>OZ014508.1:77266433-77584891 GCA_963966075.1 Aphodius sticticus | reverse complement strand
TGCACACTGGTAACACTATTTTCGGTGTTACAATTAACAAATTGTAACATCGTTTATAGTAACTTTTTTTTTCTAAGATTTGACACATTGATATCAAATGCTATATGTCAAACGTACAACACATAACCACAAACTGCCTCTTTTGAATCGCCTGCAATTCGCCTGAAATATCAATATTCTATACATATTTAAACGTGCGTGTAGCCTGCTATAGTATTACAAAGGGTTGGGGATCACCGACGTTTTCGGTGATCTTTTGCGACTCTGGTAAGTGATCGTCATCATTCTTTTCAACTAAAAATCAAATCCCCTTATCAGATATAATTCAAGACCACATTTACTTTAATAAGGTATTATGCGAAGATCAATCCTACATCGTAGATATGAACGACTTTAATTACTGCTGCCGCATTGTATATACACAATAAATGGTTTATTGAATATCAGCATACACGTAGGAAGCTATAGTACATTTAAAGTGTTGAGGATTTTTCAGTTTATGTAACGTATAAGTTTTCGGTAAGATTTTTGACCGAATTTTGCTGCCGTTGTTTCTAATTTCGTCTTAGTTCTGGTTGTGTGCAAAGTATTACGTCCATCACATGTAATTTTACTAAGTATAATTTATTCTAATAAATTATCACACCGAAATTAGAATTTAGTTTCAATTATATGTGCGTGTAAACTTGTATAAATAAGCCAGCGGTACTGGGTAGAAACTGCTATTAAACGTTAACCGTTATAACAATTTTTTAGTACGTTCTTATAATTTGAAGTAACTAATCAGTTACCGCCTATTCTGATTATTATAATTATGAAACCACTATTTTTAAGTTAACTTTTTAGGTTGTGTCATGTTTTTTTTTTACAGTAGGGTTAAAAGTGTTGCCCCAAGCTCCATTATGATCACAGTTGCGACCTCGCTGATTATCTATTAAAACTTGTAGGCTAAAATTATTCACAATTAGATTTTGTCATGATTTTATTCCAACTTTACGAAGTTGACAGTTTACTACAGTACCAACACTCAACGGTACTACAACAGGTACCCGCAAAATGCCCTAGATTCGAAATACAGCAGTATACACTCGTTTTATAAGACGTATTGGCGCACTCGTTCCATTTGAGCACTCTTCCCTACGTTCGTCGTGCCCAAAACTACTCGTGCGCCAATTTGACGTCTTATAAAACTTGTATAATAATATACTATTTTCTATTTCTAATTGAAAATGATGATGTAGACTTTGCAAATTTATGGAATTTATGGAGTATTAAAGCGAAAGGAAAGGGTTGCGAATAATGCTCGTATTGAGGTTTTGGAAAATAAACATACATGTCATTTGTTATTAATCCCAAGAAGCATTAAACGTTACAGACTCTAAACCCTTTCACTGTTAGAGCTTGCGTAGAAAAGCATGTATATCTAGTAGTGGTCTTTATTCACGTAGAAAAAATACTTTCATTGTTTTATCTATATTTTTATCTAGGTTTAATATATTTAATGAGATGTATAATAATACACTCAAACATCTGCTCCTTACCAGAAAATCAATAGTGTTTATTTTTAAATGAAACATTCTACCGGACGGTTTAAAAGCGGTTTCAAATGAAATGAAGTAAACGAACGTCCGGTTGCTAAAGTAAGCGTCCATCGGTCGCTCGCAAACCTTTGTCCAAGTAAATATGTCTAAGTATTATATTAGCTTAAATAATATTGGCCGGGTGCGCATACAACACGGCATCCGTCGTACGACGGGATGTCCAATATCGACACGAAGTGGTGCAGTTTTATGCAGTTTCCGCCTTAGTAATTGCCCACGTGGTAGTTCCCTCTAACGTGTCGACGAAAGTTGTTGTTGTACGTAAATTGGTAGAAGCAAGTACTGTGTTTGTTGTGGTTTGTAGTGAAATTAAGCCGCGTTTTCTTTCGTTGTACTGAAGAACTCTTAATAAGAAATAACAAAGCCGATCACAGCGCTTTTGCGTGCAACGGTAACGGAGAAAACTTCTTGCGGGATTCATATTCCGCCCTGGGCATCCAAATCGTTTCTCAGTTCCCCACTCCGTACTGTGCACAGGGCCAATAGGCAACATCAAGTTGCGATGACAGATATGACAGCTATGGAAGAACTTTTCACGAGATGATCTATACTATGATGCCTCACATCAACCTATGATATTACTAAAGTTGGTATCTCTTTAATTTTCTGCACCTTCCAAATAACCTGCAAATTGCTGCTAACCACAGCAAAACAAAAAGAGTAGTGGTAGCAAGCCGATTCGGGAACCTCCTCCGTGACCTTGACCACACCTCCACCCAAGGTCAAGGTCACGGAGGAGGTTCCCGAATCGGCTTGATGGTGAAAATTACGAGGACTCCTCATTTTAATTTTAGACGACCTTATCTAATCAGGAGGAGATCGAATTGGAGGAGGTGAATGACTGGTCAAGGTTAATGAGGAGGTTTTATGACTTGGTAACAATTGATGGTGGGATTTGTGTATAAAAGGTAGTGTGGGAAATGTTTTGCATACAGTGTAAAAGCGGCAGAGAAACAGTGAAATAGTGACGCATTGAAGTGTGTATCTATTGACATGTTCATAGAAAAAATGCAGAACCATGATTTATTATCCAGCATATGTAAAGAGTTAGATGACCAGCTCAGCATAACATTGCTCCTTCGCTTAATCGCTTAGACGTACTTGTGATATAAAGTAAAATAAAGTCATACATCGTATAAACGTTTATTATTTTTGTATTACCAACTATCTTGTACACTTCTTACCACCGAAGCCGAGACATTCATTGAAGATCGTCAGTTTATATATCCAAATAAATATTTTCAATTGTTCTATACTACTTTTTTATATAAGGTTATCGTCATTCCCGAGATTGTCATTCCACTTTCATCCTAAGAACGAAACCTTACCTTCCCACTACTACTAGTCGTTATGGGTGTTTCTTATTATATACGGTACGTTTTCTTCGATGATAACGGTAAAAGATTGGAGCTGGATACTCTGGAGTCCTACAAATTCCAAATGGTTGGACAGAATGTAATTATACCTCCTAGTGCAACGATGATTAGAATAGTTGGTTTCCATGAAGAAGATGAAGATGATATAACTGTTTATTCTGATTCCGAGTCTGAACTGGACGAAGGTGAAGTAGATGATGATGAGGAACATAGCGATGAAACTATGATATAGTATTTTTTTGATAAAAGATTATCGTTACCCCGAGATTGTCATTCCACTTTCATCCTAAGAACGAAAACCTTACAAATTTGGTGATATGAAGTTTGTTGTATATTCATCATATAAAGAAATAGAATAATAAAGATACTACAAAGAAATGTTTTTATTTATTTATTATCGTAATCCTTACAATAAATGCACCTGCTATCGCCAAGCTTTTCGAAATTCAATCGGTTCAGAGTGTTTCTCGCCATTAAATATTAGCTGTAACTGTGTTCCAGTGTTGTTGACATACTGTATTTGCGCATCTGAGATCCTTTTAACCAATCTCCTGGGTACAAACAGCTTAACACGACCGCATAAGTAGCACACAAGTCTGCGAGATGCTTTCAACCTGTAGACACGTTCAAGGGGGTACCTGACCCCGATATTTACATGCTTTAATTGAACCAGTAGCACCTTATCAGTATCATCTTGCAATACTTGTTCAACAGTGTTCATGATATTAAATATCGTAGTGGTGGGGTCGATCACTGTACACTGTACACTGTACGCTGTATACTATAGTAGTATTTCACAAACTTGGCGAAAAAACGTACTCCGCATTATATATTCAACCAAACCCCACCCAAAACATTCCGCGTGGGGGTTTAGAAGGGATTAACTATATTTAAAATAAAACACGAATGAGGAGTATTTTTATTTATGTTTTATTTTTTATTACGTGTATCATAACATAACCATTACAAATTTGTTGTTACTGTTTCGGTGCCATTACAGATTTCTTGTAAGTGTTTCGGTAAAAAGCTATACAAATCATCTCGTATGTTTAAAAGTTTTAATTCTTTCAAACGGTTTATTAATTGGTTAATATTAATTCTATGCTGTAAATAGTCTTCACATGTAGACCACCCTTCTTCAAATTCCTTCCGACGTTGCGATAAATATTCAAACTCAAACTCACACCTAAAGTTGTTTAGCGATAATGCAGCTTCGCGTGCTAATGTTGAGTACTCCTCCTGTTGCAGATTCACAGCTTCTATTAAAGTTGCAGCTTTCTGTTGTGAAATCTGGTCAAGAGAATAACATGCCCACATTGTTGATAGTTGTTGCTCACTCATGTAATAGGAATGGAAGACTGTGGTGAAAAAACAGTGCAGTTATTATGTATTTAATAGTTCAACCCCACCACTTCGATCCACAAGGACGTCACACAACTTTTGGTTAGGGAGTACTGGACAGCACAGCAAGTACCACCAAAAACTACCAACAAATGACTGCAAATAATTGGATTAATATAATGTAGAGAACGTAAAATGTGATGATACTTACATCAGTAATTTGTTCCTCCGCAATATTATCAGGACACCTTGTAGTACGGTCAGACACGTTAGCCCACGTCTTTTGTTTATCGCACTCATTTAGTGTTGATGAGTAACAATGTGAGTGACTCATCGTACCTACAACAGTTTCGACTGTTAGTACTGCGGAACCATATGGAGAACGGTTTAAATATGTAAAGATTCAAGTCGTGCTTGAAACCAGATTTGCATAGTCCAGTGCAATAACCCCACGCTGTGGCAATGTCTACATCCTCCGACCTCTTGACATTGAAACATGTTTTGTAAGATGTGGAGGGTGATAACCTCCTTACGCGAGGAGGGAGGGAGCCTTTAAATACAGCGCTTGCAAAATAAAACCTCAGTTTGATCTCCTCTATCATCTTGAACAGTTAAAATGTTTGAGTGTGAGCAGTGCGGTAAAAGTTTCACGCGTGCGGATAATGTTAGACGTCATCAGAGAACAGCATGTGTTGGAAAACGTCTCAAATTAAATAATCAGCAAGACAGTGATAATCAACGACAGTTGACCAATGTTAGAAAATGTGAATACTGCGATATTGACGTAAACCAAGCGTCATACTCGGCACATCTACGCAGCAATGCGCATAAAGCGAATGCCTTAGTATTAACCGATGATGGTGTTGAAAAAATTGCGGGAGCATTTGGGAACAGAATTGTAACCTATAGAATATCAGAGCCAAGACACTATATACATCTGGAGGATTTTCAAAATGATATTCGAGAAAAAGTAATCAATTTAATTGAGAACATGCGTTATGTTCACAACTGTGTGAAGGTTAATGTTGAATGTTTTGCGTTGTATTACCTGGCTACGAAAGAAGATACTGAAATTAAATCATTCAACACGAGAAATGCTGTTATTACGAGAGGTGTTGATTTATACGCGGTATATACATCATTTGTGAATGAAATATCGACAAAAATGTCTGAATTTCAGGAGCGGGATTCAGGTAATATAAATGTTATTGTGAGTAGTGCAATAATGAATAATGAAAAATGTTTTTTTGTAGGATGGACATTGGTTCAAATTTTGTATTTGGAGGTGAATATCAATAAATATAATCCCTTGAAGGCATCAAGTTATATCGATCTACCACCAGATATAAAAAAGAAAGAAGCAGTAATCAATGTGCAAAATCATGATCAAGAATGCTTCGGTTGGGCTATAACATCAGCGATTTGCACACCAACAGGTTTACCACAAAGAACGTCATCCTATCCGGAACCATCAAGAGTACTTAATTTAAGAGGTTTGCAATCCCCAGTAAGTTTGCATGATGTGCCAATATTTGAAAAGAATAATAACATATCTGTAAATGTATATGGTTTGCAAGCAACATTCGATGATGGTAAGGTTTACAATAATGTTGTAGGACCGTTGCATTATACAGAAAGACGACAAAATACACATGTAAATTTGTTAATCATTAGTAATGATAATGGTAATAATCATTATTGTTGGATTAAAAGTTTGTCACGACTTGTATCTAAACAGTTGTCGCTAAATGGCCATGAAAAATATATTTGTGAGGGATGTTTGGTATATTTTTCGGAAGAAAGTAAATTGGAACGACATATGAGGGAAGATTGTAAACGTGTTAAGGCGGTCTTACCCACCAATTCATTGAGAATAAATAAGATTGGGGAAACAGTGAAGGAAAATATTTTACAATTTGAAAATTATGAAAAACAATTGAAAGTACCGTTTGTTATCTATGCCGATTTTGAGGCGTTGCTGAAACCTACCCCTAATGATGGTAGAGAATTCGATCATTCAATTTCATTTACAACCAAATGTTATGAGCATGAACCTTACGCATTTGCATATTATATTAAATGTTCGTATGATGATTCATTATCCAAATTTGTAAAATATAGAGGACCGCATGCCGCTACAGAATTTATGAGTCAATTAGAAAGCGATGTGCAGAGAATTTATAAAGAACATTTGGGCATAGTAAAACCAATGAATAAATTAACCGATGATGAAAACCGTTTATTCAAAGAGACAAGCACGTGTCATATCTGCAATAAATTTGTGAATGTTAAGGATAAAGTTCGCGATCATAACCACCTAACGGGAGCCTTTACAAATGTTGCACATTCACTATGCAACCTCAATTACAAAATTCCAAAGTTTATACCAGTCTTCTTTCATAATCTTAGTAATTATGACAGTCATCTGTTTGTGAAAACAATGGCGTTAAAAGAAGAACGAGTAGATGTTATTGCGCAAAATAAAGAAAAATATATTTCATTTTCAAAACGAATAGGTGTTGGACATACGATTGATGCTAAAGGAAAACATAAAAAATTATTTTTAAAACTTAGATTTTTGGACACCTTTAAGTTTATGGCATCATCGTTAGAGAAATTAGCATCATATTTGGTTGATGATAGTTGTAGAGAATTAAGAAGATATATAAAAGATGATGTAAAATTTAGGTTACTTCGACAGAAAGGAATTTTTCCTTATTCTTTTGTAGATTCATTTGAAAAATTAGATTATCCGCAACTGCCTACGGCTGAGGATTTTTTTGATATATTGTCGGATAGAAGTGTAGATACGAAAAATTATGAACGTGCTCAGCGTGTGTGGCGCACATTTGAATGTAAGACACTTGGTGATTACGCAGATATATATTTAACATCGGATGTGCTGCTTTTAGCTGATGTATTTGAAAATTTCCGCGATATATGCATGAAAGATTATAAACTTGATCCGGCACAGTATTTTACCGCCCCAGGTTTGAGTTGGGATGCTATGTTGCGTATGACTGGTGTTAAACTCGATTTATTAACAGATATTGACATGTTATTATTTTTTCAAAATGGTATTCGAGGAGGTGTTAGTATGTGCACAAAACGTGAAGAAATAGCAAATAATCCATTCCTTCCCAATTATGATCATGCAAAGGAAACATCATACATTCTTTATTTAGATGCTACAAATTTATATGGGCATGCAATGTGTCAAAATCTTCCTGAAGGATCATTTCGATGGTGGACGAAAGAAGAAATTGATAATGTAAACGTTGCAAACCTGTATGATGATCCTAATGTTGGCTATGTGTTAGAAGTCGATTTGGATTATCCCGCTAATTTACATGACGATCACAACGATTTCCCATTTTGTGCGGAAAGCAGAACACCTTTAGGGTCAAAAAATCGTAAACTATTAAACACTTTATATTCAAAAACAAAGTATATAATTCATTATTTAAATTTGAAGCAATGCATAGATCATGGACTTGAACTGGGAAAAATTTATCGAATTCTCGAATTCAAACAAAGTAAGTGGTTAAAACCTTACATTGATTTTAATACGAGTAAAAGAAATGAGGCCACAAACGAATTTCTCAAAAATTATTACAAATTATTAAATAATAGTATATTCGGTAAGACAATGGAGAATGTTGAAAATCGGGTAGACATAAAGTTATTAACGCATTTCGAGTCACGACATAGGAAAATTGGAGCAGAGGTTTTTATAGCAAAACCAAATTTTAAATCAGCAAAAATTTTTAGTGAAAGTTTGGTTGCGGTTGAAATGAAAATTGTAGAAGTTCATTACAAGAAACCATTGTATGTAGGTTTCAGTGTATTGGAAATTTCCAAAGGTATTATGTACGATTTCTATTATGGTTACCTTAAAACAAATTATGGTGATCGTGTATGTCTTTTATATACAGATACAGATTCTCTAATTGTATCCATTAAAACTGAAAATGTTTACAATGATATTAAAAAGAATGTTCATAAGTTTGATACCTCTAATTATCCCATGTCTAATATTCATCAGATTCCACGAAACAAATCTATTATAGGTAAAATGAAAGATGAGTATGGTGGACGAATAATTGAATCATTTTACGGTACAGGTGCTAAAGCTTACTGCATACAAGTTGCAGGAAGCGATGTAAATGTTGCTGAAGATGTTAAAAAAGCTAAAGGAGTTAAAAAATACGTTATAGACAAACACTTAACTGTTAACGACTATAAGCGGATTGTGAACGAGGGGGGGCAGATACTTAAGAAAATGTATGTATTCCGGTCACACTTACATACAATGTATACAGAATTGAAGAACAAAATTGCGTTGTCAGCAAAAGATGATAAACGGTACATTCTAGATGACAATTGTAACACATTGGCATGGGGACACTATAAAATCCAAAATGACGAGGCAAATGTACTGTTAGATGAATTAATAGCTATGTTCTATGAAAATAACTAATCTCTTATAAACTTGTGTAAACAATTAGAAAATAAAAAACGTTCTAAATGAAAAAAGGTGTTTTTATTAACTTTACCATGTACAATCATAGTTTACAATACATTGTTTTTTGCTATCCAGGAATTATGCGCATCGCTGAGACCCAGCCATTTCACGAGGACTTTGTTTCCTTTACGTTTAATAACCTTTTCAACCAAGAAAACGTCTGGATGTCGAACCTTCTGCAATTCATAGTCATAAAAACCTCCTAATATTTCTACCTCTGAATCTTTGATTATGTAAGTTCGCGGAAATGTATTTTGTATTCTAGAGATGGTAAAAATTTCATTAGACCAGTTCGGCGTATAGTTTTTGGCAAAGGCCTGTCGATGTTTACTGATGCGAACGTAGTCACCAACCTTAAACTTTGCAGGTTTGGGATCCATAACTTTGAAGGAGTTATATACAGTGTTGAGAATATTTTTAGCATTTTTCTGATTCACTTTAACTGGTTTAAATCCCGTTGTACTATGAACAGTATTGTTATAGGATGTTACTATTTCCGGTAGTAAATTCAACCAGCGATAATTGCCCTGCATGGAAAACTCTTTCCACATCTTTTCCTTCAACGTTCGATTCAACCTTTCAACGATTGAACTTTTCAGAATGGAGTATGTACTGTAATGGTTTATTCCATAACGCTTCATTAAGTTTTGGAATGTTGCACTATAGAATTCTTTCCCCATATCGGTTTGAAGATTCTTCGGTATATTCTGTCTCCTTTCGAGAAATATCTTGTTCATCTGTTTTGAAACTTCGTAACCAGTTTTTGTTTTTAAAGGTTTAGCCCATGCAAATTTGGAAAATGTATTAATAACCACTAATATATACTTATATCCTTTGTTTTCTGTTGAATATGGAATCATTTCGACCAAGTCCGCTTGAAAAAGATCCTTTAGTCCTTTGATAATAACTTTTCGTCTTGGAAAATTTCTTCGTACAGGAGCGTGAATTTCATTAATTAAATCCCTTTTAACTGAACTCATCGTTGGATAGTAATATTTCAACAAAGTAGGATTCTTTAGGTCTTGTACGTTTTGAAATATATTTGATGGCAAACGAGTCACCAGGCTTAATTTTATATCCGATAGGATCTATAGCTGTAACACCGTTGATGATGAGTGTCATGGTTGAAGGAACGTTCACAAGTTTTATTGTTCCTTGGTATACAGTATTTCGATAATAATCCTTGAAACCCTTGTTGTGAATTATTAATTCATCTGTGGATGAAAGCGTACCATCTCCAAAAAATGTAATAACGTAATCACTTTTTTGTTCAACGCGTAAAGCTCTGTGTTTTGCAATGTATTTCTTATGAATCAAGTGTCTTCCCAAACGATCAATGGTCATGGTTGTTGATATGATAGAACAGATATATTAGAAATGAAGGTCAGCGGAATATGTGCAGCTTTATAAATGAATGTGGTATACTCAATATATAATGTTCGCTTCTTTTAATTCTTCAATAATTGAAATAATTTCATTTTTATGTCCGTTGTGACCAGCCGATTCAGAAGCTAGTAAGAGACGTAACCGATTGACAAGTTCGTTCGGATTGTCCCAATATTGCAATTGCAACTTTGTATTTGGATTGAACTGTTTCTGAATATAACCCGAACCAGTTTTCCACGATTTAGCCCACCACACATTTGGCGCTCTACCTGCTAATGTAGGTTTGATAATATTCACGTACTTGTACCCTTTGTTGGCAGATATTTGTAATTCCGGATTATAGTGCAATCTAGCAGCATGTGTTCGTCCTAATATATCTCTGTACTGACGAACATCTTGAGGTGTGAACTTTCCTGGCTTTTTCTTAAACACTAATTCATACAATCCTGGAGTTCCTTTGTATTCAAAACCGGCAACGCTTAGGTTAGGACCAAGAAACTCAACTTTGCTACTTCCTATGTAAAGATCACCTTCAACTTCTCGTACTCCATACTTTTTGTCGAATATATCCTCAACATCTGTATTATACTCTTCAATGTAAGCGCGAGGTAATCGATGAAATTGTTGTAAGACTGCTTGTACCTGTGGTTGTTGCATATTTTCGGATAACCTTTTCTTGGTTTCTTGAAGACGTTGTGAAGCATCACGACTCAATTCATCTAAATCGAAGCTGTCATCATCTTCAACTTCTTCTATGTCATTATCAGAGGGCACATCCGTTTGCTGCGCCTCCGTTTCAGTTGCAGTTGACAGAGATCCAATTTCTTCAAGTTTCAGAAATTTAGGTGTCTTTTTTCGCTGCGATTGTATTGGGGTTGAAGAATCAGTTAGTGATTGAAATTTAGAGAATTTTGGCTTTGGTTTATCATGTAGTAGAAATGACTCATCTGCTTCATATGAGTCATATTTAGACGCTTTCCTTTTTTTTTTTGAATTCGTAAATGACTCATCTTCTCCGTATGATTGCTCCAGTTTTGGCATGATTTGAACCGTTTGTAACCGTTCTGCAATAGCTTTCAAAGGTTCTGTTATTGGTGTATAAGCTGTCTCAGCACTTTGCCTGGATGTTGCAATTTCAGCCTTCAACAATCGAAGCTTATTACGTAATACTTCACGGGTGCGTAATAATTTTTTAGTAAGTTCCTTATCCATGTTGAATGAATTACAATTTAATTTCAACTGTCCAATATCGGTATTAGAGTTGTATATATGTGTCAAATCCTTTACGATACCGACCGTTGTTTTTTGCACAGTCAAGGTCAACTACTAGGAAACCATAAGTATCAGTCCAACATTGGCGACAGATATCCTGAAATTTATCAAAAGTCATATCTGCGCCAACGTGATTATCAAAAATGTGTTTCAAATTCGTAACATCTTGACGGAAAGCTATAATGAGATTACAATTGTCCCTCAACAAATGCTTTGGAATTGCAGCGTAAGATTGACATAAATAAAAACAATCAACGTTCTTATGTCGTCCGAAGGAAAAATATTCCTTTATAACATTTTGCAGTGTACATTGAACATCATCGAAGATGACAACGGAATATTCTTTTACTGTACAAGGTGTAACCATATCATCTACATCGGAGCATTCATAATAAAAGAATTCAGGCATCGGTTTCATTAAAGAACGTAAATATTCATACTTCGATTGATTTAGCGATTTGGAGCAGAGGTAAACGTTTTGAAAACGTAATCCGTTGGGATGCGTCAGTAGTGTCAGCAAGATGTTTGTTTTTCCCGTTCCCGAAGCGCCAACGATGATTGCTCGCTTGCAGAAACCCCCAAAGAGGTCACTATGTCGTTGAAATGTTCTCAAATCACATTTTTCATCAAAATTTTGCACTGGCAATGCGAGTTTATGTGTAACAAACTTCATATCACTAAATCTGTAAGGTTTCGTTCTTACGATGCAAGTGGAATGATAATATGGAGGGTAAGGGTAATCTTTTATAAAAAAAATAGTAGAAAAGAATGTAAAACATTTATTGAAGCTTATTTGTTAACAGTTGCACTACATTCTCCAACGCAGTACGTATGGCATTACAATCCCGTTCAACTGTGTCTATGAGATCATCTAGATCTCGCAGACAGCAGTTGAACGAAGCCGCGACCTCTGCATCTTTCAAACGTTTCAAATATAGCAGAAACGAGTTGTAACTGCGTATATTTGACTCCATTAATGCCACTACATGCCGGTATGAGGCTTCATTCCTTCCCAGGAAATCCGCTTTCATACCGGCTATGCATTGCTGCATATGTGGTCGATGCCATACGTCGGCGTTGAGTGTAGAGGCGTGCTGTAGCGCAGTAGAGGGAGGTGTGCACCGTCTAATGATTGTTGAGGTTTCCGATCCAGTTCCGACGGCGCTTGAAGTACTGGGTCGGACGTCGAAGGAAGGCTGCAAAAGCTTGTTCTCTAATATATTTAGAGTTTTTACCAGCCCAACTTCCGACGAACCCTCAACATGTGGGCTCACAACCATTGGTGGACTCGATCCGGCAACCGATACCGGTGTAGCCGGTGCAACCAATGTTGGCGCCTCATAATTCTGCGGTCCCTCTGCAACCGAAACAACCGAACCTTCGGAAGGAAGATGAGAAGCATTCTTAGCATTCTTCCGATAATGATGCTTTGCCTTTTTCGCCTGATGTGCGGTTGAGGAAAGCATCAATGGCTCATCCAGCTCCAGATCATCATCATCGACCTTCTTCATTGACAGCCTCAACTGTCTAAGCAGTTCACTGCGGCCAATTTTCATTGGGGAGGGTCTTTGCAATAATTCCTGATGCGGAACCATCACCTGCTCGGTCGGCTGCAATTGAGGTTGCAATAATTCCGGGTGATGCGGAACCATCACCTGCTCGGTCGGCTGCAATTGAGGTTGCAATAATTCCGGGTGATGCGGAACCATCACCTGCTCGGTCGGCTGCAGTTGAGGTGGAGACGTCTCATCGGATGATGATGGCATAGGTGCGGTTGGCTTCGCATTATAAAAGTCCACAGCCTCCTGGCTGTTCATCGTTAAGTGATGGGAAGTGAGAAAAGGCATGGCTAAGGAAAAGCAAAAAAATTCTAAGAAGCTGATAATAATAGTAATAGTAGAACTTACCGTTGGTTGTTGCTTGTTGTTGTTTGTTGAGGAGGTGCTGGAAGTACTGAAGGCATTGATGATGCTCCTCAATTTATACCTACTCAGTGGTGAAAGGAAGTGGGTGGGAGACTGGTGGGGGGGTCATGTGGTTTGAGAGTGGTGGGGGGTCACGTGGTTTGGGATCGGTGGGGGGTCACGTGGTTTGGGAGAGGGGGGGAGTCACATGGTTTGGGATCGGTGGGGGGTCACGTGGTTTGGGAGAGGGGGGAAGGTACAATCTCATTATCATTGGTCTTCTTCAACCCCAGCCTCAGGTGTCTAACAAGCCCACTTCGGACAATCCGCATTGTTGAGGAAGGTTCTGAAATTGACCTTAAAGGTGAAGCTGCGTGCATGCAAAAGTGGCCGGTTTGGCCGACTTCGAGTGACCTTGAAGGTGAAAAAAATGAAGGTCAAATTTTTCGAGTGACCTTGAACCCGAAAAAAAATCGCTTTGTTCGAGCACGGCCGAAGGCCGTGCTCCGGCCGCGGTAGCGGTCGGCTGCCAGCACGCGCGAAGCGCGTGGTGGCGGCGCAAGGCACGGGTCGACACAACCGTGGCGCCCGTGGACCGCCCGCGGCACGGCCGAAGGCCGTGCCGCGGGCGGTCCGGGCGCACGCACCGCTTGCAGTTTTATAAATGTCCGGTCCGGGCGGGCTCAGCGCAGCGTCTCGAGCAGAGCTGCACGTATCTCCTTGAGCAGTGCAGCGCGCAGCGCTGCGATTTTTTTTCGGGTTCAAGGTCACTCGACTGCACTGCTCAAGGAGATACGTGCAGCTCTGCTCGAGACGCTGCGCTGAGCCCGCCCGGACCGGACATTTATAAAACTGCAAGCGGTGCGTGCGCCCGGACCGCCCGCGGCACGGCCTTCGGCCGTGCCGCGGGCGGTCCACGGGCGCCACGGTTGTGTCGACCCGTGCCTTGCGCCGCCACCACGCGCTTCGCGCGTGCTGGCAGCCGACCGCTACCGCGGCCGGAGCACGGCCTTCGGCCGTGCTCGAACAAAGCGATTTTTTTTCGGGTTCAAGGTCACTCGAAAAATTTTACCTTCATTTTTTTCACCTTCAAGGTCACTCGAAGTCGGCCAAACCGGCCACTTTTGCATGCACGCAGCTTCACCTTTAAGGTCAATTTCAGAACCTTCCTCAACAATGCGGATTGTCCGAAGTGGGCTTGTTAGACACCTGAGGCTGGGGTTGAAGAAGACCAATGATAATGACATTGAGCCCCCCAAAAACCACTAGAACATGAAAAGGATTTTTACAAATACAAATACAAGACTTTCTTTACAACTCAGTTTATTGAGGAATATTACAAAAGTACAATAATCACATTATTCAATATTCATGTTTTTCCTGTTTCCTTCTGTAACCCCATTATCAATAGGGGGTATCAATTCCAACGCAATGGTGATTTGGATAATTCTCATCGTAATACGGAAGTTTTCTTCGCAAACTTTCGTTCTTCTGATAGCGCTTTGGTAGCTTATCCCATATTTGCACCAATTCATAACAATAAACTCTACTTCTTATAAATGGTAATGGAATGTAGTTAAAATCTTCTTTTGATAGAGGTATAAAAGATCCGTAACTTTCATACATTTCCAATACTTCCGCACTTTTATTCACCACATAGTTCACAATTCCAAGTTTCAGCAGATAAGTTAAAATCCATTTCATTACTGACATCGTCACACGTTCCTCACGCGAAACAGTTTCTACCTTTAGTGACTTACTTCAATTCACCTTCACCATTTAATACTTCAGCAATCGCATTGAGGTTGGGGATTTCGGTAGAGGGGAGAGGAGGGAGAATCGTTAGTGTGAATGAAACACAATCTTACTATCATATTATTTATTAAAAAATATTTTTCATTCAACAAAACACTTGTTCGTCATGTACTATGGCATCACAATCTATTTTCATTGAATACACATTATTGATTGCGCAAATGCAAACATCCTTTTCGTGAAATGAACACATTGGAACTTGTCTTTCTATTCTGCGGCTATTTGAATTATCCAACGTTTCCACCATGCTTTTATTTGAAACAAATTTCTGTATGTACTTGGATTTCTCTTCACCCCGCACGTAAATTTTTTCATACTTCTTTGATAGTTCACCGATTATGCTACCTATTTTACTTGCTGAAATATATCCTGCGGTCCAATTGATGCAATGATGAAATTCCGATAACCATTTCGCGGTTCGTTGATCCCTCGAAGATAGAATTTGTAATGGTGCGGGGGGTTTGAATATGAAGTGGCTCGTCTTCCAGTCGTAACTTACTGCTGCTAATTCCTTCGGTATGAACGTACCGCCCGTCCGAAAACCTTGAATGTCGATGATTACGTACTTCATGGTAACAACTTCCGCTAATGACTAAGTCATTTTATCATTGCGATTTCGTTATAAGCATGGGTTTACACCTTAAACCAGTTGCCTAACATACTTAAATAATGGAGAATACTGGAATGCGCGATTGTGCAGAATTAGACAATACGCCGCTGTGTCTTTCGGTACGTTTTCGCGTGTTGTAAATTCAATCCTTATTTCCACGCCGCTCTTATGCACAGCATCCTTTTGATGTGTGCAATCTATTCCTACTAACGCTATGTTCTCTTTAAACTGAGCAGGTTTAAACGCAGGTTCACTATCTACTCCACCATAATAACGTTCTTGAAAACGAGCATACATTTCATATAATATTGCGTAATGATTATTTTTATAATCGATATTTAAGTTATCGTATGGAAATCGTTCTCCATTTAAAAATACAGTTAAATTTGTTAAGTCTACATTATCAAATTTAGCCATATTCTTTTTCATTTGTCCTTTTCGATTGGTTTGGAAACCTATAATGATAAATCTGGGAGTCTCAGTTTGTGGAGCAGTTTTGACAGCCCACGAATGTTTCGTAGTTTCTGGAAGAGATGGATATTCATGCATTTCCCAGCTTCTAAAAGGTAATTGAATGTCGGTATTTTTAGTAGATATCTTATCGAATAGTATTTGCTCTCTTAACCCCACATTGACGTGGGGAACTCGCCACACAATTTTTTCTATTGTTATGTGCACCTTCTCATCCTTATTCACGCTTGGTACAACCGTTTCGACAACGGCGTCGGTATCATCGTTACACCGAATTAATACCAGTTCCTGCCTAGCATTTAGTATGACCTTTCTATAATCTTCTGCAAACCCTAATAACGACCTTAATGGTACGCAAACGCTAAAATTTCCCATGCTATCCACAATGTCGCTTGTATGGTCATCATCAATATTCCAGCCTGCATTTCTCAACCTAACCATGTCATTTGGAGTGTACGAAAAATATCCCTTCATTAAAGATGAAAGACCTACATATCGTACAGAATCTACTTGCACTCCATTTATATTATATCGTATATCGCTGAAGAGAAAAGCGATGGGGTTGCATATAAATTTTGTTGCTTTGGGAACTCCTTCAATGGTTCCATCAGTTTTTTTCGTTGCTGTTTTTACAACTCCATTTTCGTCTAACAAATTCATGCGTCCTTCTACATACAAATAACTTTCACCGGGCACTGTAAAATTATCAATTTCTGGTATGGTGATCCGTACTTCATCGCTGTTATTAAAACTTTGAGTTCCAAATGGCTGATGTGAATGATATTCATAACTTATTATGGAATTATCAATTCTACTTTTATCGGTAACACTTAAGATATCCATTGCTTAACGTACTATATATCCTAACTTCTGCAAAAATTTCTTATTCGCAACTGTTATTGTCTTCACAGTTCCACAACTACTGTCGCTTGTATTTGCTAACGCTTTCCATTTATATTGCTTAACGTACTATATATCCTAACTTCTGCAAAAATTTCTTATTCGCAACTGTTATTGTCTTCACAGTTCCACAACTACTGTCGCTTGTATTTGCTAACGCTTTCCATTTATATTTACTTCCCGATTTAGAATTTATAACTTGCAATATGTTGGTACCATTTCTCCGCTTTCGTTGTCGTCGTACACCTATCATCATTTTACCCTTTCACTTCCTGTAGATGTATTCGAATTGTTATTTCTTCTTTTTCACCAAACTTTACAACCTTTCCGTGCTGATCCAAAACCTTTACGACTATACTTGTGATATCTTCGACGTGTACTGGTAAATAAATCGGTGGTTGTGGACTTTCTATTATTTTAAATCCGGCTGGAACGTTTGGGAAAAAATGGTGTAACACGTGAACTAGTCGCCCGTTGTTGTATGAGCCGCTTACCAAATTACAATAGATCTGTAGTGCATTTACAGGGTTAATATTTACTCGATTTTCACTAATATGATTCACATTCTTTACAAGTTTCCTCCTTGCAAATCCTAACAATTTACCGATCGATCGATCTTCATCAAAGTGGATATCTTCGGCACATTTAATGACAACTTTTTGAGTATTAGGATTTCCGCGAATGCGTATCTTTATTGATTTATTATTCAGTTCACTTGTGATTTGCTCTGCGAGATCATCTACATCATATGCTCCGGTAGGAATTTCAATTTTCTCTTTCTTATCACCATACTGCAATACATTATTATCTTCCGTCACGTTAGCAATTGAATTATACGCGTCAAAATTTAACAATGCTAACTCATACTCTACATCCTCCTTCAAATTTATTGGAGGATACACATTACAACCTAATTCCGAACTTGGACCGGTTAACGTGAACGTATAAGAATGTGCCACCATGTTTGCAATTCACCAACCACACATCTACTATAACATTAATAACTATGCATATCTACTTATCAAAAACTTTAAACATAAATGACCGCAATTATATGAATTACTTTTCTGATATCGATTATAGTTATAATCAATTACTCTTCCACCTCCGGACAATAGATAACTTTGCACTTCTATGGGAGGTTGCAAATCGCCAAAACTATCGAAATATGAGATATGATCACCCTCCTTCACGTAACTCGTCCAATGAGTTCCTTTACCATCATCATCATCCAGATTAATGATTCCGCTTTCGGCATGGTGAATGCGTTTCGGTAACTTATCCTTCATAAAAACACCTCTAAAATTCGGTATTTTCAGATCCTTAACATACTTCAGTAACTGAACGTTGGTTAGCGGTTGATGAGGAAGGGATTTAATCAGTTTTTTGAATGTGATGATAAATACAGTCCGCATCCGGCTTTGTACGGTTTCAAATAATAACCACTTCCCGTCATTTTTTGTGCTTCTAGCGCGCGATTATGCCTCTTAGCTTCCTCCATCTGTTCACGAGCGGCTTTCGCTTCATTAACAGTTTTTGCTATTGCTGCAGCTCCGCCTCCTAATGAACCTAACGCTCCCAAAGCTGCGAACAATGGTATTAAGGGGAGAAACCCTCCAGTTTTTGGAATTGGAATTATCCTACTTCTCGGGGGAGTAATTTTTTTCTTCCTTAGTTTTGAATATGCGATGTTTACATTTGCTAATAAACTTCTGTTCTTACCTCCGCGGGAGATAGCTTTTCTAGCTGTCTTCATAGCTTGCGTAAAACTTAGCGCACCTCCTCTCATTTTCATCTTTTTCAACCCTTTCTTTCTTTTCGAATTTCCCAATCCCAACTTTGTTTTTCCTTTCATTATTGCGGCAATAGTTGAAGCTGCTAACTTTTCTCCAAATCCTGCGTTTCCACTTTTTATACGTTCAACTGCTTTTTCATACAATTGGTGGTCAGCTTTGTGTCTATGGCTTAAATCGTCACTTTGGGAATATGAAATATCGTGTTCCTTGCAAGCTTCATCTAACCTATTCACACCGGTGTGACCTTTCGCTAATCTTTGCTGAAGTTTCGTTCCTGGTCCGCAAAAATTATATCCGGGTATGTGCAGTTCGAATGGAAGCTTATTTATTAACTTATTGATCAATCCTCGACCTGCTCTTTTTGCTTTCCCGTGATGACTAGTCGGTTTTGCTACCGCAATCATCATTAATACTACAAATTTCTCACGAAAGGTTTACGTAGACTGTCACGTTCCCCACAATCGTAGCTATATAAATGATAAAATCTATCCCCACATTTTTTTACTCGACACGCTTCCCACAAATGTTCCGTTACGTTTTTAAATAAAACACATTTTACGTTAACGCAAAATTTATTATAACTAATTTATTAATACATACATTAACACTACATTACATTACATGTACTACAATCATTATTATTGTGATATGAACTTTTAATGTAGGAACATTTGACGTATTTCGCAATCCAGTTTTATCTTGTCTGATCCCAGGGTGATAAATTCTTTCATAGTGCAAAACTGTTCGGAGACTTCACCATTCATTGCTGTCAACACATTGGTCAGTATTTCACCTTCCATACAAGCGGCTCTTCCCAAAATCTGATTATAATAACTGCCCATGTTCAGAGCTTTTAAGTATGTTAAACGAGTATGAATTATTTCCTTATATTGCCACATTTCCTTGAGTCCTTCACATGATAAATACAACCATTCTTCACCGCGACAAATTTTCAACACTTTGGTATAGTTTTCAAACCATTCACAGTTTATTCTAAAACCCATATTTTGCATTGCCGGACACACTTCCTGGGTTTGCATGTTCATTAAATGTTGGGTAATTACATGTTCCTGCTTCACAAATTCGTTCCACTGATCCGCGGTAAATGTTACATTTTGTCTTGCCTTCCCAAATATACGCACTGCTGGATCTAAACCAGATTCCATTTTCAAGCCTACAGCTAAAAATTTGCTGTTACTCTTGTTCAAAGAGTACACATGTTGACATATTAATGGTTTTTGCATTCCTTGATTTTGATCATTAAAGTCATATACGGTCACTTCTTGCATCATGTTCTGCAGCACAGATCCATCAGTAGAATGTGTGGGTTGCACATTCATACCATTAACGGGTTTCGATAATTGTGTTGCAGCCATGCTAAGATCTAATGGGTTTAGTGTTGTGCACTCACTATTAAACAATGGTAATAGCTTCGTAGATTGCACATGTGGAGCACGTTTTCTCCTTATTTTCTTTGGGGCATCACATACTCCACCACGCGGTCCTACATTTTGTGTTGGTGTTGTTGACACTAAAATAATGATTTCAATTAATATCACGTTTCTTCAAACTTACAAACCTCACTTCTTCAATGCGTCACTATTTCACTGTTTCTCTGCCGCTTTTACACTGTATGCAAAACATTTCCCACACTACCTTTTATACACAAATCCCACCATCAATTGTTACCAAGTCATAAAACCTCCTCATTAACCTTGACCAGTCATTCACCTCCTCCAATTCGATCTCCTCCTGATTAGATAAGGTCGTCTAAAATTAAAATGAGGAGTCCTCGTAATTTTCACCATCAAGCCGATTCGGGAACCTCCTCCGTGACCTTGACCTTGGGTGGAGGTGTGGTCAAGGTCACGGAGGAGGTTCCCGAATCGGCTTGCTACCACTACTGTCTCCTAACGAATATGTCGTCGACATATCTAACCCATTTGAATATATGGCCTCTGTAAGGATTTTTTATATTTTTTATGTGATCGTTTTCAGTATGATCCAAAAAAATGTCACTCAATATGCCTGATAGTGCCATACCCATCCGATAGGTAGTCCCTCTGTGAATTTATAATATTTTCATAGCATAGTAGATAACATAGCACAGTCAGTCAATTTCAAATTTGAAATGGTATCTGTGCAATGTGAAGTGTTTCTTAAGGAATGTGTAGGTTTAAAATCTATTGATTAAATAATTCGAAGAAGAATCTTTGTAATTTCAGATGTAGGTGAGTTACAGCAAGCAGTAATTGGTCTCATCGGTATGTCCTTTTGTGCAATTTGGGGAGTGTAAATAACTGCGGAAGGGAACGGTCCATGGGTATAAAAGAATTATATCTGGTGGTTGGATTATATATTGAATTTTATTATATTCGAGGCTTTTATTTCACCGAAAAATCGCACAACAGGTAGAGCGCTGTCTCCGGGAGCCCCCGCAGAATCTACAGTCTGCGCACATAAGTCGATTGCGTGAACTTCCGCCTGGAAGATGGTTGGAGAATAGCCCATGCTTTAACACTGCTACAATGTGTCAATAGTCGACGCAAAGTAGAAAAACCCTTTTCTTATATCAAAGTACCAGTGAGGCATCATAATTCTCAAATAAGAAAACGCTAATTAAACATGCGCCACGTTTAATGAGAATTGTTAGGAACGTACTCGCCCATATTAACTGCAACACCTCGGGCAGCACAACGGTCTCCTTTTTCCCATTTCACAATCTAATTAAAAGTTTGTTTAATAACGATAATAGCGGAGATATATATTTGGAGAGGAGGTTAATTTAATATAAATTAACTTAGAGCGAGACAAGCTTTCTATACGTGCTCAGTGGATAAAGAGGAGACGATATGGACGTAGAAGCAGCATCAGAGAGATATGTAGACTCAACGTGGGGGCAAAAAATGCAGCAGCCCAAGGCAGAACACATGAATTTAATTAGACGTTCGAAATAAAACAGTGCGTGATGATGAAATTAATTGAAACAAATATATGTGCTCCGGTATTTCGAGCGGCGCGGCGGCCGCAGCGTACTGCCGTGAATGTACGCCGACCGCGCCATCTCGTGATGAATTAGATTTTCACGTACGATATTAACACGGGACTTTAATATGTACAGCTTACGGTGCAGTTATTCATCAAGTTTAACCCACTGCGGAATATATTGGATGCATTAAATATCGTGAGAGTTTGCTTAAATATCTTGAGAGAATTATTGAAGTGCTGAAAGGTGTTTATTGCTTTATAAATTATCTACATTGGTTGGTATTTTGAAAATGTTTCTTTGAGAATATTGTAAATTGTAAAGTAAATTTACTCGATACGATACTGGAGGAGTTATTATGTTGTTGGTGTACAAAATTGAATTTGCTGGTCGGGGATTAACAAAAGGACCACTGGAAACAGAGATAATAGTAAAATTGAGTAAAAAAGAATTGCCAAATTTATTTAAAAATAAACTAATTTCTTTTGCCAGCTTCATTTTGATCGTTAAAAAGAAATAATTCTGTCTTTTTTTGTGACTACCCTAAAAGCTAACTATCCTGTATTTTTTAAAATGTCCACCGTCCAAATCAATAGAATTTTGGTTTAATATAAGAATTTGGACAACACGAAATTGTTAAATTAAATCAAGAGTAAACTATCTAATTTTTTACATCTAAATGTTAAAGGTCAAATGTAGGAATGGTAATGGAGATCTGAGGTTTTTGAATTAGGAATTAGAATAAATCTACAAACTACTACAATACTATATCCAAAAAATTATTTTTATTCACAGAATCATAAAACCAATAAACCATTTAGTTTAAATTGTACAAATTTTGTACAATTTACAGTGTTTTACAAAATTTACAATGTACAGTTTTCCGGCTTACATTGATATTTGATATCTTTGTCGGTGGTTATTGAAAGTATTGTCGGTGATTACTTTAGCTTTTTGTCGGTCTTTGAAAAATTAGTAAATTATCTATCAAAAGAATTTGCTGATTTTAACATTTTCACTTTATCATACAGTATGACAAAAAAAATGTTGCGAAATGTCCTATTGGGTCCCCTGAACATTTTTGACCAACGTACAAAAAATGTCTCTGTGTGTGTGTATATTAGGGTGGTTCAAAGATGCATTGCAAAAATTTTTGTGATGATAGAAAGCAACGATCCCCCCAAATCGTTTCCAAATCCAAAAAAAGCGGACACACATTTTTTTTCTTCGAAATTTTTATTCTTAATGGTGCCTGTCGAGGCCTCAAATTTACATAAGAAAATGCATGGGAAAAAGACATTTTTTGGTATTTTTCAAATAATTGTTCGGGGTTTGGGAAAACTTTAGATTAAAGTCATAGGACTTGTAGAGGACTTTCCAATGGAGAATTTGAGGTATTATACACATGGCTTTGACGCCCCCAACCCACCCCCACAGTGCCCTGAAAACTACCATTAAGGGAAAAATGTACATTCTTCAGAAAATTTACCCTTCTAATCACTTCATTCTCTTTTTTCTCATAGAAATCATTACTATAAGTCTAGTTGAATGTTTATAAACATTTGTCAGGTAATTTCCATTTGTTTAAACAAATTCTATTTGTTTAAATAATTCGCTTTTCTCGAAACTCCGTCGGACATCTATTTTCTGAGTTCGAAATGGCAGTTTATTATCTTAGAGTGACATTATTCATTAAACAAATTCTTCCTATTGTTTAAACAATCAATTATTATTTATTTTCAACTGTTCTAATTATGGTAGAAGTCAGCTTTTTCGTGAAATTAACTTATAAATTTCATGTTCGTGGTATCTTGCCTATGTTATTAGCTAATAAACCCAAATTTGTTTAAACAAAATCCATTTGTTTAAACAATTTTTTTGCAATTCTCCTAACATTCATTTTTTTTAGATCGGTCTGGCCAACTGTTATTGTCAAGTGACATATTTTTTTTTGTGATATATTTTGGGATAATTTCTATTGTTTAAATAATAAAATATTATTCAAATGCATAATGGTGATATTAATATCAAATTAATATCAAAAAAGCTGAATTTTCTACCATAATTAGAAAAAAGTTGAAAATGAATAATAATTTATTGTTTAAACAATATGAGGAGTTTTTTTTAAGAATAATGTCACTCTGAAATAATAAACTGCCATTTTGAACTCAGAAAACAGAATTCTGACGGATTTTCGAGAAAAACTGATTATTTAAACAAATAAAATTTGTTTAAACAAATGGAAATTAACTGACAAATGTTTATAAACATCCTACTAGACTTATAATAATGATTTCTATGAGAAAAAAAGAGAATGAAATAATTAGTAGGGTCAATTTTCTGAAGAATCTACATTTGTTGATTTAAGAGTAGTTTTCAGGGCACTGTGGGGGCGGTTTGGGGGCATCAAATCCATATGTATGATAGGTTAAATTCTTCCTTGGAAAGTCCTCTTCAAGTCCTATAACTTTAGTGTTAAGGTTTCCCAAACTCCGAATAATTATTCGAAAAATACCAAAAAATGTCTTTTTCCCCATGCATTTTCTTATGTAAATTTGAAGCACGACAGGCACCATTAAGAATAAAAATTTCGAAAAAAAAAAAAAAAAATAAGTGACCGTTTTTTTTTTGATTTGGAAACGATTTGAGGGGATCGTTGCTTTCTAAATAAAAATAGCCAATTTGAACCACCCTAGTGTATATGTGTGTATGTAATTTCGTCAAAATAATTAACTAATAAATTAAAGTAGAGGAAATTTTGTATAATTTGACATTTTTTGGTAAAATTAATAGTTTAGTCGCCTGAGCAAATTCTATTTGATCGAGATCGGTCGCGTCTGCATTCATATAAAACTAGTTAGCCAGGATTTGACAGATATTTGCAATCTAATGACAGTAGGTAGCGTCAAACGCTGATGTTTTGACTTGAATGCCTACTGTCAATAGAATCAAAATATCTGTCAAATCCTGGCTAACTAGTTTTATTTTAATGCAGATACGACCGATCTCGATCAAATAGAATCTCATTTACTATTAATTTTATATATAGTATGATAAAGTCATGTGTCTGGCCACATCAGATTTTTATTCACAGAATCATAAAACCAATACCAAGTTTACCAAGTTTAAAAATAAAAGGTGTAAAGGCACAATGTTGTACAATTTACAGTGCTTTTACAAAGTTTACAATGTACAGTTTTCCGGCTTACAGTGATTATCTGATTTTTTTGTCGGTGATTATTTTAACTTTTTGTCGGTCTTTGAAAACTTAAGATATCCATCAAAAGAATTTGCTCATTAACATTTTTCTTTTATACTAGAAACTGATCTTTGTTTCTATTGTGACTTCATATCAAACGATTCAATACGAACAAACGATGAAAACAAAAGACAAACTACATATTATAGTAGTCAAATTTTATATTTTAGAATTAAATTAAATTTAATAACTTTTTCCTGTAACATTTTACATTTAATTGTGAAGAAATGGTACTTTACTCCGGAACAGATTCAATAATATTTGATTTTGCATCCACCGTTTTTAGGACATGAAAGTCTTATCAAGACTGTTTTTTTCGAGAAATAAAAATTTTCGTTTGTGAATTTCATCATTTTTATTTATAAAGCATGTATATATTATTTTAAAGTAGGTAAATAATACTTTTTAAGAGCGGTTTTTGAGTGGTTTTGATAGCGAAGGGTTTGGACCAAGGAATTAGAGAGGGGGGAATAGGGTTTGCAGAAAATCTCGAAAACTACATAACATAAAATAAATATATTTGTTACTTTTGAAGTACGGAACTGTAAAAAAAAATCAAATTATCATATTGCCATCACGGAAACTAGGGAAATTTCTTTAAACATACAATAAATACAGGGTTTTAATTTCTTTTAAGCGTACCTATATTATGAATTGTATGCAAATAACTACAGGTAATAATAAATTATATATTTTGTTTTTTGTTTTAGGTAAGAACCGATTGTCAAATGCTGAGAGACTGCCAATATCAATAGAAACATTGCTGGAATGGAGTGTGAGTAATATTTGATTTCATTTAATACACACATTGCATACTTTAACCTCAAATTATAGCGTAAAAATTGTATGAGTACGATGTCTAAAATACAACATTTTCCCACGAAATCTTCACAAAACTAATAACCACGTAAATTATGGACCTATTATATCATAATCTTTACAATTTAACGATATCAACAGAAACATTTTTAATCCAACCTCCTCCAACAAAAATGAGAATTTTTAATTTAATCTACCTACAATGATAATAATAATGATGTTCCGTAAATATAATTTTAATAAGTTCTCAACGGTTGCCGGTAGAGGTCGCATAATAGAAGAGCTTTAATGGCCTTTTATTAATAAGGAACTAGTTACGTTTATAAATTCTGGTAGCAACTAGAATCCATTAAAGCTTTTTATGCCGTTGGACACAAAGCGACCCGAGCGGGATAGAATTCTACTGCAATAATCTAGTCAAAGGTTCAGAAAGCAAGTTATTAGGATTCCCAGCGAGCGGTAACTCCAATGAAAATATTATGTTCCAAATGAGGGCACCGCTAAATAGCTGATGGGAAAGACGAAATTTAATAGTGCAGGATTATTTGTGTATGACTAAGGTGACCAGAATTTGATTGTGGCAAATAAAACAAAAATAAAACCAAATAAAATCGACGACAAATTCAAGGATTTTTAGAAATATCGACAAAAAATTCAATTATTAATATGATATTCAGTTGGGTTGGGTACAAAGTTGTTATTTCTTTTAAGGAACGTAATCCTTAAAATTTTTGTGGTGGCGGTCAAAGCATATTTGTTTAAGGGGGAGGTCCAACAGCTGATCGACAGAGACTTGGCTGTTTTTGATAAGTTTAGAAAAATCAGTCGAGAATTGGTCTTTGCGTGGGGATGTCGACGTTTTCGCTAAAGCTACTTTGGAACAAGATAGACTTCGCCGACGTGCGGTCAACATTATACGATCTAACGTCTTTAACGCTGTTTCAATGAATCTAGTGATTCTTTACGCTTGCCAACATAACATGGTAACTCTAAAAGTTACTGTGATAAATTGTTGACTTAACCGTGACATAACCTATGTATGTTGAGAATTTGAGATATTTATCATATATTTATATGATAAATAACTTCAACATTTGTCTACGATTTATGAAGTGATATCTGCGAAAACACACGTACTATGAATATGTGGAATATTTGAAAGTGTATTGAGATTATGTGCCCATATACATTTATACCTCCCAAAAGCAAACCCCGTACCAATAACTTTGGTCACAGATTACTTTTTCTTGGTACGATAGATTATGCACTCATTTCTCAGCCGATACTGAAAAAGACAAATATACATATCGACCCATGCAACGAAGACTATCGTAACTAACAAACTAAATGTAGTTAATATAGTCTTTGTTGCATGGGTCGATATTACATACGTATGTACATTAACAGCACAGGGATCTGATGACGTATAAGAAAAACAAAACACTTAATAAATTATTCTTTATTTACCAATTTGTAATTCATATATTATTTATAAAAGACAATTAGACAATATAAGCATTATAATATTATATAGCTTTATTAATATTATATTATAATATCAAAATCACAAAAATGTTGATCCTCGCTATCATCAGACCACACGCATACTGGTCATAATGCTTGTTCGGTTCTTCGGGGCTAATTGCAATACTATCTACTGTTTGTTGTCTTAAACGTAATTCTCCATACATTTTGCACTTGAGAAGAAGAACATCTGAAGTCAGTGGTTGACAAGTCGACTATGTCCCATTATACATTCCTCATATAATAATGTTATAGACGTCTTCCAGTAATATTACTAAACAATTTGATAAAAAATCGGTAATCTTCAGCATATCTCGATAATTTTATAGTCAGTTCATGGAAATTATGAAAATTAGTAATCACATCTCTTGTCTAGAAATCCTCTTCGATCAACAAAATAGTACGTAAGGATTTTGATTCCTCGTAATGTGATTTGAATCCAATTACAAAACCCGTAATGAGCTTCTGCATCATACCATACTTGGAGCTTGAATTCTCTGGTACTAGAATTGATAACACAGCACTGTTTATATGTATATTCTGCTAATTAACCTAACAATTGACATGGAAATTTTAATAAAATAATAGTATACTTCTTTAGGCACAAACCTGATTGATGTCTGATATAATAGTAGAATTTTTATGTAATCTCCTAATTTCGATTAGAATACTTCTTTGTGCAGTGTTCCCAAGTTTTCTACATTTTCAGATTATATCTGATTTGTAGGTTAGAACTCTCGAAATCTGTCCCAGTAAATCGTGCAGTAAATATAAATGTGAATTTTAGCGAGTTACAGCCTTTTTTGTGGTATATGGTAGATAGAGATAGACCTATTACTATCTTCGTCTAATGACGTCTAGTTCTCGACAACATCGTAGATGGCCACACTGTCCAGCCTCGAACATGGATGGAAAAATTGGGAAAATACGACGCCGATTTTTCAAAGGTGTGGCTTTATTTTTTTTTATTTATTGGAATTTTCACAAATATTACATTGACGTAAACTGAAACTATGGCGGACTTGACCCAAAAAAGATAATTGAATTGTTATTCCTGAAATCACGACATCCAATTATACGTCTAATTTGAGCAGCAATTGTTTAAAATTGGGCATGGGTATAATAAATATCGAGCAAGTCCGACCATGAAGAGTTAATTGGGATTGTTGTAATCTCATAAGATGCTATCATTATTCAATATTAATCCCACACGAGCACTAAACAGTTTGAATAATTGGACCAATAGGGGCCCACCAGAACAGACCTGAAGTTAGGCTGAACCAGCCTCTTAAAGAGAATATATTTAGATATATTTAGATATATTTAGAAAATATATATTTCAGTTATAGTACTCAAGTGTTTGTGTATAAATAAACATACTTACTTCATTTGTCCAGCCGACTTCTGCCCTTTGCCAATAGGCAGCTACTATAGTTGTTGTCAACTGTTAGTTATTATTGATCTGAGCTGTTGCTACTCTTCTCCCTTGTCTCGGTCTGTGGACTTTATTACAGAAACCATCTTTACTGAGCTCCGCGGTGACAGTTCGTAGTAATTCGACACAATTGCATAAAAAGCAGATCAACTTGACAACGGCTGGGTCAATTTTAAAGAGCTATGTCTTAAAATGTCACCCATAAATCAGCTCCTGTTCCGGAATTAATGCTATTGACTTAATCACCGTGGAAGCATATAAAATCAACCAGTAGATTGTGTCAAAAATTAGCTTATTTTTTCTAATTAAGTTCATGATTAAAGCAAGCGCGGTTGAATTTTATATTTATCCCGGAACGCAAAATGCCCTATTCTTACACATTCCAACAGTACCTTACTTTTACACATCAGTGCAATTGTTTCGACTTCGATCAGCTTTTTATGCACCCGCGTTTTGCATGTAACCGGTATATGGATAAACGCCCCTCTTAAATAGCAGCCCGTAGTCGGCATGGCATTGAATGAATAAGATGTAAAATTCGATTCTGACAAATTGCCTGCATCCTAAAGCACAGTTTTCCAGTGTTTCTGGTGCAAAAGCAATAAAAAATTATACTTGAAACAGTTGAAACTGTGCATCTTCTACAAAAATTCATAAATTGTTGATATTGATGTTTTTGGGTGAGGTGTTTCTTACGTATAGTGGAAGGTTCAAAGAAGGTTGGCTCTCCAGGTTAATTAAATTTTGTCCTGTGTTTTTTGTTTAAATAAAATGCAAACATCCGTAAATTTTTTATCCATAATCAGAATTTTTCAAAAAACGTAAAAAAATATCTAATATTACCACCATCAGATAGAAAATTGTAATTTCTTTACCTATAATTTGATCTTTTGTTAAGACTTTGTGCTTTAAAGTTTTGCGAGTACCACAGGAGTACCGACCCATTTCAATAAAAATTTGTCCTTCAAAATTGTATATAAGTTCATATTCATTATCAATGCAATTTTGATTGGGTAGAAGATTGAACATTTATGATGGGATAAGTAAAAGTTAGGGTTACCAATTTTCGGCATTTCGGGATTTAACAAAAAACACCGGGATTTCGGGATTAATCCCGAAATCCCGATTTTTGTGTATCAACAATTACAGATAAGTATCTTTTTCTACTTTGCATTCACAATGCACACATTGTAACACTGTTTTCGGTGTTGCAATTAACACATTGTAATACCGAAAACAGTAACATTTTTGTCTGATTGGTACACAGTGATATCAAATGCCATATGTCAAACGTACAATACATAACCACACACTGCATCTTCTTAATCGCTTGCAATCACATAAACTGTGAAATATCAATATTCTATACATATTTAAACATGGGTGTAGCCTGCTATATGGCCAAAGGATTGGAGCTTTCTTAGTTTTGCTGTGTTCATCAAAATACGCCAGCATGACGTTTACGGTGATGTTTTACGACTCTAGTAAGTGATCGTTATCATTCTCTTCAACTAAACATCAAATCCCCTTTTCAGAGATAATTCAAGGACCACATTTACTTTAATAAGGTATTATGCGAAGATCAAACCTACATCGTAGATACGAACGATTTCAATTACTGCTGCGAGATTGTATATGCGCAATAAATGGTTTATCAGCATACACGTACGAAGCTATAGTACATTTAAAGTGTAGAGGATTTCTTAGTTTATGTAACGTATAAGTTTTCGGTAATATTTTGGACGCTTGGATGCTCGGTTCAATTCATATTCGTTTTTGTCCGTCGTTTTCGACTTCGTCTTAGTTCTGGTTGTGTGCAACGTATTTGTATTACCTCCATCACATGTAATTTTACTAAGTATAATTTATTCTAATAAACTACTTTGCCGAAATTAGAATTGGGTTTCAATTATAAGTGCTTGTAAATATACAAGCCGCAACGGCTACGTAGCGGAATTAGGTAGACACCGCTATTAAACGTTAAGCGTTATAACAACTGTTTAGTAAGTTCTTGATCTTCGAAGTAACTAATCAGTCACCGCCAAACACTTCTATTCTGATTATTATACTTATGAAACCACTATTTTAAAATTGTTAACTTTTTAGGTTAAGTTTCATGTATTTATTACAGTAGGGTTAAAAGTGCAAAAACAACTCGTGCGCCAATTTGACGTCTTATAAAACTTGTATAATAATATACTATTTTAGCACTTGCTCGGCGAACTGTCATTATTATACAAAGCTACTGTCATCATAATGATCGGTATGCATCATGGTAGGGATTATATAGTCATAGATAGTATGTAATGAATTTATTGTATGTGAATCGTAGATAAATATGTATAAAAATATAGATATTTCGCAATTTACGCGATTGCAAGCGATTCTAAAAAGGCAGTTTGTGGTTATGTGGATTTACGTTTGACATAAGGGATTTGATATCAATGTCACTAATCTTAGAAAAAAGTTACTAAAAATGGTGTTACAAGTTGCTAATTGTAACACCGAAAACAAGGTTATGTGTGCATTGTGAATGCAAAGTAGAAAAAGTCTTTTTCACATACAGAATATTCTTCATTATTAAAAATAACATAAACGGAATAAAAAAAGACTGGATCGATAAAATATTTCAATTTCAATTTAATATTACAATTTTTCGGACTACTCTACTAATCGAGCCTACCAATATGAACCTACAATATTAAAAACACTGTACAGCATTCCTAGCGTATTTTACCGCGTGCAAATTTCATTATTACCCTAGATAAGCTTGCACATCGCTCGCGAAATTCTACACCAAATGACGCCTAAAAATTCTACTCGAAAAGTTAATTAAACACACTGTAATCACACAATACAAAACGTTCCAGAATTTAACCCAAAAAAAAATAATAAAAAATAACATCGACGAGACTGTTTTACAATGAAATTTTTGAGCCGCAAACGAGTGTCACGATAGAGCGACTGTTCATCAAAAGTTCTAATTAAGGGAGTATCTAATTATCCCGTACCTAATTAAATATCAAACCGCAACGATGTAGCGGCGCTGCTGTCGCGAGCGCGGCGAGGGGCGAACGTGGATACGCTGAATACCCTGAATAACCTGAAGCCGATTCTAGTTCTGCTATGGCATCCTTATAAAACAAAAGTACAAGGCAGCGGTATCCAGACTTTCTGTTTATACAACTTTCCTGAGTGTTCAGAACCCAATAAACGGGATAATGAGCTCGCTTTAGTGACTTTAGTTTTGTCGGTTTTGCTCATGCTTGTCATTGTAATTAAATTGATATTGATTTGTTGCGATGATTAACGGTTTGTTTGATGTAGCAATAGTATAGATACTAATCCACAATAAAGTACCTTCGTAGCGTGTAAGCACCTATATATTATTCTATGAACAACTATGCACTATATTATTTACTTGAATCTTTTCTGTAAAGAACATTTGAGTGAGTAATTTTTATTACTTTCAAATATAATTCGATACTTTTTCTACCACCATTCAATGAAGTTTATAAAATAAATTCTATGTTACATGAATTTATTATCCATAATCTACAAGTGTGCGTGCTTTTTTTCCATCGAGTTTGCATTAAGGCTCCGTTCTGAAAACATCGCAACTCCGAAACAAAATATTTCGTTGCGATGTTTTTTTTTTGCTGGGAGTGGTCAGCCTGTCCCCCACCAACGTCAATCCGTGGTCACCAGTTATAGGCGGTTTTTAAAGCTCCTGACGTCTGCTGTCGACACCGGGCAGCAGTGATATGGGCAAATAAATACATTTCTGGCAATTCCGCGTTATTAACGCAATTATAACGGTTGGGTTAAAATTGTACATAAATAAAAAATCTATTTTTGTAGAATGAGTTGGGGTAGATGTTTTATATTTGAAAAAAGCCAAAAATGTAGAAGTAAAATAAATTTTTATCTTTCCAAAAAATTATTTTTCGTCCAGCCCAAGTCGTTATTTATCTAAGTTACACTGAACATTTCATAAACTTTGAACTATAAATAACTCTTTTAATTGAGAATGTGTTTTAGGAGAGGTAGAACTGGGTACCTATTAAGAGGACGTAATAATTTAATTTAAGTTCTTAATCTTAGAAAATTGGAGAAAAGCGTTCATAAGGACTTATTCGTTTTCTTTATTCCTTAAATAGTTACAACCGTTTGAAATACATACTAACAAAGTCAATATGAAACTTTTTCATTAGAAATTGCAGAAAAAGAGGCATCATGAATATTTTTGTTTCTTCATTTATTAATTCAATTTATTTTTATTGAATGTGTTTGTGTATTAGATTTTGCATAGTGTCATAGTGTGATACGTCGATTTTTAATTATCAAAATATACATATTTACATTAAATTTAATTTCCGATCTTCAATTGTTTTTGACTTATGACGTCATCGACACTTTTTTTTAAACGGCAACCCTTTTATTCTTGCACTGATATTGATAGATCAGTTAATTGTCTTAAAGTTAGTTCACAAAATTTATTGCCTTACGTCAGAAAATTTTCGAGAAATAGTTGAAAATTAAGGAAATATTGATAACTTTTGTTTGTTTGTGGAAAGCGAATTAAGGAGCGCATCCAATACATTAGGGAACAATATTTTAGCATTTGATTAATAAAATATTCCACCTGTTCCATGCTTGATGTTAATAATAAAGGATATGTATGTGTTGACGCTCGAATAAAACCTCAGTGGACTGTATTTTTCTAACGTTGTTTATTACTGAACAACACACACTATTACAAGATACGACGACCTCCTTCGCCGCCTGTACATAAGCGACTCGTTCGGCTCATGCGCCTCCTGGTGGCAAAACAAACAAATCACAACCCCTCCCCCCCCAAATCAAAACAGAACCCATTCGCGCGTACGCAACAGTATGTATAACCTTGGAGAGATCTTTATTTAAAAGAATTTCGTAGTCAATGATCTCTCGAAGCTTATACGTACACATCCTTCATTATTAATATTTTAGCATGTCAGGTAAAAGTTCAAAAACTAAGGTTTACTATGACACTATGTTGAGGTTTCTACGGCAATGCGTTTAGCTAGTAAAAATTACCAAAATAACGTTTATTTTGACTCTTTCACTCAACTTTTTTCGAAAACCTTGCGCAATTGAAAATTTTGGAGCACAGATTTGTTTTCAGGTCAATTAATTCTACCCAAAACGCAATTTTATATCGATGGCCTAGCTGCAATCAGGGTTGTTATGTTTAAAACATTTTTGTTTTAAAACATTGTTTTAAACTATTATGTTTTAAGCATGTTTAAAACATTGTTTTAAACATGTTTAAAAATAAATGTTTTGTTTTAAACATGTTTAAAACAGTTTGTTTTAAATGTTTTCCGTCGATCGTTTATTTATGAGTCAGTTTAGTGAATAGGACATCGTTTATTAAACAACTCTATTAATGCACGATTTCTATTAATGCATGATTTGTTATAGCCAATCACACGACGTAAATATGTCGTTTGATTGGCCAATCGAATATATGTGAAATGAAACCTTCCAATCAAAACATACCGCCCTCTAGAACTGTCAGTGTCAAATTACATAAATTGTCATATAACCTAAAAAGACATTGGCGAAGAAAAATCTATGTAGACGACGCGACGCTAGAAGAATACGATCGACGAAAAGATTTTGTAACCAACTCGAATATTAAACGGCGATTAATGATCTCGACAATTAACGCTCTCGCTACGCTCGAGCGTTCAACAGTCTCGATCATTAATCGCTCCTTTTAATATACTTGTTGGTTAAATAACTATTAAATCACTTTGTTTTAAAACATCGTTTTAAAACAATATTTTGGTTTTAAAATATTTTGTTTTAACCATGTTTAAAACAAGTTTGATTTCTTATTTAAAACATTTTTTTTTTGGTATAACTAGATATAAATATACGGACATACCGTGTCTTTCCGGACTTACCTTAATGATTAATGAATATATAGTAAATTAGGTAAATGGTGACATCCAGGCGGGATGCAAATTTTAAATAAATCAGAAATTACAGCCACAACCTGGATTCGAACCAGGGACCTGTGCGTTTCTAGCACAATGCTCTCCCATCATAGGTCTCAGTAGCTCAGATGGGAGAGCATTATGTTAGAAACGCAAAGGTCCCTGGTTCGAATCCAGGTTGTGGCTGTAATTGTTGATTTATTTAAAATTTGCATCCCGCCTGGATATCACCATTTACTATATATTTTTTGGGTGTTTTAAAACATGTTTTTTTTTTTCATGATACAAACATGCTTTTTACGAAATGTTTAAAAACATTGTATCGTTAAAAACATTAGTTAATAAAAAATAATGTTTGTTTTGTTTTAAATAAAAAAACGTTTTTTATAACAACCCTGGCTGGAATACGACGTATTATCTTGATTCAACTTTTTTTCGTAAATGTTTTTATGTAATTCCATAAAATATTTCCAACGCCATTTAGACAATTAAATGATCTACCAAAATCAGTAAGAAAAAAATGGGGTTGCCATTTTAAAAAAATGTGTCAATGACGTCATAACTCAGTAACAATATATAGTCGGTAATTGAACTTTTCACAGAAATGTGTAATTTAAAAAATAAAAAATCGGCATGTTCGAATTTTTTTAAAATACAAACGTTTCAGAGATTTTCTCATGTTTCTATAGTTTACGTACTTACTGTATGAACATTTAATATACAGAAAAAACATTGCACCAATTGTATACAGGGTGATTCCTAACTGTTGGCGACAAGGGCCAAACTCACATTCTAAGTTTCAAAACGCGAAAAAACTTTTTGTCTTACGTGTTTTGAAAATAATAATAATTATTGCTAAAAATATCAAAACTGAAGTGCGAGTATTTGGGATTATTCATTTGTAGTCTTGAGATATAAATCACCTTGTATAAGATTTGGTCGCAGGAATCATTGGCCGGTGTTTTTTTCTTTTTGAATGCGGTCTTGACATAACGACATGTATAACAATTGACATAGTTAAAGTACCATAAGAACTTATACGGAAAATTCATGGGCTGCGTTCGGTTAGCCTCCCCGGTACTCTGTGAGTAACGCGCGGACTGTCTTCGTCGGATGTTTCTTTTTTCTCCAACACAAAACCTCAAACTATTTCTTTAGCTTGAAACTCTACAATATTTTCATTTTATGCTCGGTCCTATTTTGGTGAAGTGACGATCTCAATGAACTATAAATATTTCCACCGATTTCAAGATATTGTCTAGCTTCTGCGACATAGAATGTAACCATGAAGTAGGAAGTCCGTTGCCTCCTATTGCTTTATCATCAGTTGATAGGTTTGGTAAGCAACGAACAGCGATTTTTGTTATGGTTAACTATGCTGATTATTATATTGATTGTTTCAATATAATGAAGGATGGATGATCACTTCATGTACAGGAAAAGATTCACTGAATTGAAACCATTTGCAATTTAATCACCCTCATCCACGAAACATCTCTTTGCATTGATTAATTTATTTTTTGCCTCGCTCCATCCAGCCAAAAGGCACTTTCCCCAAGTTTGCCCTCAGCGAGCGGGGTGAGGGGTGGGGGTTACGAAGGGAGGGGGTCGTCGTCGTGTGGGAAGCGACGCATTTGGACCACAGAATTACCAGCTGATTCGTATCGCGCACCTCTTCTAATTAGCATCTCGCTTATTAACTGGGACCAGACGAGACTGAGGGTCGCCGTCGTAGTCTCATCCCCTCTCTCCCCACCGCACCCCCTCTCGTCTTCGTTAGCGGAGGATTCCTTGTTCGTTAGTTTAATTCCTTCGTACGGCGGCGTTGCAAGTGCCAAAAATATTTGCAAGCGAACACTAATGAACACGTGCATTATTATACTGGAGAAGCGGCGTAGAATCGGAGATAGAGTTGGGGAAGACAAGTCAATGGCGGGAGGGGGGGGGGTGTGAGGAGGAGGGGTGGGAGGAGGTCGGGGACCAGGTTGCGACTTAGTAAGGCGGCACAATACCGCACTCTATACTAATTAACGAGAGGCAAAGCCCAGGATAGACCTTGGAACCATTTGCAGACTGGATATAATTGGAGTAGTGTTACTTGAAAGCCGGGGGGAAATGAACCAGACGCGGAGTCATCTTCCTTCAAACGCCCGATGAATAATGACTAATTGATAACACTACTTTTATCTAGGCCACGTGGTGCTCGGTTTTAATGAAGAAAGTGTGTTAACAGTGGAAAAACTGCTCGAAATATGATGGTCGCTTCTCTTTGCCATGTTTTTACGTAGCTGTTGTTTGATGACGACCCTAGGTCAAGATTGAGATGTAAATAAGTCACGATGTTGTGTACATTGGTAAATTGTTGATTTTGTCGAGTTTCATCGGCCCATGGTCTAGTGCGTAAAGATGTCAAAATGAATCTTGGGGAATAATTAATAAACAATTAAAAATTGCTCAATACATTATAATCTATACATAGCAGACAAGACTTAAGTTTGTACTACCACTGACATTTTTTCAACATTTTTTCTGCCCGAAGAATTTAGTATTTCACAATTACAAAAATGGTAGAAGCTTAGAGAAAAAGTCTTTGTTTAAAGAACTTCATAAGGCGATCGATTTCGGCACGTCAAGTACCATCTTCAGGTCTCGTTACAACTGACTTTTGCCCTCGGTTCATATTTTTTTAGTTTAGTTCTGTTGATTTCACTGATCAAGAGGAGCACCAAATAATATCAACGCAAAATCTTTTGAATGTTTTTTTTTACATGCGATCTAACCTGTTCAGCGCCATATAGTTTTTTTTTCGGTGTAAACAGTCTGGGATCCAGCCAATCACGTGCGAGGCCATACTAGTTAGAAATTCGAAAAATTCCTCCTAGTTATTAAATGGACTATAGTGCATATAAAGCCAATACTTTTGCATGTTAAGTCAATACTTTTTAAGATAAGACAAAATATGAATTATGAGTATATTTTACAAAGGAATATTGGTTTTGAGATATTTTGAGACAACTTAATTATTGCGATGTCTTACCCAGATTTAGTTAATAAATGTATTTGTTAATAAGAAGAGTTATTTCCTCCACATAATTTAAAAACATAAACGTCGACGATATGATACAACTTTTTACTTTTTTTTTACTTTTTGTATAATTATTACAACATGAAATTATATTTGAAATGAATTTTAGAACATATATAATTAATTTTGCAGTTATGCTTTCTTGTGTTAAAGATATTTGATTATTCATTATAATTTGATTCGCTTAAAATAAAAAAGAAGCATTTAGAAATTTATGCAGTATTATATTTCCAAAAATATGTACTTGAAAAAAAAATTATTGTTGTTAGTCAATAAATTTGCTGTTTAGAAAGGTTCTAAAAATTACAAAAATCTAGTTTTTAACAAAAACTTAACCAAATTAGTCAAAATGTCACAGCATGGTTGTTTATTACTATTGGTTTTTCTATTTTTCTATTTCATTTCTTACTCTTGTAATAAATATCAGTGGCTGGCATTAATTATACCAGATATCTTCAATTTTTACTATTTTTTTATGAAAAAAAAAATACATTACTTAGAGAAATTTGAGAATTAAAAAATCTGATGTGGCCAGGCACATGACTTTATCATACTATACCTATATAAAATTAATAGTTTAGATGCATGAGATTCTATTTGATCGTGATCGGTCGTGTCTGCATTAAAATAAAACCAGTTAGCCAGGATTTGACAGATATTTTGATTCTATTGACAGTAGGTATTGTCAAAAGAACAGCGTTTGACACAGCGCAAACAGGACTGATCTCGGTCAAATAGAATTTGCTCATGCACCTAAACTATTAATTTTATCAAAAAATGTCATAGACATAAATTATACAAAATTTCCTCTACTTTCATATATAATTTATTACTTTACTATTTTGACAAAATTACAAAAATGGCGGCTCATTTGCAAAATCGTTGAAAAATGCTTAGACTAAACATCCAATTCCTTTTGATCCTTTTGAACAAAACGCTTTTCAGCTCTAAGTTTGGCCATGAAACTTTTAAATATGAAGTTTCGTCCCGATACCTTTAGTAGTTTCTCCGGAGTCGTCGCCACAAAAAACGGGTACACACATAATTTTAACTCAAAATTTCATTTTGTATTTAATATAATATACGTATGTTTCTTAATTACAAATATTAGTAAAGTAATCAACTGGATTTCTTTCTTATTTTTAAAAAGGAACCCACATTTTCAGAATAGTACTTTATGAAATAATATCTTAAGAGAAAATATTTCGCCAGATAAATAACGTCTAAAATATCAACAATTAGTTTGTGTCACATAAGGAGGTTATATATCGCCCAGTCGTCCTTCGCCCATGTCTCGCACTCTTAAAATTCCCTTTTTTGTACGTAACTGTATCATTTGCCACCTAAAATTGCTTGCCTGTCACCTGGACTTCTATTCTTAGGATACATTTTAATTTAGCAGAAGTCATTCCTTCCATAGATGCTTTTAGTTGCTCAAATTGTTATCGGGCAGTACTGGAATATTAGTGGCGATAGCAACTGGTCAGAAGTTCACTCTGTAGCCGGCGTATAATATAGGTGACCTACAGCTCGGTCCGCTGCAACTTTAATCGAAATTGTTAGGATGCCGGAGTGTCTAAACCAAACCATCAGCGCTTACATTGCTTATCAGCCATCATGCGCTATATTACGTTTAACTCCCCTGCAACTTGATGCACCCTAACAGTCAAAATTACTTCTACTACAATTTGTAGTCATTGCACATGTTACTCTAATACTAAACTGACCAAGCAACCAACTTATTGATAGACATGACAACATTTAAGTACTCGATCTCTTCTCAAACACACCAATTATTTGAACTATTATCAAAAGCCTTTAAGCTTGCTATTGACGTCTGCATTCTTTGTCTATCCACGTCTGGTTTGAGTCGATGCGTCGTGAATTAAAACAGAGAGAACAATGCAAGCAAACGGGCCAAAACGACTGGCCGTCGGACGTTTTGATTTATCCAAATTACAGCTAATAAGCGATTAAGCGTAAGGTAAATAGCAGGTTGAATAAACCAGGTGCTGGGTCCGCGTTGCTGGTGGACCAGAGTGGTTGGCCTTGACTCTAAAATATACGGTTACACGCAGACAGATACGAGCGAAGAGTTTGAGCACTTTGTATAGCACCCAGTGCCTCTCCTCATGGACTCAATTCGAAATAGTCGAAACTCGAAGCGTTTGAGGACAATCTTAATGGACACGTCCGCAAGATATGAAGTTGATAACAATCTGGTTATATAAGAGTAGGTAGTTAATTGTGTAATTACAATCATTAACATTTCGGTGGGTTTATTAAGAATTTTATACACTGTTTCTCAGTCATCTCAAACAAAAATCATATCCGATTCAGGTTTAATTTTACTGCTTTGTTTAGATAGTATCATTCAAAGTAAAGCATATTTTTGTTGCCCAAATTCATTTATCTGCGAGTACTTATCAAAATTGCAAAATTTGTATTGGCATTTTTGTTTGGTCAATTTGAAAACGCTATAGAAATATTGTAAGAGCTATGCTGCGTTCACTAATGATATAAGGTAAGCGTCCCAAATTCAGACACTGTCCTAAACTCCGACATATTTCTGTTTAGTTGGATAAAATAAGAAATCTACAACATTGAACTTTATTTTAGGACATCCGGTTTGTTGATTTGACATTACAGTTATCAACCCACAATCGTTTCTTATTCTACCAATCTTCTAACGGTCAGAATATAACCTAGAAGTTTGACTGATCTTGATAATTGAGTGTTATGCTAAAAGTTGATTTTTCCTTACAAAGTAACTACAATTCGACTTCTTTTTACATCGCTACAGGATAACAGTAATTGAGAAAATTCTAATAATTTCTATGTTGGCTGACTAAAAATGCTTTATATTTTCATAATAATACGGTGTACTACTCTTTTAACAATTATTATTTACATATTTAGTGGTGTCGGAATTAGGTACATTTAAATATAGCAAGTCCGTAAATCAGACATGTGTGTCGGAATTGTGTACATGGTTAGAAGTAATACATATGGCTCTATTGCTGTCTTTACACAAGAAACTGACATATCTTACATCATTTGCTATATTACAATGAATTGTGCACATTTTGTCCAATGTCGGAATTACGGACATCAATAATCCCTAATTATTAGGGGGCGTAGGAATTACGATCATCAATAGTCCCTAATTCCGTAATAAATATCGACAGGCGTCATAGGAGATGATGAAATAAGGCAGAATGATGCAACACTAGCAGCAGAGAGTAGCAATTTTGGCATTAATACACCACCTTTGGAGATGACAGAGGAACTCTGCCATCTAAAAAATCTTATCTTATTCTGGCCTGAAACACCAAAATAATGTAAAAAGAAACTATTCTTCTGTAATACTATCTCTAATGCTTGGAGAGAATATTTGTTAATATCAAAGAAGGAAGCTCAAAAGAAAATCGTTCTAGAGAAATAAGAAAGGAAGGGAAGATGAACAGAATAAAAAGATGCGCCAAGAAAAAGAGAACACTAAAAATTCCAGATGCAAGAAACATAATATACAGATGAGGTAGAGAGGGCAGACTGAAGAAGACTAAGGACTTATGTTATACTGTTTCATTTAAAATGGTAAAACATAAATGTTTAACGTCTTAACAATAAATCTTATTTAACACTATTTAAAACACTTAGTATTTGATTGAATGTTTTTATTTGCCGTAGTAATGTACCACAAGTGTCTGATTTAGGATCACTGTCTGAATTAGGCTCACTGAGGGCTCGGATTTCTGATCAAAATATACGCTTAGTATCGGAATTAGGGGCAATTGTTAAACTTATAAAATATAATATAAATTACATAACTATTATCAATTTTCTTTAAAAATGAATTGCCATTTTTATAAATGAATAGTCGTCTTTTGAAGTTAAAAAAAGTTGGCATAGTCATTAGCACCACAAATATAAATTCCACAGTTACAAAAGTAACAAAAATTCCTTAACCTGTCTGAATTTGCGGCGTTTACCTTACAATCTGTCCATCTATAGTACATTTAATAACCAGGAATAAAACCACGAGGAACACTAGGAAAAAATCACGAGAAATGTCACCAGATATTTAAGCGGGCAAATTTAAATTATTTTCAGGTTAAACGTACTACTAGCCCCAATAAATCTCTTTTAGGGTTAAATTGTAACGATTTTTTACTTATTGAACTTATACTGACTGTATAAAGCATTAAAACGTGCCTAATTATGTCAAAATGAGGCTTGTATGTGATGTTCTTCACAATTTTTCGAATTTGTGCTACTGGTTACTATTTGAATCGCTTGTAACAGAAGGGGTTTGACATCCGTCAATTTATATGTGGTATTCTTAGCTCCGGCTTTGTATTACAACCGTATTCATTTGAAATTAAATTGCTTCATCGGATCATAAACTGACAAACGTTGACACATTTAGAAACTATGAACAAAATGATATTTTAAGTGGTCATCTTTAGATCTGCTAATTTCATTGATTAACATTACACTCGACATTCAAGAAGGAGCAATAAATTCGTGCGGGGAAGCTATCTATTTCGAAAATATACACTCAGTTCCAAAAAAGGTGACTGACTTGATTGTATGTATCCTGGATAGTATTGGAAAAACTGGAACCATGTTTTTTTCCTCATTTTTGACTCACCCTGTGTGTTAATCAACCACTGGTATAGAAAGTGCTGGCACTCTATATGAAAGACGCTTCTTTCACAACCATTTTGTTTTTTTTTATTTCATGGATTCATCTCTAAAATTGTCCTAATTACAGCTTTTTTCAACCCTTGCATATAACCAACATTTTGAATTTATCGATAAACAGCTTTCTAGTCAAATAAACTGATACACATTTTTAAAAATGTTTTTATTAAACCCACTGGGAAAACTGCTTAATACCGTGTATTGCCTATCTATGCGCCATTCTGAAAATCAAGTTTCTTATCATTTCTTTTGGTATACGATCCCATTCTTCCACTAATGTATAGCCATATCTGTGAGACTTTCTTGACGCCTCTCGCGAGAACTCACCCTTCTCTCTAATTCATCCCACAAATGTTCTATGGGGTTCATATCGGGGATTCTCGCAGGTCACTCTAATGTGGTGATACCCGTTGCTTCAAAGAAGTTTCGCACTATTGCTTTGGTGTGTGGTCGAGCTTTATCCTGCACCAATATAAAATTATTGCCCACTAAGTCCTTATACTGCTGTATGATGTCAATGTAGATTTGGGCTGTCATCGAGCCCTCACCGGCAAAACATGAAGGGGGTTGTCTTTCAATTCATTTGTAATTGAACGGAAAAATTATAATGGTGGGTCGGTTATGGTGTAGGGAGGGATTTCAAATTCTGATTAAACCTTTCACCAGTCCTTCTCCACAGTATTTTTCTTTCATCCACGTTATTCCATGTTAAGGCAAAAAGTTGACTCATCCATAAATAAGACATTTGACCATACAGGAATAGTTCATTCTCCATAATTTTCAATAATAATATAACAAGAGAGTGAGAATAAATTGAAAATAATTTGACAGATTGTTTGAAAACTTGTTGCCAAATGGCAACAAGTTTGAACAAAATCTGTCAAATTATTTTCTAATTTATGGAACTCTCGAGTTATATTTGACTCTTTACTTTTTTTTTTTTATTCACAAATTTTTACAATAAAAAAGATCAATAAAACTATCATCAAATTATTGAAAAATTTAATTTAATTAATTATTACTTACAATATATGAAAATATCGTTGACACATTGTGATATATTAAAAGAATTAACAATTTAAATTAGTACAATGAAAAACGCAATTATTAAAAATATTTCGAGACTCATTATTTATTGAGGATTTGGAATTGCTTGTTATATTAAGTGTTTCCTCCTGCGTATTTTCTCTAAGATTATTTATTATATTTGAATGATGTTCTTGGTTCAATTGTAAGTATGGTTTAATCGAACTTGCAGAATTATGACCAGTGACCTTGATTAGTTCTTGTTCTCCTACACCAGCTTTTGAAAGGTTACTTACTGCACTTGATCTGGCAGAATGGTTAGTTATTTTTTTAGTAACTGTGTCTAGACCTACTTTTTCTGCGGATTCTTTCATCCATTTTGAAATGGAATTTATTCCCACAGGAACGTTTTTATACCAAAAACCATGAGTTTGCCTAGCCGGATTTGGAGTAAGAAGCAAGCGTTAGGTTTTAATATTTTCTTCATGTTTACTCATTAGTTTTTCAAAAAGACGAACAGGGCAAATATCTGGGTTATTTATGTTTGGAGTCAACCATTTACTATTAGCGCACCTTTGTGCTCCACCCTGTGCAGTTTTTGTAAAGATGGGATTGTATTCAATGCGGCCAGTATTTAATCTTTTTATGTCGGTTTCTTTTTTAAAATAATGAACTAAACATTTCGTAGCTTCTCCTCCCCTCCAAGCTAGTTCATACGATGCAACGTGAAAAAACTTTCTTTGCAATCCACAAGGTGTATCTTCGTCCCAATAGTTAAAAATTTGCAACAATTCTGTATTAGAAAATGCCACAGAAGTTTGTTTGTGCTTTTCAGGATGTTTTTGTAAAATTTTTCTTTTTGCATCTCTTGCATTCCGAGCATTTCTGAATTCCATATCATGGAAAGGATCAAAGGACCTGTTATACTTATTAAAGTAAAGTTCTTGAACTAATTTTGCCGTTTTATTCCACATTGTCTTTATTACTGCTTCTTTATAATCATTTCCGTCTTTTCTTTTCATGTTATAAGCCCAATCTTTTCAAATCAATGCCAGAGTAGCTGTTGTAGTAGATTGATCCAGAATATAATTTCTTTCTTTGGTGAAGGTCTTAAATTGTCTCCATATAGACTGATTACTTATTAGAGTATTTTTCGAAGTAGTTTCTAAAATCTTTTTTGTAATTTCTGCATTAGAAAAGGTACTAAACCGATGACTTTCACCCATTTCGCGTTGACACAATTAAGTAATTATTTTGACAAGTATCTGACAGTTGCTAGGCAAATAAAAGCTACAGTGATTATTCCCGAGAATAATCACAAGAGATTTATTCCCACTATAATAATGACATAATTGGTTGAAACTTACCCTTGTGACAAATGAAGAAGCATTTCATTGGTTTTAAGAAACGTCAAAAAATAATCAACTAAATTTTTTCTAACAGCACGATGTAGAAGCAATAATTTAGGATGTTTTGTAGGTCTCCTAGCGTTTAACAAATATATGACATTAAAGTTAGGTTAAAAATCAAGTGCGTCACTTTTTTTGGAACTGAGTGTGCTACTTACTTCACTCAAGCTCTCTACCTAGTGATGAGTAATTATTCCACAATACTGTGAGGTGATTATAACTCACTGGTCCAATTATATTGTCGATCTACTTCTGCTACAAAAAACAAACAAATATCGCCGTTACTCAAACCCTGGCATTTAAATAAAGCGGCGCCCACCAGGTTAAATACGTATAGGTACTGGTATTCCTTATACCATCATTATCTTTGCCATCGAATTGCGATGTCTTATTTCCATATCGGAGCAGAGGCGCAACGGAGAGCGCCTGGCTTCAACTTCTTCCCACATGCTGCGCGATGCCTTTGTATCTCGGCACACATCTCTATTCATCTATATAATTGAGGATAATTCGGCATTGTGTGCCGGCGCTATCTTGATCTTAATAATATCGCGCACAGGGATCCACGTCCGAAAAACAACCGGAGCAGATGAACCAACCAACCGCTCTCTGAGGTGCTCCGGTTGCTTATCCTAAATACACGATCTTATCGCTGATGTTGGAATGAACGCGGAAATGAACGATGACGACGTTTACCGACAAACTTCACCCAGAGAAAAATAGTAAATTTGGAAGAAGTAAAATCAGGTGTGCCACAAGGTAGTGCCTTCGGACCAATCCTATGGACGAATGACTATAGCTGGAGAACGTGAATCCTCTTGATACAAAGCTACACACAGAAAAGTAAATACTTCACTCATTTTCTCACGATGAGAATAAATGTTCTTAAAGTAAATGTATAATTTATGGTAGATTACACTGACCAGCAAAAAAAATGCCTTACAAATGATAACTGATTCGGATAGGATTTTTTCCCAGGAATCCGAGTCTGAACACAGAAATGGTGAATTGGCTCAACTTTTGTCGAAAACAGTTTTAAAGTTTAAAAAAAGCGCGTTTTTTTTTGCTACAACATGCAAAACAGTAACGTTATTTAGCACATGTTTTTATGTCGGATCAAATAAAACTTTGAACCTTCTTCTTTAAGACCATATATCGAGAAATCTGATGGCACATATTTTGAACATTTTACATCTTTTTTTTATAGGGGCGCGCGCCCAATGCAGCACCAGACGGGCCACACTGCTTGTTCAATTATTTATGAATTGCCTTTATTTATAAATTGCATTGGCCGAATAAAAAGTTTTTGGAAAAAAGTACAATAAACTTTTTGTTTCTACCAACTACCTGAACACGTGCAAAACATAACTCGACGTTATAGAAGTTTCTATATTGGATCAAATAAAACAATGAATCTACTGCGTTTTGTTAATATAATGAGAAATCACGTAGCGTAAACTTTAAATTTTTGGCACCACTTTTTAATAGGAGCATGTGTCAATTTAAGCGCTTACATGTTACACTCTGTGCTTAGGGAGTACTTTGTCACTAGCGCCTACGGTGTCCGCTTGTAAGTAGTCCCGGACGTTCACGAGCGCAGGTGGTGGGCCGTCGGGTTCAATCGGGACTCTACGCTAGAAAGCTCTCGGTATAGGTACATAGAATTAGTGTATACGATATAAACCAACCGATGTCGACTTTCGAGCGAATGCGATCGTATTACAGACTGGTTCTCCCTATATTTGATTCGACTGAAAATGGCGTGACACCGATGTAAACAAACTATAGCGTACGTTGTAAAGTCTCTAATTAAATAATATAGTTTCTTATTTTCTAACAACAGTTGTTTTGTTTCTGTTCTAATAAAATAATCGTGTCCGCGCTTATGCCGTGTAACGCAGAAAGTCGGACACTAATAGGAGAAACCTAAAATGGAAATATGAGAATTATCTCAAGAGTACCTTTATGGTGGAAGCTATGCAAAAATTACAGACAATGTTGAAATACGGTGCGAAGCCGACAAGCCAGCTGCACGATAATTGCAATTCTTACAAAAGCGTGCCACTTGATTGATACCTTATGTTTATATGTGATTTAGGGTGATTTATAATTCGATACCTCATTTTTTTGTTCGGCTATAGTTTTCGAGATGTTCTAAAGTTTTGTGACAGTGGCTAAATTAATAAACAAAGAGATAAAGCAGATGATGGATAAATAAATATTAACAATGGATGACATTCCGAACATGTGATACAAATAATAATTTTTGGCATTAATAATAATATGAATATTATTCCACGTTCTTTGCTTATTAATTTACTCGCGCTCATAAAACTTTCAAGTTAAATATCTCCAAGACTATTGATCCAAATAGAAGTTATTTAGCATTTTAACATATTAAGTATCATTTGAAGTGCACATGGCGTGAAAATGTACTATTACTCACAACTATGATTCTATACTCTATAGTTCTAAAATGTATTAAGTGCATCGCAATCGTTCCTACTTACCCACATGAATATTGTATCGATTAAAACATCTACTAATTGTTATATAATCCATTTATTGAAAACAAAATAACTATACATTTAATAACGAAAAAGGTATTCAAACATAATTTTATTTATATAAAGTGAGCGAGTATGGAAACATGACAAAATCTCAAGAACGGTTTGCTATTTTAAAAAAGCCTCGAACACGTCGATTTATAATTATCAAAATACACCTTATGATATCAAATTATTTTTTTTACCTTCAATTGTTTTTAACAGATGACGTCATCGACATTTTTTTAAATGACAACCCTATATCTTTTTTAATGAATTTGACAGATCTTTTAATTGTCTTAATGGTAGCATAATATTTTTATGGCCTTACATAAGAAAATTTTCGAGAAAAAGAGAATTGAAGGTGGTATGCATCCTTTGGTGAAAGACTAAATTTTGTTTCTGATTAAAATTTTTACCGTATTCACAAGAAAATTTAAAACTTCTAGACTTGTTATGTATTCCAGGTATCAACACATTCATTTGGTCAGGGTGAAATCGTCGGGCATGTTTTCTCAGATTGCATACACTGCTATAAGTCTCGTTACAAATGGTACACGTTGTATTTTCAGCCATATCATAAGCTAAAATATATGTTATTGAATTAGAAAAATATGTGTCCTGCAACTTCTTGCCATAAATTCAATTTAAAAAATAAATATTTTTTATATTTCATTTTATTTTTTAATAAGTTTATTAGTATAATTTATAATGGTAGTCCTATATTTTGACTATTAATTATTATGTATTATGCTGATGTACTTACTAGTTTATTCCCTAAGCTTGTCTTTATTTGCTGGAAATATTTTAAAAAAACGTTGCGTTATTCTAAACCCCTTAGGTAAAACACGCTCGCCCCCCATGCAGCTTTGTTTACATTCGCTTACCTTAGTTCTCACGGCGCCCGTCCGTGTCTCTTTATTTATCTGATATTTATGCAAACATGTTGCAGGATACCTTGCATAATCGTATTCACTACATGAATACGTAAACAGAACGTTAAATTGGAGTTTCAAACAAATTTCAAGTTTATTGCTGACTAAATTGAAATGATTTTGCGTTCCATCAATTAATTAATTGCTATACAAATTAGTAACTTACATGTGTTTTTCTAAATATTTTTAACAAAATACAAATGTCTATGCACAAACTCTAAACACTGGCAAATTTGACAGGTACTCAGTGCTCCGTACTCACCCAGACGGTTGCCGATTACATTTAAATTACAGTCGCTCAATGTCGCCTGAGTTCATGAATGTCCGGGACTACTTACTAGCGGACTCCGTAGGCGCTAGTTACTTTGTCATCTGACCTTGGATACTCGTGTTGTGAGATGACAGTTGGTACTTGTTGTATTGGCATGTCTTCTAGAAAAATGATTTACACTGACCCATTAATATATTATACCTATTAATTAATTAACCTACACAAAACCCTATAAAAATAGCTTCGCATTTTTTACGCTGTCTTTCTAAAAAAAAATATAGCCAATTTACTAAAAAATCCTATCCGAATCAGTTCTTGAAATGAGTATAGATATTATTCGTTCCAGACGATGAACATATTGAATTGAAATAAAAAAAAATCTGATGTGGCCAGGCACATGACTTTATCATACTATATATAAAATTAATAGTTTAGCTGCATGAGATTCTATTTGATCGAGATCGGCTATGTCTGCATTAAAACAAAACTAGTAGAACTAGACAGATATGTCGATTAAAGCTGCGTTCGGATATTGTACTCCGTTGACACCGGGTACACCATCCAAATGACACACGTGTCATTGGGTGTAAAAAGTGTAACGATGTACAATATCCGAACGTAGCTTATATTGACAGTATATTTGACGGTATTGTCAAAATATTAGCGTTTGACACTATCTACTGTCATTAGAATCATATCTGACATATCCTGGCCACTAGTTATAATGCAGTACGACCGATCTCGATGAAATAGAATTTGCTCATGCAGCTAAACTATTGATTGTACCAAAAAATGTCATAGTCATAAATTATTCAGAATTTCCTCCACTTTAATTTATTATTTAACTATATCGACGAAATTCCGGAAATGGCGGCTTATTTGCAAAATCTTTAAAAAATGCTAAGACTAAACCTCCAGTTCCTTTGGACCCTTTTCAACAGAAAGCTTTTCACCTCTAAGTTTGGTTATGAAACTTCTAAATATGAAGTTTCGTCTCAATCCCTTTAGTAGTTTCTCCGGAATCGTCGCCACAAAAAACGGGTACACACACACATACACACACACACACACACACACACACACACACACACACACACACAGACATTTTTTGTACCTTGGTCAAAAATGTTCAGGGGACCCAAAAAGACATATTTCCGCTAAAATCTCAAAAAAATTTTTTGGCACGATTACAATACTTTACATACTGCGTATGATAAAGTAATAACTCTGTATATTAATAGTATATTATTCTATGATCAAGTAATGTAAGCAATTTCTCACGAGAACGAAGTTTGCAGCACGAGCCGTAGGCGAGTGCAGCAAAACGTTCGAGTGAGAACTTGCCATTACTTGCGAATGGAATAATATACTTTTTCTACGACCATGCAATGAAATTTTAAAAATTAATTTATTACATATAGGGTCAGCTGTATGTCAGTATGACGTTTTACAGGATTTTGACAGATTAAAATTGTTTGGTGCGCTTGTCACTTAGCGACGTTGTCAATGGCTTGACAATGTCGCTAAGCAGTGCATCAAAACACGATGGAAATGAAAAATTCAGAGCTGTGATTGGTTCTAGAGCCGTGAGGAATGAAATATTTCTCACGACTTGCGAGGTATGAGGAGCCAGGAATGAAATATTTGCCATGTGTGTGGGAAAATTGCTATGATAATGAATGCATTCATCAATAGAAAAAATATTTACTTAAACCAATGTGTTCATTCTCTTAAGAGTCCAGTTCAACCTAACTTCAGAGTAGTTATTAGATGCAAAATAATTTTCTCAGGTTTGTAGAATATGCGTACATCGCTGTGTGTAAAGAAATAACACACCATTAGAACAAACTATGATATTAAAATTTCTCATTAATGACTACCCCCCCTCCACGCTAGCGAAAGCAAGGTTAATTAAAACTAATATTTTATGAAACAATTGCGCTTATTATAATAATTAACCGAGCAGATAAATGAACGTTAACCACCTGCTGATACCTCCTTGTAATTGTACAGGTTTTCTTCAACTTTTTCTCGAGTCAGCCTTGACTACGGTATGATCATTCGGTCGACGCTATCACTTAGATTCGACATAATTGGAGATAATTATCTCTCTGGCTGAAAACAATGCGAGCAAATGATTTCGTGATTTTAACGATTGCCTGCTCAACTAAATAAAAAAAATGAAAGTCGATTATGTTGTACGTCCGCACCATGCTGCTACGCATTCTACCAACCCAACACCAATTAACGCATTTGAAAAGATATTATCTTGTTTAGTATCTTTAAAATGCAAGCAATTATCTTGGTGTGGTTTTGATTTTTTAACTTGAGACTTTAGAAGTTAGTTCTTTTAATAATATGAAAATACAAACAAATTATAATAAGCGTTTTAATCGCAAAGTACTGCTATTTCATTCCGGATAATTAATAAAATAGATATTAATATGACCGCGCATACATTATATAAAATAAACAATGTTCATATAACTGCCTGCAACCGCAAAACCACGGAATTAATTAAGAAAGAAGTAATGGCCGTTGCTATTATTGGCTCAACTTGCGACACGCATAACGGAATGAACTTTGAAAGATCATTAGTTTTAATGAACTTGTATTTTCCATTAAACATCAGGATTATTATACAGGTGTCTCACGAACCGCAACAAGATCAGTTCTGTTGTCTATACTGATTCCAGCCCAAACCATCACAGATCCACGACCAAATCTATCCTGTATAGTAGCGGCTGCGTAGCGTTCAACAGGATGTCTATATACACGTACTTGACCGTCGCAACGAGTTAAACAAAATCTGGATTTGTCTATGAACAGTACAGGCATCCAGTGACGAAGTTGCTAATCTCTGTGATCCAGAGCATACCTCATTCGCGCTGCTTTGTGATGCTGCGTAAGGCGTGGTACGCGGACAGGTCTTCTTGGTTTCAAATTCGCTTCTTTTAATCTGTTTCTAACAGATTGGTCAGAAATTTCTATTCCATCTGCTCGTCTTAGGTCGTTTAGGAGGTATCGTGCTGTGGCAGTACGCTGACGTAGAGAGGAAAAGACAAGAAATCGGTCTTGATTTTGAGTTGTTTGTCGATTTCGACCTTGCCCAGCTCTTCTAACATATTGGCCAGTCTCCCGAAACCGATTCCATAAAAGCTGAATAACTGAAGGGGAAGCTCGAAGGTCCCTGCTAACATGTCGAATAGAGTGACCATGCTGAATAAGGGCGACAGCACGAGCAACTTGCACTTCACTAAGATGCCTCATTTTACTTCTAGCGACGTTTCTAATCAACGAACATTGACAACTGAAATCATATGTCATCTTTATACTTTGTCTCAAAAGTAGAGGAACACCGGAACAAGACACGATTTACACGAGGGCAAAATGATTGCGGCGGGAAATTTAAATGCGTAAATTTTCTCAATTACAATACTTCCCTTTACACTTCGTGTGGGAAGGAAATTTAGTTGGCCTTACTTTCAACTGCCCTTTTAATTTATTTTCAATAGTAATATCACAAGAGAGTGAAAATAAATTGAAAAAAATTCGCAGATTTTCCGAGAACAAGTGCCTATAGGGCCACTCAAGTAAGTACTGTTGATAGGGAACAAGTTTTATAGAATCGTTTTCTACTATATTGATCATACAAAGGATATTTGAAATTTTATTAATTAAAACTCAAATAAAAATACAACTTTTTAAAATGTTAAATTGAGATTCATATTTTTAATTAATCTTTTATTCACAAGAAATACCACCACTATCACCAAAGTAAAAATTGTCACTATTAGATTCACTATCATTCTCGAGGGAAATAATAAATGGCTCAATGGTTTCATCAATTAATTGATTTTTTGGTGGGGAAAGTGGTTTAGTAGCACTTATACCACTCGTACTCGGCACGGGATTGACGAGATTGCTCATTTTACTCACACGATTATTTACATAAACGAGTTCAATAAAAAAATACTAATTTGAAATTCACAACACCAAGCATACACGAGGCAGCTATATGATAATATGAATCAGCTGATGGCCGCCATCTTGGTGCGATTTTTGCTTTGTAAGCGCGTCTCTCCGTAAGCCAATGACATGCCTCTATTTTGAATATTATTTTCACTTTCGTTCCTCTACTTTTGAGACAAACTAGGCTTTCATACGGGAATTCAAAACGTAGGTACTTGACATTTTTTCCATTTTGTTTTGCGTTAATAATTTACATTTTTAAGTGTGATTTGCCTAGAACAATTATTTAAAAAGTTCAAGGTTTCCAAAAATGCATTTCCCTAATTTTTTGAGCCATATGCCGGAAAAAGGAAAAGTTCCCATTACTCTATTATCCTCTCATTATTTGTTATAGAGATTAATTGTTTGAGGCAAGTATTTATTAAATTGCATAAATATTGTTTGATTCAGGTCAAAGTTTCTGTCGTAATCATTTGTTAATGGTTTTAAGTTGTACATTTGAGGTCAAAACATAAATTCTTCAAATATACGTTTTCTTTTGTACCAAATGAATATATTCCCACAAGTATTTGCTTGTTGGTTCTATTGAAAAAACATTGGCAATTGATTTGAATTGGACAAAACTTTCCACTGTGTAAAACTATAACTACTCTAGGGTATATTTTTTTTAGGAAATGCACTATTATAGATGTTATTTACTATGAGAATTTACGCAAGGTTTGAGTAAACAGTAAAATAAATTTTAAAAAATGATACTTGATTTACTTAATTTTTTTAGAAATTTCATAAATTAAAATGTTGACTTATCACATGTCTACTTCCACTCTTAACAAACCTAGATTATTACAAAATCGAAAACAAAAAGAAAAAAAATAAGAAATTGAGTTCCATCTATTGCACTGGTGTGAACGCGGCTTAAAAATCATCAGCCGAAATAGCTCAGTTGGGAGAGCGTTAGACTGAAGATCTAAAGGTCCCCGGTTCAATCCCGGGTTTCGGCATTTTTTTTTATTGAGCAAACAATTTAGGTAATACAATTTTGATACAACAAAGTGGTAGTAGCGGGCTTATTATTATTTATTACTAGAGTACGGATTCTAAGTATTTTGCTTGGACAGTTTTAATGTAAGCAGTTTAAAAAGCTTAAGGATCTTGACGAATTCAGAAAAAATAAAGCTATTTTTATTTTTTTTCTTTTGTTTTTCTTTTGGATTTTGCAGATATGCGCTTATTTTGCCATATTTCTACTTATTTTAACTTTTTACGGATTTTTTTTGGGGTGTTTATACCAGTTTTAGGGGGTTTAGGTCGTCTATGTATTACGTCTGAAAAATCGCTCTAAAAATCACTCAAAAACTGCAAATCACTGCATTGTGATATACCAGCTATACCCGTGCGCACAACACAACAGTTTTTCGATTTTTTAGTGTATTTGAAACGCTATTAAGGATAAATGGCTGTCTGCCACATAGATGACAAAAATCCCGAATTAATTATTCAAAACAAAGTGTTCTGCAGAATGTACATGAAAACAGAAAGTTACAATTATTTATTTTACGATTTGTCTCTTGGGTGTTGATTGTTTTGATTTTAGGCTTAATTTGTTATATTTTGTCGCTTTCACAGTATTGAAATGAAAATATTTAAGTTAACATTCACTTCTTAGCCATACTACATTAATACATTGTTTCAGTAATACGTATTAACTTAATTCTTTTTTTTTGTTCATTTTGTTCAATTACGTTTAAAAAATAATACAAGGTATTCCAAAAATAAATGCTTATAATTCCGCACGCTATTTATTACCTAAAAATGATCCTAAAGTAGTGATATTCGACAAAATAATTTGTTGATTTTAAAATTTTTTGCCTGAAAGCAAAGGTAAGGTTAATTCGTGAATAAAAAATAACTAACACTGGATTTGAACCAGGTACTTCTAAGTTTCCGGTCGGAGGCTCTCTCAGTTGAGCTACCGAAGAGGTTATTTTGGAGATTTGACAGATTTTTTATTAAGTTATTGTGTTCCCATTTAAAAAAATAGAAAGAAATAGTAAAACATCTCAACAATTTGTTCACCTAACAAAAATTATTTATGTATAACTGTGTTCTCTTCGATATGAATTCTAATCTCAGCGATTGCATAAAAATTCCTCCTGGTTATTGACGTCGATAAGAATCGCTTGCTCAAAAGTCCGACATCATTGTGGCGCAGCAGTAGTGACACCAGTGAATTTAGAGCGGTATTACTTCGGTGTCGAAGATAAATGCTTTAATTTGAGCAAAGTACGACGGCGATATCGGGCATGCATGCCATTAATTTCATGCATAAATGCATGTAATTTGTAAACATTACCGGGGGAGACGCAAAATTTGTCTTTTGGCGTTGTTGCATCACCTCAGCGCGCTTACATACGAAATTGATGCCGCAACGGCGACACTATAGTCTACAGTCTATGTTCAAATCATAAATAATATGGTATTCGACTGTATTAAAAACATGGCTTGTATTATAGTCATCCTAATAGATTACAGTTTAAGAAAACTATTTGTTATTACTTTTCAAAAAAATATGCTTTATGTCTATTAAAAACCAAAATTAAAATTGATTTTTTTGTTCACGTCCTATCACGTGATTGAAAACGCTCTGTAATTAGCTCAGTCTCCAGTGACGTCATTCGTTAGTACGCTTAGAGCGCGTTCGGTTTGTCAGGGTAGGGTATGGGGAGAGCAATGCTCAGATAACCTGGGTAGGCTGTTTCTCTCTTATATGCAGATAAACGCCGTATGACGTTAGTCCGCCTATTATGCAGCGGGTCACTCTCACCGTACAATACCGGGTTATCCGAACGCGCTCTTATGCTTCTCCCGTTCGAATTTAAAAGCACTAAAGTGCCATGTTAGCATAACTTGGTAGGTTAGGATAGCCCTAACCTTAAGCTGTCAGATCAGATAATACCTGGTTCGAAAATACGATAGATAACTAGTCAGTTTTACTTATGTCGAAGTAATCTTCACAACAAAAAGCACTTGTATTGGCCGCTATTTATTTCATTTGGATTTCTACGAGCCAACCACTTTCTTCGCAGTTTCAAATCTTGCGGAACAGCTACAAATAGTTTATCCGGAGTTTTTCTTGACGTATTTCTGCATTGTGGATTTGTACACCATTTATAACCCAATTTTATGTAGAAATTGTGAAAACAACACATCATACAACACAATTACCAAACGGCGACGATGCCGATGCTGACAGACCATATGGGCCGATTTGACATCTACTATCGGGTGACGTCACACAACAGAAAGTATCGTTTTGCCGGGACTTTTTGTGATTCAATTTGTAACGCTGATTTTTATGAAATATTGAGGAAATAATTACGAAAAATAACGCATTTACAATATAGAGTGAAGGAATAAACACAGTAAGATGGTTTGCCAATAATAGTCAGATACCCTATTCTGAACCATGGATTCTGAACATATTGCCTGAGCAAAGCAATTAAAAGAAAACAAAATTTGTGCACCCATTTAGGCATCATTAATCTTCTTCTTGGATGTGCGAGAAACTGCATTGCGTGTCTCTAATTTGATAATAAATGCGAGCAATTTGCAACGTAGTTAAAGTCTGCACCGACGTGTTCCTTTTTTTTGGGCGAGAATTACGTCGCTATCCCTCGTTTTGCCTGTATAGGTAACAACCAGTTAAACAGACGTGTAAAACGAAAGGGAAGTGTTTAATTGGTGTGGTGTGCCGGCGTCCTCTACACTCCCGCGGAGCCGTCATTTACCAACCGAAGAATTCTTCAGAACCGACCAGTCATTGTACTTAATTTGCGTTCAAAAATTAAATGCTAAAGACTGTTATGTCTTATTCAGAATGTAGGTACTTGTGATGCGTTTGTTTAGTGCGTATTAGTAGATAGATGAGGTAGGGTAAGGAGGGGTAATTGTAAGCAACTGTCAGATCTCATGGTCAAGTGTTTTTTGATCTTTGCGATTGAAATTCCTGGTCTACAACAGACAGTCTGAAAAATCCCCAAAAACCTGGCTAAAAGTCGAAAGCATTTTCTATTTAGGTAAAACTCGGTAATCTAAGATTTGAAGGCTCGCCGATTACAAATCGTAAATCAAAAGTTGAAAAAAAAAAAAACAAAATATCCGATCCAATATGGCGGACATTTGTTCGAAAACTATTTTCCATTAAGTGGAAATTGAGTATTTGTGATGATTTAGAGAGTATTTGTGGGAATTTGAAGTAGCTGATTATAAATCCGAAATAAATAAACAAAAATCAAAATGGCGGATCCAATATGGCGGACATCAGTTCTCAAATTACTTTCAATTTAGTAAATTCGAACAAAAAATAAAAAAGCAAAATGGCGGATCATATATTGGCTGACATATGTTTTTATATTTTGAATTTAGTTGAAATTTAGTATTCGGGAGTTTTCGGGGTTGGTGATTACAAAGCCAAAATTAAAAGACTAGCAGAGCAAAATAACCTGGAAAGAATGACAAATCCTGAAAAGTATGTCCCAAGCAGGTTTAAATCCGCCTGTTACCGTATTATGAAATGGCAACGCATTTAATTAATTTTCTATCATAGTGAACATACATAATGTAACAGAGCATTTATTCTAGACACCAAAGGTTAAAATGTAAATATGGTTTTGCTTAGTATTTATTATTGAATACTATAAAATTATAAAAAAGAATATAAAAATGTATTTGTTCATTCGTCTTGGTCTTCTTCATCTTCATCATCAGCTTCACTATATTCATCTATACTTCACTTTCTACGTCTTCATATTCGGAACTGTCTTCTTTATTTTCATGTTCCGTTGATACAATTTTTGCTACTAATAGTAATGATATTAGAAAATAAATTGATTCCGGGGTATACCATACGTCAAAATTATTAATTGCTGACGTTTCGCAAACCATGTTGCTCGCTTCTTCATAACTAACTGAATATTTGTCATTATGGCTGATTTCAAAGTTTTAGAACTGTTTTTTTTGCGTCTAAAATATTCTGTCCTGGATTCGGTCCCTTTCAATATCTAGGCACACAAGCCATACAAACCCCTAACCCCTAAGTTGAAATGTCGATGTAGGTACTGTAATATTATGTAGTATGTGAGAAGAGATAGGATTAGAGAAAGTATTGTGATATACTTTAGTAATTTCAAAACAGTAGGTACAAAATACAAGAGATTAATTGATTGTAATGTCAGATATCAAAGTGACAAGGGTGGACAGACATCTTGTTTCGTACAAATGTTGATCCTAGAGAGCGGGAAATTCAAAATAAATACAGTGAACACAAAATAGTATATTACTATACAAGTTTTATAAGACGTCAAATTAGCGCACAAGTTGTTTTAGGCACGACGAGCGTAGCGAGGAGTGCCCAAATGGAACGAGTGCGCCAATACCTCTTATAAAACGAGTGTAATATACTATTTTTTCTACTTTGCGTCATTAATTTTATATAAATTTAGAAATTGTGGTTACTATATCGCGCTAAATTAGAATCTAGGGTATTTTGCGGGTACCACGTGGCAGCACTGTAGTAACTGTCAACTTCGCTAAGGATGAGATCGATGAGATAAAATCATGACCAAATCTAATTGTGAATAATTTTACTCTACTTTAGCCTACAAGGTTGAATAAATATTCAGCGAGGTCGCAACGATGATCATAATGGAGCTTGGGGCAACACTTTTAACCCTACTGTGATAAATACATGAAACTTAACCTAAAAAGTTAACAACTTTAAAATAGTGGTTTCATAAGTCATAAGTCAGAATAGAAGAATCAGAATAGAAGTGTTTGGCGGTGACTGATTAGTTACTTCGAAGAACAAGAACTTTCTAAAGAATTGTTATAACGCTTAACGTTTAATAGCGGTGTCTACCTAATTCCGCTACGTAGCCGTTGCGGCTTATATATTTACAAGTATTTATAATTGAAACCCAATTCTAATTTCGGCAAAGTAGTTTATTAGAAGAAATTATACTTAGTAAAATTACATGTGATGGAGATAATACAAATACGTTGCACACAACCAGAACTAAGACGAAGTCGAAAGCGACGGACAAAAACGAATACGAATTGAACCGAGCACCCAAGCGTCCAAAATATTACCGAAAACTTATACGTTACATAAACTACGAAATCCTCTACACTTTAAATGTACTATAGCTTCGTACATGTATGCTGATAAACCATTTATTGCGCATATACATACTCGCAGCAGTAATTAAAATCGTTCATATCTACGATGTGGGTTTGATCTTCGCATAATACCTTATTAAAGTAAATGTGGTCCTTGAATTATATCTGAAAAGGGGATTTGATGTTTAGTTGAAAAGAATGATAACGATCACTTACCAGAGTCGACAAACTTCACCGAAAACGTCATGCTGGCGTATTTTGATGAACACAGCAAAACTAAGAAATCCCCAATCTTTTGGCCATACTATAGCAGGCTACACCCATGTTGAAATATGTATAGAATATTGATATTTCGCAGTTTAGGCGATTGCAAGCGATTAAGAAGATGCAGTGTGTGGTTATGTTGGGTTATGTATTGTACGTTTGACATATGGCATTTGATGTCAATGTGTACCAATCTTAGACAAAAATGATACTGTTTTCGGTATTACAATGTGTTAATTGTAGCACCGAAAACAGTGTTAGAATGTGTGCATTGTGAATGCAAAGTAGAAAAGTATTTTATGGAGTTTATGGAAAATAATACACTCCTTAATGTCTGTAGAAGTCTGTCTTTAAATATTTAGGGGTCTTATTCTCTAACTGGTAAAATTAATCTTTCTATATAATAAGTTGGTAGCGCATAATGTTTGACATTTGTCAAACTGCAATTTTATGTTATAGGTTAGAGTTTCTCTAAAGTTGTTATTTAAATATTGAAGATTATATACCAAACCCCTAAAAAACAATATCCAAAAAGGGCATTTCAGCAAATTTTATCACCAAGATTAGCAAAATTCATTTTTTTGTTTATTACCACAATTAATTATAATCCTCAAATATTATCTAATTTTGTGCTCAGTTGTCTCAGTTTTTCAAGTCGTCCTATTAAAACATAACGAAAATGCATTGGATGCAAAAAAAAATTTAAAAGATGACGCAATATTTGGCAAGAAAAAATCAATCCAACTTCAAGAATATCTCAAAGAACTAGAAATCCTACAACAAAGTTGATTCGTCTAGGTTAATAAGAAACAAATTAATGAGCCTTCCATTAGGCGCATACGTAAATAAATTGTATGTACTACATTCTAAAAATAAACAGAAATTCATTTTGAGTAAGTATGAGGAGAAACTGTCTACATATTCAAAACGTACAAAGTCTGATCTTTAAAATGAGCTACAATTCTAACCGGGGATATGCGGAGAATTTTATGAAAGTCTAGGCGAACTTTAAGTTTATAAAAATGTTTCTACGTTGTAATAAAAGTTCCAAAAAACCATGTTGAATTATTTAACTGCATAGAATAAATTATAAAACGTATTTACATCCCTTGAGGAACACTCTTCATTTTACAAAAATAATAAAGTTATTGTCAAAACGCCCACAGAAAATTACAATTGCAATGGTGTCAAACACCCAAACATACGCTTTGCACAAATCGAAACTTTGTACTGATACCATTCTTAACCGGTTCAGCGAACATTTTTACAATTTACGATTTTTGTACGCGAGTGATCAAAGAGTTGTTATGTAGGGTCAATTCTGTTTAATTTGCAAACTATAAAATATGAATTTAGGCCAGCTTTTTGGGAATTTTTCACACTTTGCGCAAGTTGGAATAAATGAAAACTGCCTTTGGATTTTGTAAATCAATGGTTTACATGATAAAACTGTCGTATAGGCAACCAACTGTACAACCGACGCTACTCGCGCGTATCTTTTGGTTGCCTATACGGTAGTTTTGCAATGCTAGTTATGTTTGGTGAAGGATTTTCTGTTGTATCGAATGCGTTTAAGAATTTGTATTTAAGAAAATCGTTACACAGAGTAGGCTGGAGGTTAATGACTTAATGGCAAACAATATCAAGGGAAAAATTTCACGGTGGATGAGCGGTAATGATACGCTATTCGACTTCACGGACAGTTCTCTCTGCCGCGGTGATGGCCAAACTCTTTATTTGGACGTTTGACCACACCGCCTTGACCTTAAGTGGATTTCAACTTCAAACATACCGAATCAAAAGTTGTCCATCCATTCATAACTGATGGTAGTTAATCTTGTTGACATGAGGAACTACATTTAATCATTCCTTGACGTTATTCACTTCGACGAAGTGTTGTTATTTCATTAATAATTCAGTAATTATCTTATTAAAAAATATTTGAAGGTTGTAACTCAGAAACCATACGATTTTGCATAGAGATAAATAGGGCCTGGACGTCTTAGAATTGCTTAAATAGTCAGAAAATACCAAAACTTTTACAAAATTGCAATTTAATTTGGGAGATATCAACGATGCGTTAGACGACGAATCCTCCTCATACCCCTAAAATATTCAGGATTGATGTAAAATTTTCTAATAAAGCTGCCAACGTTTTACAACTATACCCGTAGGGCCGCAGACTCCGGAATGAGCAAACAGTTTTAGCGTTAGCACGCTGGTAACATATTGATATCGGATTTATTGCTTCCTGCGTGACGTACAACATATGTATACACACATACACACACGTACGTAGCGGATGGGCAAACACACATAGATCTCGTTCGGCGAATTTTTAATAATTTAGCCGGGCAAAGAAAATATTTTATAACCGAAAGGGGAGGCCGGAAACCCTTCTTACGTACTACATGCGCCGTTACTCACAGAAATATTATTTTTTCATCAGCGTCGGCCGTACGTGGTACGCGAGATGGGCATCCCTTATAATACAGGCCAGTATATTGCAGTTCGGTACCCCAACTTTGACCACCACACACCCACAACCACCCAAAGGGGGGAAATATAGGAGTGGCGTGCGCACAATTTTTGTGTATGGACCTCATGTGGCACTAAAGATTGTTTAGGAAAGAGTTGAAAAACATAATCGACCATGAATCATTGATTAATTATTGAATAGAATTTAGGCGCCAGTAAGCTGTAATAAAGAAACACTTTTATGAAAAATATTGATCATTGTTTCTTGAATTGAATTTAGGCGCCAAACCTGCCATAATAAAACTGGAACCGGTCATAAATCGTATTTCTCATTTATTGAATGGAGTTTAGGCGCCAGTACCTGCTGTAATAAAACAACAAGTGGTCAAAAATAGTGATAATTGTTTATTGAATTGAAGTTAGGCTCTCCAGAACCTGCTGTAATAAAACTGCAACCGGTCATAAATTATATTTCTCATTTATCGAATTGAATTTATGCCCCAGAATTTGCTGTAATAAAATACCTAGTAGTCAAAAATATTGATCATTGTTTATTGAATTGAAGTTAGGCTCTCTTGAACATTCTGTAATAAAACTGCAACTTGTCATAAATTTTATTTCTCATTTATTGAATTAAATTTAGGCGCCAGTACCTGTTGCAATAAAACAACAGGGGTTAAAAATGTTGATCAGTGTTTATTGAATTGAATTTAGGCGCCAGTACCTGCTGTAATAAATCACCAGATGGTCAATATACTGATCATTGTTTATTGAATTGAATTTAGGCTCTCCAGAGCCTGCTGTAATAAAACTGCAACCGGTCATAAATTTTATTTCTCATTTATCGAATTGAATTTATGCCCCAGAATTTGCAGTAATAAAACACCTAGTAGTAAAAAATATTGATCATTGTTTATTGAATTGAAATTAGGCGCTCCTGAACCTTCTGTAATAAAACTGCAACCTGTCATAAATTTTATTTCTCATTTATTGAATTAAATTTAGGCGCCAGTACCTGTTGCAATAAAACAACAGGGGTTAAAAATGTTGATCATTGTTTATTGAATTGAATTTAGGCTCTCCAGAACCTGCTGTAATAAAACTGGAATCGGTCAAAAATTGTATTTCTCATTTATTGAATGGAATTTAAGCCCCAGTACCTGCTGTAATAAATCAACAGATGGTCAAAAATGCTGATAATTGTTTATTGAATTGAACTTAGGCGCCAGAACTTGATGTAATAAAACTGGAACCGGTCATAAATTTTATTTCTCTTTTATTGAATGGAATTTAGGCGCCAGTACCTGCTGTAATAAAACAACAGGTGGTCAAAAATGTTGATCATTGTTTATTGAATAGAACTTAGGCGCCAGAACCTGGTGTAATAAAACTGGAACCGGTCATACATTTTCTTTCTCATTTATTGAATGGAATTTAGGCGCCAGTACCTGCTGTAATAAAACAACAGATGGTCAAAAATGTTGAAAATTGTTCATAGAATTGAATTTAGGCGCCAGAACCTGCTGTAATAAACTAGAACCATTCATAAATTGTATTTCTCATTTATTGAACGGAATTTAGGCGCCTGCTGTAATAAAACAACAAGTGGTCAAAATGTTGATAATTATCTGTTCAATTGAATCAAAAATGTTGATCTTTGTTTATTGAATTGATTTAGGCGCCAGAACCTGTTGTAATAAAACTAGAACCGGTCAGAAATTTTATTTCTCATTTATTGAATTGAATTTAGGCGCCAGTATCTGCTGTAATAGAATTGGAACAGGCTATAAATTTTATCTTTCATTTATTGAATGGAATTTAGGCGCCAGCATCTGCTGTAATAAAACAACAGGTGGTCAAAATGTTGATCATTGTTTATTGAATTGAATTTAGGCAGATGGTGGTGGCATCTGTAATAAAACTGTAACCGGTCATAAATTGTATTTCTCATTTATTGAAAGGAATTTAGACGTCAGTACCTGCTGTAACAAAACAACAGATGATCAGAAATGTTGATCTTTGTTTATTGAATTCATTTAGGCGCCAGAACCTGTTGTAATAGAACTAGAACCGGTCATGAATTTTATTTCTCATTTATCAAATTGAACTGATGCCCTAGATTTTGCTGTAATAAAACAACTAGTGGTAAAAAACATTGTTTATTGAATTGAAATTAACCGCTCCAGAACCTTCTGTAGTAAAGCTGCAACTTGTCATAAATTTTATTTCTTATTTATTGAATTGAATTTAGGCGCCAGGATCTGGTGTAATAAAACAACAGGTGGTCAAAAGTGTTGATCATTATTTATTGAGTTGAATTTAGGCGCCAGAACCTGCTGTAATAAAAGTGAAACCGGTCATAAACTTTAATTCTAGTTTATTGAATAGAATTTAGGCGCCAGTATCTGCTGTAATAAAACTGGAACCGGTCATAAATTCAATTCTCGTATATTTAATGGAACTTTGGAGCCAGTGTTTAGTGTAATAAAACAAGAGATGGTCAAAAATATTGATCATTATTGAATTGAATTAAGACGCTAAAACCTGCTGTAACAAAACTGGAACCGGTCATAAACTTGATTTCTAATTTATTGAATGGAATCTAGGCGCCAGTATCTATTGTAATAAAACAACAGGTGGTCAAAATGTTGATAATTGTCTGTTGAATTGAATTTAGGGGCCAGAACCTGCTGCAATAAAACTGGAACCGTTCATAAATTTCATTTCTCATTTTATTGAATGGAACTTTGGGAGCCAGTATCTGTTGTAATAAATGAACAGGTGGTCAAGAATATTGATCATTGTTTATTGAATTGAATTGAGGCGCTAGTTGAAGTGGAATCGGGTTGGTCTCGCTGTAAGCATGCAAAATAATTATTGGTCACATATCCAAACACAATGGACTCCATACTACAACAAATGAAACTGGATTGCCAGAGAAAACGTTGGAGGGACAAGATTTTGCAAGCTTAAGATCTGGTTGAATATCTTCAATGAGTTATGACACATTTCTTCTCTCTCTAAGGCCAAACCATTTCTCAAGCTACAGAAAGACCTGCTAGACTTAAAACTAGCTACAGGTCTTCTCATAGGGCATAGGGCAGGACACTATATACAATTTCAACAAAGTCCATCTGCAGACTTTTCTGAGTCAGATTTGCTTTCTGTGTCAATTCATAAAACATCAATACACCACCTTTAAGTTTCCTATGGACAAAACCATCAATACCACAATACGATAACAAAAAAAGAGTAATTTCCGAACAGCATAAAAGGAAGAAGCCAGAAAACAATTCCGTATACCCTTATGAGGAAGAAAAACGGTACGGCATTGGAAGAGGGGGCTTCAACCTTGGCGAGATGGATAGCTTTCCGTTCTGTTTATGCGACTCTGGGCATCGCTGGCGGTACAGCGGACCGCTCTGCTCCGTCCCGGCGAAGAAATTGGAAATTGAGCCGGACATAGGTGTTCGGATCTCAAATTTAATTCGGTCTCGTATCTCTCCACGTCGATATTTTCCATATAAACGTCCGGCTCCCCCATACCCATCCAATATTCCGTTGTCTATCTGCCCTCCCGGCCGGTCCAACCTGGCTCGACCGCCTCGACCGAGCCGCCCGTTTATGTTTCCAATTTTCTATTCAATTGCTTTGTAATTTGACCGGTTTTTCCTTCGATCTGCCACGATACGCCAGACGAGTGTTCTCCTAATACCAAATAAATCAATCTTTTTAGTTTTGGAATGTTATTTTGGTAATGAAAAATTGAGTATTTCTGTGGAAGAACTCTATGAACTATGAAGGAGGGTATGACCCAGGGTGGAAGAAAGTTAGTTTAAGGCATCGTTTAGTAAAATTAGTGTAAGTGTGTGTATTTTGTGTATAACGAAATGTGTCAGTGTGCATGATTTTATGATTTTATGATTTTATTTTAGAATTTTTCAAAACTTAGCAACTGATTGAAATTCGTTTGCTATACGAACAGACATTCAGGCCAATTCTGTAACGCAGCAACTTGCTACGTAGCAACTACGTTAAGGACTTTCGTTAACCACCTTGTTAACGACTTTAATAAGATTTCGTATTCCATATTGAAAAATTAACCACTTGTTAAGAATAATGCGTTTAACAACAGTGGTTAACTGTTGATAGTCATGCGCATTCAGTACAAAACATTCAATCAGCTGATCAGTACCATAACAGTATTTTTCGATGTGCTGTGTACTCAGAAGTTCAAAATACGCAAATTAAAAATGAACAGGTATATTTGCGAGAGTAGAACTACACAAAAACCATGTACACGCTACAATTTTTCTGTTTCAATGCAAAAACCAAGCACATTTTTTACATTTTAGAGGATTTACCTTAGTCTAGCATGTTACCTAACTATTTGTACGTAAAACAGGCTAATTTGTTTTAACTATTAATGTCATATTTAAGAGAAAACGGAAAATATTTCATTCAATGTCATTTTTGTACATACGGCACTTTACCATTGGAGGGCAGTATTTATGCCGTTATGGTTAATTTTATTCATTCATTAATACGACAACTGTTTAAATTCTAGTAGTTGTGGTTAAAAGTTTTAAAGGTTTTCTCGTTTATTGGGTACTAGTTTAATTCTTTAACAATGATCATTTAATTAAACTGTGGTAATATTTCCACTGTATATTTAATAAATTTAACAAACTTGTTTTAATAGTCGACAAATATAAAATTGTATTTGACTATAACATTATTTTTTTACTTGTATAGATATCCATCCTAGGGAAAAGCCAAACGAAGTATCCCCTAAGTTCCTTCTGGCAATTGTTAGGTAACCTCTAAGATAAAAATATAAATTAAATCAAAATACCTATCATACTTATTTAATAGTAAAAACAAAATCAATCACCTTTCATCTAAATCTTCCATTTCATTTACCACTTGTTACCATGTACGATACATATACCATAAGCCAAACAATTCGTTTTTATTTTAAGGTTAGTCTTGAAGACTTGAAGAGTGTTTAGCAGCACGTCCCTCTCCCTATCGGTTGCTACGTAGTTCGTAGCCACTGAGTTCGCCACTCAACTGGTTGCTAATTATTTAACCACTGGATACGTTACAGAATACCATTTTAAATTTTAACAACGTTGCTAAGAAATTTAACCACTTGCTGTAACAACTGCGTTACAGAATTGGCCTGATTATCGCCATTTTGGGGTTGTTATCAGTAATAATATAAGAAGAGAGTGAGAATAAATTGAAAATAATTTCACAGATTGTTTGAAAACTTGTTGCCAGGCAATAGTCACGAGAGCCCGCAGGGTTCGAGTGGCTATTGCCAAATGGCAACAAGTTTGAACAAAATCTGTCAAATCATTTTCTAATTTATGGAACTCTCGAGTTATATTTGACTAGATTATTTTTTGATTCACAAATTTTTACAATAAAAAAGATCAATAAAACTATCATAAAATTATTGAAAAATTTAATTTAATTAATTATTACTTACAATATATGAAAATATCGTTGACACATTGTGAATATATTAAAAGAATTAACAATTTAAATTAGTACAATGAAAAACGCAATTATTAAAAATATTTCGAGCCTCATTATTTATTGAGGATTTGGAATTGCTTGTTATATTAAGTGTTTCCTCCTGCGTATTTTCTCTAAGATTATTTATTATATTTGAATGATGTTCTTGGTTCAATTGTAAGTATGGTGTAATCGAACTTGCAGAATTATGACCAGTGACCTTGATTAGTTCTTGTTCTCCTACACCAGCTTTTGAAAGGTTACTTACTGCACTTGATCTGGCAGAATGGTTAGTTATTTTTTTAGTAACTGTGTCTAGACCTACCAAAAACCATAAGTTTGCCAAGCCGGATTTGGAGTAAGAAACAAGCGTTCGGTTTTAATATTTTCTTCACGTTTACTCATTAGTTTTTCAAAAAGACGAACAGGGCAAATATCTGGGTTATTTATGTTTGGAGTCAACCATTACTATTAGCGCACCTTTGTGCTCCACCCTGTGCAGTTTTTGTAAAGATGGGATTGTATTCAATGCGGCCAGTATTTAATCTTTTTATGTCGGTTTCTTTTTTAAAATAATGAACTAAACATTTCGTAGCTTCTCCTCCCCCCCAAGCTAGTTCATACGATGCAACGTGAAAAAACTTTCTTTGCAATCCACAAGGTGTATCTTCGTCCCAATAGTTAAAAATTTGCAACAATTCTGTATTAGAAAGGGCCACAGAACTTTCTTTGTGCTTTTCAGGATGTTTTTGTAAAATTTTTCTTTTTGCATCTCTTGCATTCCGAGCATTTCTGAATTCTATATCATGGAAAGGATCAAAGGACCTGTTATACTTATTAAAGTAAAGTTCTTGAACTAATTTTGCCGTTTTATTCCACATTGTCTTTATTACTGCTTCTTTATAATCATTTCCGTCTTTTCTTTTCATGTTATAAGCCCAATCTTTTAAAATCAATGCCAGAGTAGCTGTTGTAGTAGATTGATCCAGAATATAATTTCTTTCTTTGGTGAAGGTCTTAAATTGTCTCTATATAGACTGATTACTTATTAGAGTATTTTTCGAAGTAGTTTCTAAAATCTTTTTTGTAATTTCTGCATTAGAAAAGGTACTAAACCGATGACTTTCACCCATTTCGCGTTGACACAATTAAGTAATTATTTTGACAAGTATCTGACAGTTGCTAGGCAAATAATATTCCCGAGAATAATCACAAGAGATTTATTCCCACTATAATAATGTCATAATTGGTTGAAACTTACCCTTGTGACAAATAAAGAAGCATTTCATTGGTTTTAAGAAACGTCAAAAAATAATCCATGGAACAAAACTCCTGATCGTCAAAAGGCTACTAGGTCATTTAATTACCTACAATTTTAGATTAGTCCAGGTGCTGAATCCGAATTTCAACTTTGCTACTTCCCACGGTTGTGGCTTCACAACGAAAATCGCAAAAAACCTCAAAATTTTCGACTTTTCTTCAGTTTTTTGTGAAGAAAATTAAATTTATGCACTTTTCGACGTAGACCACTATAGACAAAACTAAAGTACACTAAATTTCCTATAAAAGGCACCCTGAACTGTATTTTTTTGGTTGAATAGTTTGGCTGCTAGAGCGCGCTGAAAGAAGGCAAAATTTTCCTACTGTATGTAATGTGCGTGTAATTACAAAAAGACTTAGATTCTAATAAAATTGCAATAAATTCCCTACAAATTTGCTAACTTAATCAGTTATTTTCGCCAAACTGTGCATCTACTAGAGCGCGTTGAAATTTTATGTCACATTACGCAAAACCGCCCTTCACGAGCCCTTCACCAAGAATTTAGTAGAGACCTATATTATTACTATTTATTTATTAAAAACTATATATTTTACCTTTTTAATTAATACTTAATGTATTATATTTTTTTGTTTTGAGTTTATACTCCCACATATACTATGGTAGGGTATATTGAGTTTGTCACAACATTTGTAACACCGTTATGGAAGCGTGGCAGGTATAGACTTGTATATATATATTTTTTATCAGCATTGAAAACGATTTAGCTATGTCCGTATGTCTGTCTACACGATAACTTAATTTGGAAGCAATTGATCTGAAATTTGGAATACAAGCTTATCTCTTAAAATGTAAAGACAAGTTCGTGAATGGGCAAAATCGGTTCACTCAATTTTTTCTCGTTTTTTAAGTTTTTTAATATTTCAGGGTGGGGGTAGTTTAACATCTGCCCGGCTGAAGATAATTTTCTTACTAGTTTTTATTAAGTCTGCGACGCGTAGCGCTTGAAGGTCCTGGTTTCTCCTCTGAAAATTAAAGGAAACAACATTATTAGCAATGACTGCAGTGAATTCACTATTGTATACCTCTCTCATCTGCAACCACTATAGTTATGCAATTTGTAGGGAATTTAAGGGAGTTTTATCAGAATCTAAGCTTTTTTGTAATTACATAAAGTTGGAAAATTTGGCCTTCTTTCAGCGCGCTCCAGAGGCAAAACCATTCAACCAAAATACACTTGAGGGTGTTTTTTATAGCAAATTTAGTGTACTCTAAATTTTGTATTGAGAGGTCTACGTCGAAAAGTGCATAGTTTGATCACTTTTTCGCAAAAAACTGAAGAAAAGTCGAAAATTTTGAGGTTTTTTCAGATTGTCGTTGTGATGACACATCCGTGGGACGCAGCAAAGTTGAAATTCGGATTCAGCACCCCAAAAAACATATAGAATGAGAGAGAAAAACTTCTATATTTTTTTCCCTGCCACATGCACCCTCGGAAACGATTTGACTGGACTTATATATGATAGAAAGTTATGCAATAATGTTTGCAAAAGTTATAAACATTTTTCTATAGTAACTGATTGAAATACGTTTACATAACATGAAAGAGTGTGCGTAGCAGAGACAATACGCTGACTGTTGTTCATAGATGCCGCTGATATGGAATTCTGGGAGTTAATAATGGACATGCGGAAGCCGATTTATTTATAGACTCTAATGATGCTAATGATTGTAATTAGCGATATGTGAAGAAGCATTAATTGCAACATCGGGCTAATTGACAGCGCGGCTTGCGGCTAAAATAAGCAAGAAAACGAAATAAGAACAGATTTAAGGTTTTTGTGTTCGTTAGTTTATTCTGTTAGATTTCTTTGAATAGGGTATTTGACTATTATTGGAAAACCATCTTAGTGTGTTTATTCCTTCACTCTATATTGTAAATGCATTATTTTTCGTAATTATTTCCTCAATATTTCATAAAAATCAGCGTTAAAAATTGGATCACAAAAAGTCCCGCCAAAACGATACTTTCTGTTGTGTGACGTTACCCGATAGTAGATGTCAAATCGGCCCATATGGTCTGTCAGTATCGGCATCGTCGCCGTTTGGTGTGTTGATGTGTTGTTTTCACAATTTCTACATAAAAATGGGTTATAAATGGTGTATAAATCCACGATGCAGAAATACGTCAAGAAAAACTCCGGATAAACTATTTGTAGCTGTTCCGCAAGATTTGAAACTGCGAAGAAAGTGGTTGGCTCGTAGAAATCCAAATGAAATAAATAGCGGCCAATCCAAGTGTTTTTTGTTGTGAAGATTACTTCGACATAAGTAAAACTGACAAGAATAAGTTATCTATCGTATTTTCGAACCAGGTATTATCTGATCTGACAGCTTAAGGTTAGGGCTATCCTAATCTACAAAGTTATGCTGGCACTTAAGTGCTAGTAAATTCAAACGGGAGAAGCATAAGAGCGCGTTCGGATAACCCGGTGTTGTACGGTGAGAGTGACGCGCTGCATAATAGGCGGACTAACGTCATACGGCGTTTATCTGCATATAAGAGAGAGACAACCGACCCAGGTTATCTGAGCATTGCTCTCCCCATACCCTACCCTGACAAACCGAACGCGCTCTACGCGTACTAACAAATGACGTCGCTGGATACTGAGCCAATTACAGAGCGTTTTCAATCACGTGATAGGACGTGAATAAAATTCAATTTTAATTTTGGTTTTTAATAGAAATAAAGCATATTTTTTTGAAAAGTAATAACAAATAGTTTTCTTAAACTGTAATCTATTAGGATGACTATAATACAAGCCATATTTTTAATACAGTCAAATACCCTATTATTAATACCCGTATAAGTACCATTGATTTTCCTAGAACTATTATTTAAAAAGTTACTGGTTTCGAAAAGACTGTTCTCCTAATTTTTTTGAGCAATGTAGGTATCAAATAAAATAGAGTGCTATTTAGGTTACCAAAATCTTGGTGATCAGTGCAATTCAGAAAAATTATTTCTATCTATAGAAAGACATTAATATTGATCCAAAGAGAACACAAATTTGAAATTCAAATTTATACAATTGTAGACACTGCCAAAATATTATAAGTGCTTTAAGTCTTCTCGAATTTGCGAAAACGTTTTAAAACCGAACTTAAGTGGTGCACTAAGCGAATCTAAAACAGATTTATAAATACACTCTCCTGGTGCGAAATTATCTCCGCTGGTCGGCGTACTAACGAATGATGTCACAGGAGACTGAGCCAATTACAGAGCGTTTTCAATCACGTGATAGGACGTAAATAAAATTCAATTTTAATTTTGGTTTTTAATAGAAATAAAGCATATTTTTTAAAAGTAAAAACAAATAGTTTTCTTAAACTGTAATCTATTAGGATGACTATAATACAAGCCATATTTTTAATACAGTCAAGTACCCTATTGGAGCATAAAAATAGCATTGAATAATAGAATTGTACTTTATGGATTGAAGCGACAATAATTATGGGATAAAGGAAAGTTCTAGTTTGATATAAATTAATCGGAAAGCTTTGTGTGTTCGAAGCATAAAAACTATAATATATATAGTTCGGTCCATTTGGCAAATTAAAAAAGTAAATCACTCATTCCGGAAGCCATTTAATCTGGACGCGTTTATGGATTAGTTCTCGAAAAGTTCGCCAGAGGGAGAATAATCGCTAATGCTTTCGTTCTCTCCGCTCGCTCTCCGGTCCACTTTGAAAACAATTACTCTAATTGTGTTTCTTTTCCGTCCGATTTTCAGCGATGCCGTCGCGCTCGCGTGTGGCGGCGAAAATTTAAGTGCCGCGCCGCGCTTTTTACGGCCAATCAAATGCCGGGAGATTATTGATTCAGATTGTGTCGCCGTTATGGGTTAATCACGTGTTATTAGATCGGATATTTCTGCTCCGCTGCGCTAATGTACGTAGAACCAGCCTGCACTCGATAATCGCAAATGTAATTTCCGGTCTCATCTTTATGCATTTTATTGCTCACAACTTTGTACGTAGAACGCGATGCGTTCCTGCAATAATAACACGTCCATCTATATTGCACCAGGCATTATTCTAACAAAGCTTTCTTCCCCACTTCACAATTAGCAAAAAAAATGTTGAATACACTCATGAAGATAAAAATCGGCACCTAGGCTTATTTTTAGAAATAACGGCTAACCTTGAAGGCGCATATACCCTACACACAGAAAAGTGATCTCTCGAACGAAGAGAGAATTACTTGGCTGAAGTAGTTGGTAGGTTCGTATATACGCGCGAGATTATTGACTTCAACCAAGAAATTTTATTTCTTGGAATAATTACTAGATTTAAGAAAGTGGTTACTCTGATGAAGTTAGTAAACAGTCTTCAATGAAGTGTATATTTTTATTCCCGGTAAATACTTTTAGCTACGTAATGTAAGAATTTTAAAGATTTTGCACAAATACGTTTTCTATTGCTAATTAACAAGATATTTATGTTATATTTACTTACTCTTTCTAAACTGTTGCGTGCGTTACATCAAACCTTTCCGTGTTGAAACGTTTATTGTACACTAATCACAAGGCACACCCCCTACGGGTACTTCGTTGTTGTTTTCGTACTAGGTTAGGCTCCTTTACGACGCCAGCACCACGCGCGGGCGCGCGAGCCTTGACAAAATCACGGTGCGCATAATTATTCCAGAGAAAGGGATTACTTGAATGAAGTGAGAATCACTTCAGTTAAATAATTGATGGGTTTTTATTCAGTAAACAATACTTACTTATATTAAATGTCTTATATTTTTTTGGATCAAGTAACTATGCACTTGGATGGATTTACTATTACTTCGTTGGAGTAATTAACATTTTTGGGACGAAAAATTCAATTACTTCTTTCAATACAATATTGGTTCTTATAAAGAAAGAATTTATTTGTTGACAGCATTTATCTGAGAAATTATTTTACTTATATTGAGTATGTGGCATTTCTTGTATATACCTAACTTTCTACATCCAAGTAAATATGCATTTGAATTTAATAAATAAATTCAAGAAATTATGTCTGTCACTTTTCTGTGTGTAGGTAAAATTTTATAAAACCCAGTGCTGTATGGAGCAATTTTTAACACTAGTTTTAAAAGTGGCTTCTCTTTCTGTTGACAAACATAATAGAAAACGCGTATCACTTTTCTGTTACAAATAAAATTTAGATTAAATGATGAAATGATAAATGATCAGGATTAATTTAAAGTAACACGTCAAAAAAAAGAAAAACGGACACTTTGATAGCTCATTTTCACAAACTTATTATACAGAGATTGATTTGATTTTTTTAACTACATAGTTATGAATTATTATAACGTAAAAAGTGAAGTAAAATGCCCTTAATGCAAAATCTGGCCAACTATGACTAAAATAAATACTGCTGTTTCAAATCTACAAATTTTCAAGTCATGTCAGGAACTGATATAGAGCAAAAAGTATGTAGTAAGTAGGATTTCTCTTCCCATAAATTCGTTTGCAAATTTATCAAAATTGTCACGCCTTTAAAATATTGCAAAAAAATAAATCTTTCTTCGCTATTCTTGCAGTGTTTTAGACTTTTGTTTTGTTTTGATGGCATTGAATTGATAAGGGTTACTATCAATTTGTTTTGACAACTTTAGACAAGTCTTCAGTACTTACAGACCATGTTGACAGATTGATAAAATTCTTCAACAACTATTGTGAAATGACTTTTACGAAAAAAAAGATAATGCCATCTTTGATTTGGCCGATAAGTGAGAATCCACAAAGAATTAGATTCTAAGTTTAAAGAAGTAATATTAAGGTAAACACCCCAAATTCAGACAGGTTAAGGAATGTTTGTTACATTTGTAACTTCTTTCTTTTTTATTCTCTCCAAGCATTAGAGATAGTGTTACAGAAGAACAGTCTCTTTTTACATTATTTGTCGATATTTATGACGGAATTAGGGACTATTGATGATCGTAATTCCGAGACCCTGTAGTAATTAGGGATTATTGATGTCCGTAATTCCGACACTCGTGTGGGAATTTGGATAAAATGCACACAATTAATTGTAATATAGCAAACGACGTAAAATATATTATTTTCTTGTCTAAAGACAGCAATAGAGCCTTATGTATTACTTCTAACCATGTACACAATTCCGACACACAGGTCTGATTTACGGACGTGCTATATTCACATGTACCTAATTCCGACACTCCTAAATTTGTAAATAATAATGGGTAAAAGAGCAGTGCACCGTATTATTATGAAAATATCAAACATTTTTAGTCAGCCTAAATAGATATTATTAGAATTTTCTTAATTCCTATAATCCTGTAGCAATGTAAAAAGAAGTCGAATTGCAGTTACTTTATAAGGATTTTAGGATATCAAATTTTACATAATACTCAATTATCAAGAACAGTCAAACTTCTAGGTTATATTCTGACTGTTAGAACATTGGTAGAATAAGAAACGATTGTGTGTTCATAAGTGTAATGTCAAATCAACAAACCGGATGTCCTAAAATAAAGTTCAATGTTGTAGATTTCTTATTTTATCCAACTAAACAGAAATATGTCGGAATTTAGGACAGTGTCTCAATTTGGGACTCGACTACAAGAGGATATGAGAGTCTATAAAAGAATCTACTTTTTTCGCGTAAGCCTATAGACACCAAGCCTATAAAATCATCGTCAACTGTTGTTTAAAATTAACCAGAAAAGCTGTTAAAACACAATGTATCAAGTAGGTACTCGCACTGAAATATGCTAACGACCATCCAAGCATCAATTACTTAACGATCGTTTAGCTGTGTCGATATTTGCCAGCAGTAAAAGTTTGTTTTCTCACTGGCCAGACCACGTGTCTAGCCTCCTGGCAGCGAGTACTAGGAGGTTCCGATCGTGCAAGTATCGTCCGTCGCCGACGACGTCTGGCCCTCTGTCTCAGACTCCGGTACGTAAGCAAACTCAAACAAGTTGACCGAACCACTCAGCGGTCTCACTCCGCACCTAAATCTCTTAAAACACGAGAGAGCAAACGGCGGACTGGCGGCGGGCCGTTTCAAGTCTTTTCCCCGGTCCTCTCAGGATCTGCCCCCACGTGAGTTTCGCCTCGAAACCACTTCGTACCGTGGCCACCAGTTCCAGTCAGGTCTAAGAGGTCCAAGAACCCGCACGGTCCGCGTGTTGCCCACGAACTGCACACCGTTCTGTTTCACCTGCGTACGCGTTAACACACCAAAAAAACAGAATTGTGTTCGTCCGCTGGCGCGAAATGAAATCAAAATGACGCTTGGGGCAATCAAAATAAATTGCGCGATATTTCGGCGGTTGTGTTTGTGAATTTTAGCGCCGAGTGTGGTTTGTGATCCGACACTACTGCGGAATATTGCCGACGTACCTTTGCGAGCCTGGCCGGTGCTACACGGTGGTGCTTTGTTAAGTTTGCCGCTGTTTTTGGGCCATTTGGATATAATATACGCTGCGATAGTTCGCGAGATCGTCCTGGTTTATTGTCACGCATTCGCACAGGTATGTTTTGTCTACGTGGAATTTAAAATTTGGATGTATGTTTGTAGTTTGCCCACACAATTCCATGCTTGCTCTTTGCTGTTATGCGGGTCATAATGAATTATGTTGGTTATACCATCTATTTTCCTTATAATATCTTGTAAACAGACTAGTTTTGACAACACTTGTTTCACGTGTATCAAACCGACACAGGTGGTTTTAAAATAAGCTCTACAAGTATAGAAGAAATGTTGAAATTGATTTCCATTATATTGAATAATTGTATATATTTAGCCAACGCAGGCTGTTGTTAAGCCTACCCCCAGATGTCTTTCTATCTCTCAATCATCTGTCAAATCTTAATGATTATTGGGGTGCATTTTTCTTGTTTATTTGAAGTATGGCATCTCATCAGAAATAGCATGTTTCCTTATTGGTTGTTTTCAGTTCCAGCACAGTGAGCAATTGAAAATTTGCATTTAAAGTTTATGGGATGATCACTAACTGTGCTAGGAAGTCATGGCCGATCACCTATAACGAACCGCGATAAAACCATCCCCGCTGCTGATTCTATGGGAACGGTTTTACCTGCTTCATATTACCTAAAAACTTGAAATGGTAAACTGTTTAGAATTCCATCAAATCGTATTATTTGCTTGCATATGTTTCTGTCGTTAATATCTAAGGTCAAAATGCCGAAGTCAGTGCGGTTGTTGTGGTTTCAAATCAACACAGTTTACCACATCACAACAAATCTGGAAGATTCATCAATTTGAGTCTTAAAACTAGGTACTTGCCCATGATAGGCTATCAACTGATGTCCTATGTATTTACTTTGACCTAAACAAGAAGCACTAACACTTCACTCACTGTGCTCTGCTTTCTACACAATTGACTGGTTCATTAGTTCGAAGGGTTTACCTAAATCTCTTAAAACACGAAAGAGCAAACGGCGGACTGGCGGCGGGCCGTTTCAAGTCTTTTCCCCGGTCCTCTCAGGATCTGCCCCCACGTGAGTTTCGCCTCGAAACCACTTCGTACCGTGGCCACCAGTTCCAGTCAGGTCTAAGAGGTCCAAGAACCCGCACGGTCCGCGTGTTGCCCACGAACTGCACACCGTTCTGTTTCACCTGCGTACGCGTTAACACAGCAAAAAAAAACAGAGAATTGTGTTCGTCCGCTGGCGCGAAATGAAATCAAAATGACGCTTGGGGCAATCAAAATAAATTGCGCGATATTTCGGCGGTTGTGTTTGTGAATTTTAGCGCCGAGTGTGGTTTGTGATCCGACACTACTGCGGAATATTACCGACGTACCTTTGTGAGCCTGGCCGGTGCTACGGCGTTGGTGCTTTGTTAAGTTTGCCGCTGTTTTTTGGGCCATTTGGATATAATATACGCTGCGATAGTTCGCGAGATCGTCCTGGTTTATTGTCACGCATTCGCACAGGTATGTTTTGTCTACGTGGAATTTAAAATTTGGATGTATGTTTGTAGTTTGCTCACACAATTCCATGCCTACTCTTTTCTGTTATGCAGGTCATAATGAACTATGTTGGTTATCCCATCTATTATCTTTATAATATCTTGTAAACAGACTAGTTTTGACAACACATGTTTAACGTGTATCTAACCCACCCCAGGTGGCTTTATGATAAGCTCTACAAGTATAGAAGAAATGTTGAAATTGATGTCCGTTATATTGAATAATTCTATATATTTAGCCGACGCAGGCTGTTGTTAAGCCTACCCCCAGATGTCTTTCTATCTCTCGATCTTCTGCCAAATCTTAATGAGCATTGGGGTGCATGTTTCTAGTTTATTTGAAGTATGACATCTCATCAGAAATAGCTTGTTTCCGTATTGGTTGTTTTCAGTTCCAGCACAGTGAGCACTTGAGAATTTGCATTTAAAGTTTATGGGATGATCACTAACTGTGGTTGGAAGTCATGGCCGATCACCTATAACGAACCGGGATAATACCATCCCCGCAGCTGATTCTATGGGAACGGTTTTACCTGCTTCATATTACCTAAAAACTTGAAATGGTAAACTGTTTGGAATTACATCAAATCGTATTATTTGCTTGCATATGTTGCTGTCGTTAATGTCTAAGGTCAAAACGCCGAAGTCAGTGCGGTTCTAGTGGTTTCAAATCAACACACGTAGCCACATCACAACAAATCTGGAAGATTCATCAATTTGAGTCTTAAAACTAGGTGCTTGCCCATGATAGGCTATCAACTGATGTCCTATTTATTTACTTTGACCTAAACAAGAAGCACTAACACTTCACTCACTGTGCTCTGCTTTCTACACATTTGACTGGTTCACTAGTTCAAAGGGTTTACCTAAATCTCTTAAAACACGAAAGAGCAAACGGCGGACTGGCGGCGGGCCGTTTTAAGTCTTTTCCCCGGTCCTCTCAGGATCTGCCCCCACGTGAGTTTCGCCTCGAAACCACTTCGTACCGTGGCCACCAGTTCCAGTCAGGTCTAAGAGGTCCAAGAACCCGCACGGTCCGCGTGTTGCCCACGAAGTGCACACCGTTCTGTTTCACCTGCGTACGCGTTAACACAGCAAAAAAAACAGAGAATCGTGTTCGTCCGCTGGCGCGAAATGAAATCAAAATGACGCTTGGGGCAATCAAAATAAATTGCGCGATATTTCGGCGGTTGTGGTTGTGAATTTTAGCGTCGAGTGAGGTTTGTGATCCGACACTACTGCGGAAAATTGCCGACGTACCTTTGCGAGCCTGGCCGGTGCTACGGCGTTGGTGCTTTGTTAAGTTTGCCGCTGTTTTTTGGGCCATTTGGATATAATATACGCTGCGATAGTTCGCGAGATCGTCCTGGTTTATTGTCACGCATTCGCACAGGTATGTTTTGTCTACGTGAAATTTAAAATTTGGATGTATGTTTGTAGTTTGCCCACACAATTCCGTGCTTGCTCTTTTCTGTTAAGCAGGTCATAATGAATTATGTTGGTTATGCCATCTATTACCTTTATAATATCTTGTGAACGGACTAGTTTTGACAACACATGTTTCACGTGTATTTAACCCAGGTGGTTTTATGATAAGCTCTACAAGTATAGAAGAAACGTTGAAATTGATGTCCGTTATATTGAATAATTGTGTATATTTAGCCAACGCAGGCTGTTGTTAAGCCTACCCCCAGATGTCTTTCTATCTCTCCATCTTCTGTCAAATCTTGATGATCATTGGGGTGCATGTTTCTAGTTTATTTGAAGTATGACATCTCATCAGAAATAGCTTGTTTCCGTATTGGTTGTTTTCAGTTCCAGTACAGTGAGCACTTGAGAATTTGCATTTAAAGTGGTTGGAAATCATGGCCGATCACCTATAACGAACCGCGATAAAACCATCCCCGCAGCTGATTCTATGGGAACGGTTTTACCTGCTTCATATTACCTAAAAACTTGAAATTGTAAACTGTTTGGAATTCCATCAAATTGTATCATTAATGTCTAAGGTCAAACCGCCGAAGTCAGTGCGGTTGTAGTGGTTTCAAATCAACACAAGGAGCCACATCACAACAAATCTGGATGTTAGCATGATATAGACGCTATATACAGGTGAAAATCCAAATAATGACAATATCTTCAACTCTAGCGTCATATTCGTCGAGCTTTTGAAACAAATTCTATTTATTAGATTAATAAAGGGGACAAAATCTGGTGATCTTGCTGGACATTCAAAGATCTGCATTGTCCTATCATACTGCGATTGGTTGTTGCTCCAATTGCTTTAATAACTAACTTTCATCAGTTTTCAAATCCTTGCACTAATAGCACGCTCATAAACAACCAATATAGAAGATAATTGGATGGTATTCTCATTAAATTCGTGTTATTAATTACGGATACTTGCTTGTGCCGGTAAAAAATTATGCACATCGTGTTCTAATTATAATAACTCGAGCATAAGCCATCCAGATAGCAATTACTAGGAAAGCATTATCTGGCGAGTGGAGAGTTTCGCAACAAACTGTGCAAAATGTTATTTACTACCCAATTATGCGAGCCAATTTCTGGGCTAATGAAGTTAGTACGTTCCAGGCCTTCTTTTATCCAATCGACGCAGAAATAAATCGAACTATAATACCCTGACGTGGACACGTGACGTGAAAGTTTTTGATAATTGATCGATTAAACAGTTCCCTAATAAGCAGGTGTTCCCTCTCTATTATCTAACAGTTAAGTTATGCCAATCAACCGTGACGGGCACTCTTGTATACTAAGTACATACACAATGTATATAGTAAATGTGTGAGCAGCTTTGATTTAAAGTATAAACACAAATTTACGTCATTAGTCACCGTGCAAACAATACGCACTCCACTGTTTGTTTTATGTATTCGTATTTATTATCGAGATTTTGCTAAATGGTGCCGCCAAAATTAATTGCGCCGTCGAATACGTTGAAGCACGCTCATTAAAATTTGTAAAATAATAAGTTCCGGCTTTGTGGGATCCAAAATCTGGTTTGCAACGTATGATTTTGTTATTTCCGACCATCCTAATGAGTCTAATTGATATTTGCTCGCAATTATATTCATAAAAAATTAACTAATTGCTTTTTTTTTATTTTATTCGTTACTAAATTGAATCGGCGAGTTCGAAAACAGTACAAGTCCAAAATTGGCCATTTTGAACTGAAATAGCCAAAATGAAATAGAAATTATTTTATTGAATAGACCTAAAGAAGATGCTTGAGCGAAATAAGCAAGTCCAGAGAACAGTGCTTTTTGGTCCCTCATGCAACGCGTGTTTCTACTCAGTTTCTACTGATATATCAGTCGTAAACATTCGCCAACTTCGTAATTTGCATTCAAATCGGTGTTGAGGTACGCCGAAGTAATCATTATGAATATCAATATCGAAAAAATAGATAATATTTAAAAAGTCCTCAAGTATGTAACTGGCGAAAATTTAGAATTTTACTACCACGTGACTTCCGGACCGACTACCATAGAAGAGGAAATTTAATACTATCATGTATACAATCATATAAATAAACATATAAATAAACTCTATATTATCATATCGCGATATACAGAGTTAGTCAAAATTACCGGTCAAAAACACCTAAATAATTTTCCAACCGTAAACAATTTCCAAAAATTTTTTAGTAAAAGTTGTTTTGCTTTAAACAATCTATCGTTTGAATATATTTTTAATATACAGGTTGTTCTTTTTATTCTGGATATCTGGTAACTTTTCCTTTTGTCAAATAGAACATCCTCTATAATTTAACATTTTTGAATTCTAAGATTATTTATAAGAATCCTTTGTATGATTTTTTATGAAATGCATTAGTTTTGAGTTATGAGCAATTAATCAAAAATAGACGAAATTACCTAAATACCTAAATAATTCTCCAACTGAAAAAAAAAGTTCTGGGTTTAAACCAGGGCTGCGGAGTAATTCTCGACTCCGACTCCGACTCCAGATTCTTTTCGTGGTCCGACTCCCACTCCAGAAAAATTGCATACAAAAATATGTTCAAATAATTATGTGTAATAAAAATCTTACATATGTAAATAATCACAAATTTGACGCAAGATAATACAACCGAGCAACATTAAATTTGCTGTGAACACAAAAGCACCACCAGGAAGAAAGAAACAAATTTAATAAATTAAATTTCTATTCTAGTATTAAACATTGTGCATATCAAATTGCTCACAACAAATGCTGAAACCATAAGCAAAACAGAAGTTTTATAAGTGTCCAGCGAATTTGTTGGCAAACATATTTAACTGACAATCTAATTGTAAATAAAAAACGGCCTATAAGATATCAAAAAGTCCTATTGATCGGACCACAAATATAAAAGTTATGACCACATAATTATAAAATGAAACTTCTTTCGGTAATTTGTTTATACAGTAAATCACTGACATCATTAAGTATTTAACTGTTTTCTCCAGAGAACATACAAATCGGCACTACTTTGTCCATTTAACCGATTTCCTACCTCATTAATAACAAACCCACCCATAAGACATAGTGTACAAATAAAATAAAAAGCATTGTAATAAAAACAGAATTAAATGCAAAATGCGGTTATAAAATTGTTCTGAGGAATAGAATAACGCCAACCAAATTCGGTTGCCTTTGTTTATTCTGGCAATTTGGTAACTGATTATACAACCTGTATATTTATGCATTTTTTAATTCTAGGATTAATTCTTTTGTAGAAATCTTTTTCTTTTAGTACAATACTATCATTTTTTAGTTATAAGCAATTAATGAAAACTGCTGTACTTCAGTTTAAGAATATTTTCCCACATACATACACATTTCTTTTAATTTGTCAGCTTGAATTTTATTTCATTTAATTTTACTTCATGATTTAGTTATTTTTTTCTTGATTTTTTTTTATTTTTATGCGTTAATGATCGATTAAGTGCTCATAACTCAAAGATGATACATTTTATAAAAAAAAATATTCTTACAAAAACTGTTAGAATTAATAAGATTAAAATATACAGGTGTTCTATTAGAAAAAGAAAAGTTTACCAAATCTCCAGCACAAAATGAACATCCTGTAAATTGCAAATATATTTAGACGATAGCTTATTTAAAACCAAAAAACATTTGTTCTAGTTTTGCATTTTCTTTGAAATTCTTTACGGTTGAAGAATTAGTAAGGTGTTGCGGTAATTTAGACTAACCATGTATAAATCCATTTTGAATATATTTTGAAAATCTGACATGACATTTATAATAATTATCAATCTACAAATATTACGGGAAATAAGTTTCATGCAAATCCAAGATTTTTTTATATCTTCGGTCACCATATTGATTCCGCTATTTTGAGATGTGGACATTGAATTTGGAGTCTACAAAACACTATACATCGTAATAAAAATATTATTTGAATGCTTTAAATAAACAAATATTGGTAAAAATGTACGCTGTTTTTCCGTCGAGTTCAAAAACAGTACTTGTCCATGATGATTGTTTTAATCATACCTCTGCTTTTAATGGAAATATAAATAAAATATGTAATACTTTTAATTCTCTATGAACTACTTTATATTTTGTCTGTTGGCACAAAATAGCTAACTGCTATACTTTTTAAGATATTGCACCGACAAAATTATTTTGTTAATTTTTTCAGAACTCACTTTTGAACTTGTAGTGTTTTCGAACCGAGCGATTCAATTGATCTGTCATAATTATACACTCGCTTACTATAGGTTGCAAAAGTATTAAGGCCTGTGTTTCCAACTTTTTACCTCCTAAACCAGCGTTTTTCAACCTTTTTACTCTTGCGGAACCCTTTAAATAGGGTTGGAACCTGGCGGAACCCCAGCAAAAAAAATATACAATGTCCTTTCCGAGGCATTTCGAGTATTTTTTGCGTACAGAAAAACGTGTAACGTATTTCAAGTAACCAGATACAAGTCTATAAAGAAACGCAGTTCAATGGTTGAATATTACTTAGGACTGTGAAATTAAAATATTTTTCCTGTAAAATTTAAAAAATACCCTGTCAAATTAAGGTGATACTGTGCTAATTTCACAGGAATATGTCTGTGGAATATGTAAATTCGGTAAAAACAATACAGAAATTTAGCTGGTATCCAATAACCAGCGATGTTACAGTTAATTCTTCTTTTACAACTTTTTTTGGTAGTTTATTACATTCATTTTCTGTAACATTGCAGATATTTCTCTCTAGGTATAAACTTATTTGTTCTTTTTAGTTCCTTCAAGTATTACCAAAGGAAGGAAGAAGAAAATATAATTCAAACAATGCGAAAACGAAGAATACAAAGAGTACCTTTCACAAATAATTAAATAAATATATTAAATTTTTTTTTTAAAAAATCATTGATAATAAAATTATAAACCCCTAACCACAACAAGTATTTTAGAACCTAAATACGTATTTCAGCAACTAAGTTGCCATCTTCAGTAGAAACTAAAAAGAAAAGAGATTAGCACTTCATAGTATCTTTACTGGATATTGTCCAAGCAAATCACTAGTGGAAGTCTTCCACAACTCTGTTCTTCTCCTAAAGTACCAACCATTATGAGCAGCAGATTCAAATTATTGGTTTATTTTGTCACACATTTGGAAAGGCAAAAATATTGAAAACAAATAATGTTAGAGTTTGACTAATAACTTTGCCAGATTGTTGTTTTCTAGAGGTTATTTTGTTTTTATGGATTAGATAATTGTAAGTCAATTGAAGTTAATGAATAGTTTAGAATGTTGCTCGTTGGAAGTAATATCGAAATAACAATAGTTTATTGGGTTAGAAGGCTCCAAATCAGAATTATTCATGGATTGACCTTGTTTATTAATCCAATATTTCAAATAATAATCCCATGCTAAAATAATACATAAAAATAACACTGAATAATGTGCCCATGAACCGGCGACCGCCACCGCTATTTGTTACTATTTTTCCGCAGAACCCCTGACGACATCTCGCGGAACCCCGGTTGAGAAACGCTCGTCTACAGATTGCCCTTTGTATTTTCTAAATGTCTTTGCAATGAAGGCTATAAAGGGAGAGTATTATGGAATCCTATTGTATTATCGACAGAAACAATTAATCAATAATGACTCACATACATAATTCAAACGATAAAATCTATTTGTTACGTCCCACGATACATAATTAGATCGGTATTTGAAAACAAAACGGTCCACCAAATAGGGACTTAATCCGTTGAATTATACACCGTTGGCAATAAAAAAGAAATAGTCGAGACTCGTTCCGTGAACCGGAGTGCCAGTCGTAATATATATTTCAAAAATTAGAGGTTATATTTCACCGACCGACACTACTACATAATTATACGTATGAAGGAGAACCGGATTACAGCTGTATAAATTACCCGCATTTTATGGCGCCGGTACGACCTGCCCACGCACCAAATATCTTCGACTTTTTCTTGCTCTACGTCGAGCCACATTCTGACAAAAAAAAAGCCACGCATTCGCTTACATCTGCATGAACTTGAGGTCGAAGTGTGGTTTCTGCAGATTGTGGAATTGGTGTATGCTGGTTTTGACTGTTACCGAACAGTTTGTGAGCGTGAAAAATGTGTAACTATTTACTTTTAACTATTTCTTTAGTCCAGTTTAACCAGTGGTTGATTGGGAACTAAATAATTTCTGTTGTGATTATTTTAACCGAGTGATGGCTGATTAATTGAAGAATTCTTCACTCATGTTCATCGACTCTATCAGATGATCGTTGGTTAATTTGCTATAAGAATGTTTCTTTTGTATTCATCGACTCTATCGAATGATCGTTGATTAATCTATTATAAGAATTTTTCGTTTATGTTCATCGACTCTATCAAATTATCGTTGATTAATTTGTGACTTTTCCCTCGACTCCATCGAATGATCGTTGATTAATTTAAGAATTTTTCATTTGTGTTCATCGACTTTATCAAATGATCGTTGATTAATTTGTGATAAGAATTGTTCCCTTGTGTTCATCGACTCTATGGAATGATCGTTGATTAATTTAAGAATTGTTCACTCGTGTTCATCGACTCTATGAAATGATTGTTGATTAATTTGTTACAAGAATGTTTCCTTAATGTTCATCGACTATATCAAATTATCGTTGATTAATTTGTGATAAGACTGCCTCGACTCTGTTGAATGATCGTTGATTAATTTACGAATTTGTCACTTGTGTTCATCGACTCTATCAAATTATAGTTGATTAATTTGTCATAAGAATTTTTCCTTTTTGTTCATCGACTCGATCAAATTATTAAGAATATTTCACTTGTGTTCTTCGACTCTATCACATGATCGTTTATTAATTTATCATAAGAATTGTTCCTTTGTGTTCATCGAGTCGATGGAATGATTGTTGATTAATTTAAGAATTGTTCACTCGTGATCATCGACTCTATGAAATGATTGTTGATTAATTTGTTACAAGAATATTTCCTTTGTGTTCATCGACTCTATAAAATCAAATAATTGTTGATTAATTTGTTATATGAATTTTTCCTTAATGTTCATCGACTATATCAAATTATCGTTGACTAATTTGTGATAAGACTAATTCCCTCGACTCTGTCGAATGATCGTTGATTACTTTACGAATTTTTCACTTGTATTCATCGACTCTATCAAATGATAGTTGATTAATTTGTCATAAGAATTTTTCCTTTTTGTTCATCGACTCGATCAAATGATCGTTGATTAATTTGTTATATGAATTTTTTCTTAATGTTCATCGACTCTATCAAATTATCGTTGATTAATTTGTTATATGAATTTTTTCTTAATGTTCATCGACTCTATCAAATTATCGTTGATTCATTTGTGATAAGACTAGTTCCCTAGACTTTATCGAATGATCGTTGATTAATTTAAGAATTTTTCACTTGTGTTCGTCGACTCTATGAAATGATCGTTGATTAATTTATCATAAGAATTGTTCCTTTGTGTTCATCGACTCGATGGAATGATCGTTGATTAATTTAAGAATTTATCGAATTTATCGACTCTATGAAATGATTGTTGATTAATTTGTTATAAGAATGCTTCCTTAGTGTTCTTCGATTTTTTCACTAGTGTTCCTAGACTCTTTTCAAATTATCTTTGATTATTTTGTTATGACTTTTTTTTCTTGTGTTTATCGACTCTATCGAATGAGCGTTGACTAATTTAAGAAATTTTCACTGGTGTTCATCGACTCTATCAAATTATCGTTGATTAATTTTAATAGTTATAGGCATAACTATATGTGAAATAATTTGTTAACTATATATTTACTTCAGACCACCTTGAATGGGGAAATTATGCCAACCACAGACCGGGGATCACCGCGCAGCGTCATGGTCGAAGGGGTTTGCGGTCGTACTTTTCCATGAAAATTATTATTTTATTTTTTTCCTGGAAAGTACAGAAATGTTAGCTAATAGGTGTACCAAATTTGGAATCAACTGATCGCATGGTGCCGTTAATAAAAAATCCAAAGAATGCGGCAATTTTAGCGCAAAAAACAGAAGTTCCCAGAATAAAAACATAAAAAATTCAAAATCTATCATTTTTGTTTCAACATTTTAAATTTTGCAATATAATGCCATATTTTGAGTCGGCGTTAGTCAAAACCCCTAAATTCCATGTTTAAAGGAGTTATAAGCGATTTCGAACTAGGTTGGGTAGTTACGTCAGTATTTCACCCAAAAAAAAAACAGTAACACAGACACAGGATGTTTAAGTCTTTAGTACGTTATTCAGGGCACTAAATAGAAGGTATACGCCAATTTGACGTGATACATTATTCACGTCAGAGTTTTGGTCAAATTGGGTCTAAAATGACTGGTCTATAGGTCGTGTGTGGTATTATTAGATAACAATATAGAAAGGAAACAACTTTTTTATAAATAGTTTGGTTTAAGGACTGCCATAACCCTATCTGAAAAATTTAATGACACCAGTGTTGATTTCCGGAATAAACCAGGTTCAGAATTTAAAACAATAAAACAATTATACTTATATGCAATATTTTTACTATACTACATGTCATATACTCTCTGTTATCGTTTTAATTCTTTCGGAACAATCGTCTGTAGCGTAGAAAGCAAATTTTTCGTTCCTGCGGACTAGACTAGAGTGTAGAGTAATTATCGGGCAGCATTCGATTTGCATAAATTCAGACGTCGCGGCATTACCCGCCGGGAGGGCAATATTTCAACTGTCGGGAGTTTCTCGGCTTCGCTTGGTTCGGCCGTGCGGCGCAAAGTGTGGAGTAGAGGCGCGTGTGTAATATGGTAATTAAAGCATTTTACACTTTGTTGGAGAACTGCTTGCCAGGTTTCGGTTTAATTTTTGTTCTCGCGTCGTACCGATTAACATATTATCAGCGCTCGCGTATCGGCCGGTAATTAAAACCCGCTGATGGATTCGGAATTTCTTTCTCGACACATCTAAATGCAAATCAGAAGTTAGAACGAACCGACTGACACGAACGACAAGTGCTAACTGTGTATACGTTACATACACAATTTATTTGGTTTTGGACATTTTATTCACACTTTAAAATGCCTGATTTGGATCCAACAACGATTTAAGAGAGTCCCTTGTGTAGGTATCAGGTAAAAACAAATCGATCTTTTTCTTTTATAAATGGTTAGAATGATTTCTCAAAAATATACCTTGAAAATTAAAAATCATATCTCCTCGTATTTCCGGAGATATGATAAATTTTCTACTTGTGTGTACGAGTGCAAATAGCCTTCTTCCGGCCCTGTGTTTTGGATCCTTCTTGCTCGGGGATTTTCTCAGGTAGTGACGCAATAAATCTTGAAAGCAGTTCACCAAATTGAAGTAATGGTAGGTTTTTGAAACGTTCATTTCACAAACAATATTAATATTTGTTATATATTTTTCGCTGAAAACTGTACCCTCAAACACGGCATTTAGGGGTTTTGAATAACTGAATGCGAATATGGCATTTAATTGCAAAATTAATTAATTAAATCTGAAATAATCGTATAGGCGTCTCTAAAACACCATTAAAAAAATATGCAGACATTTCCTTTAATTGGTATTCTCTGATCGCACACAGAGAAATGGTTGTCTAATCTTAAGAGAATAACATTCTTAACATAATTTGTTAGTTTTAAGACAACACATACTTATAATAAGCATATTTCTTTAATATAAAACAACCTAAATATTTGCTTTACAAAAACGATTATTTTGATTTAAGAAAGTGGTTGATTTGAAAATAATGTGAAGGATGCCGATAGATGGCGTTTTAGTTTATCTTCGTAAGAGAGGTCTCCTAGAGGGTATATAATCGCATATATGTCTATGCAGCATCAGTGATTGTGCTATTATACCGTCAACATACCTGACGTAGAAATGTCCAACAGATCTAATATTGATGGAAAGAGACTAAGAAGGGACACCGGGTGTCTTCTCCAGTTGGAAAATAACAATATTCTCCTTTGGATGCGTTAATTGCATTCAATGTAAAATATTTATGTATATGTTTTCATAATAACATTCATATTTAAAAGAAGTAGGCGAATGGTTAATTTAAGAATGTGAGCTGATTAATCTAACTACCCAACCTTTTCATTTAAAACAACAAATTCTTAAGGCTCCGTTGTAAAAACACCGCAACTACGAAACAAAATTTTCAGATTCGATGTTTTTCTGTCGGGGTCCGTGTCTATGCCGTGGTTTACGTATCGATTAAAGCTTATGGTGTCTGCGATGAGCTGGCCATACGTAACAGCCGAAATATGGCCATTGTTTACAAATCTGACAATTATCGCATGTTTCGGTTAGCGGAAGTTATAATGTTTGGGCTGAAACTGTACCTAGATAAAAAGTCTATTATTGTAGTGAGACTTTGGCTAGGGGTATTATATTTGAAAAAAGACAATGTAGAAGTAGAAGATGTAGACGTAAAATTCATTTTTATCTTACCAAAAAATTATTTTTGGCCTAGCCAAACTCATTTATTTAAGAATTGACACTGAGACGTCATCAATTTTGAACCATAAATAACGCCGTTAATAGGAAACGCGTTTTAGCACAGGTAGAACTGGGTGTTAAGTCAACTTAAGAATAGTATCCATTTAAAATTGTACAATCTTAAAGTAAGACAACCGGGCAAAACAACGGTTTTCTTCAATGAACAATATATATTCTTGCGTATATATAAAACAACCGTTGTTTTGGGATTAAGATATTTTGCAATTTTGAATTTTGCAATGTTTATGCCAGCTTAGGAGTCAGCGTCCTTAAAGGCGTCCAAACCTATAAAAATGCTTATAAAGTAGATTTGGCCGAAAATTCCCATCATTTGTATTTACTGGACCGCTATTTTGGTTCTTATATTTTGTATTTTTAAATTTCAAAGCCATATTCGGATACAGCGTTATTCAAACCCCTTAAATGCCATGTTTGAAGGAGTTTTGAGCGATTTCAGACAAGTGAGGGTAGGTTGTGATAAATGCCCCAAAAAACATGATACAGGATTTTTTGAAAATTCTAGTGTGTTTAGTGCACTAAACAGAAGTATTTACCAATTTGCAAATTTATTTTATTTTTGAGTGCAGTTACTATTTTTCGTATTTCCGAAAATCAAAACTGGTATTTTTTTAGGTAGTGTTATCTTATGCTAGTTTTTTCTCTACGTCTATGACGTCATGTAACCACGAAAAAAGTCTGGCACGGGTAATTATTAAATTTACTCATCATATCCTTCACAACATACACAGCATGGTAGTTTTGCAAGAAAGGCATGCTGAAATGTCTGCATTATTGTTTTTCTACAATACCAGGAATAAATGATTTACGTCATAGTTTTTCCAACATAAAAATATAGGTACATACAATGCATAACCAAACAATGCATATTTGTATTAAATTGTTTACATATTATAACAGTATCAACAGCTAGTAGAAGCTACTGGGCTTCAGCAGTTTTGCTTTAGTAAAACTAGTAAAAACCCAGCAACAAAATAGCCTTTAGAGCTGAGAAAATTGTATGACTTGGCAATTTTCACCAATCTTCACCAATTAATTATTCACGTAACCTTCAACTGGAACCAATAGGAGTAGGGAATTAAAACCTCCGCGTCATCCAAGTGTACATCACACTAATTACCCAAAGAAAATAATATTTGCTCAGAAATGCTGACGTATTCACCAGATAAAATTTACGAGCAGTAATATAATCAAACGTACCATCAGTAATGAATCATAATATTTACACTCAGCATTAGTAACTCCTTAGTTAAAAGTCTCTCTCGCGAGAAATGAGAGTGAGTCATCATTTGAGATCTGTTTCCTTCTCACCTATAGGAAAGGTCTTTAACGTACTCGCAAAATACCAGAAGTGAGTCACCCTCACTTCTCGTTAGCACCACTATACCCCATCGCAGCTTCGCGGGAAAGCGTCAGACCTCGCGCAATTCATTTGCATCCCGTTTAATATATATCTGATCGCTTCATTAAGTACTAGGCAATAAATATAGTGAAGTGTGGACAGGCAGCGTGGCAAACTGCAGATCAGACCGGAGCAGTCCACTGGCAGAATGATGAGGTCATTTGTACACGGCCAACTCTCCGCTGCACACCTCGAAATAAGTTGAAGGGAGAGGGCGATTGAGAGAGAAAATCAGGCAACCGCGACCGAGAGAACGGATGACCATACGACCATACCCAATCCACTATGCATTTCGAATGGGAGGCGGCGCGGCGGCATTCGAAACAATTTGTAGTCCGGATAACGATTGCAAATTTCGGCACAGTGACTCCCAATCCACGCTCGCCGGTCCATCTGCGAAATCGAGCGTCATTTGCGTCAGCGTAAATCAGCCGCGTCCACCAGCATCATGCTGAAAAATTAATCATGAGAGCGATGTATGTGCGTGTGTGTGTGTGTGTGTGAACGTGGTTCACCTACATTTTGATTTTCTTTCGAAACCGTAATATTTGTTGATACGCAATTGCGATCATGTGGAAGAGGAAATAGAAATAGGATGTATGTGCTCTGAATTGTCCCAATAAGCCTGAATGTATTTCATAGCAATAATGTTTCTAAAATGTAGAATGTGTTCGCTAGGATTTTGTCGTCTCATCCTGGCATCATTGTTGGCTAGCTTGTAGTTTTAGGCTACCTCGTAGATACTATATATATATGGGTAGTACACATAGACTTCATCCATGTCAATACCACTAGGCAGGGAGCTATATTGACAACTCTTATGTCACTATCACTGCCTAGGGACTTGGAACAATTAGGAACAATTAAAACCATATCTTTCTGACAGATACTTACGCATACAACAAGATAGTCAGTACTCAATTCCCAAAAGCATTAAAGCTGGAGTACCACAAGGTAGTGTACTTGGCCCAATTATGTACTTTCTTTATATACATGATCTTCCGCAACCAGATGGTGTCCCCAATGCCGCATTTGCTGATGACACACAGTGCTTGATATAAACAATCTAGACGCTCAAAACTATGCATCTTAATATCAGATAATTATTTATTGTTCTGACTGGAATAAATGCCCTAATACCTTTCAAACCACAATCCGAATAATGAAGGGTATTAAACAACTATTGCGATCTGTATATCATGAAGAAAACTACCATGTCAATGATTTAGTAAAGCTAGGCAGAAGACGCAATTATTTGTCTTTGTTAATGTCTATTTTATCACGTTCTGTCAGAAGTGGTTGAGATTATGTGAAATAGATAAAATTCAACAGGGTACGTACTTTATTGGGATTGTTTAAAATTGTCTATAACTAATCGCGTTTATGAATTATGAATATTTATTTTATGGTCAATCAATCTTGTAGATTATACAGCATTACCTTATGTGTTGGACACAAACTTAAAGGTATATCACTGTTTACACAACTGTTTACTATATATTTGTAGCCTATAGTATATTTTATCAACCACACAATGAATTAGCTGCCCGAATGTTGCCCTATATTTTTTAATTTATTTTTTAGTTTTGTCGAACGGGTTTGTCCGTTTGGATCTATTTGATCGTACTTGGCCGTTTTTGATCATTTATTATTTTGTTTTCTGTTTACGCGTATTTAAGAAACACTAGGTAGCGGTAATAATGTTGTGTACTGTGAAATGAGACACTTTTACCATAATGGCGTATCCTTACCTAAAATAATCTAATAAACTTAGTGTCCGGTAAAAAGTTGGACACAAGGAAAAATCTTGTATTAACAATTTTTCAGAAATGTTTATTTTTGATAAAAGTTTCTGTATTGTCTTGAACCTAAAATACAAATATTAGAATGTAATGATCTGCTGGCATGTACCGGGTGTTATTATTATTATTATTATTATTAAGAATAAAGTACCTCTATTTTAAAAGCTTTGCAAAAATGTTATTTGAAAAATAAATATTAGCTTGCATTAAATACGAAATCATAATCGCATTCGTCGTTACATGTACCGGGTGTTGTCAAAAAATATGAAAATGACTTAAGACTAAACTACCATGATTTTGAAAGATAAGCAAAAATGTCATGTGAAAAGGCTATTTATAATTTAAGAATATACTAATACAAAATTATAATCACCGTCGTCCTTATACCAGGAGTAATCAAACTTATGAAAATGACTTCATATTAAAATACTTTTATTTTGAAAAATAGACAGAGTGTTTATCTGAAGTAAAGGTGGAAGGTATTAAATACGAAAATACGGAAGAGGAGAAACATATTTCCTCGCCCGTTTAATTAATATTCCACTAATAAACATAATTATTTTGCAAAACTTTTGAGTGTTTAATGTTTTGTGAAAATAATGCGGGAATATGGTCATCTAACATTCCGCAATAAATATTAATTTTAGAAGAATGCGGGTCTCGACTTTGAATTGTAAACTTTGGGTATTTTTGCGCCCACCTACAATTTTGTGAAGGAAATGAAGGAAGCCAAGGCCAGATTTTCGTCATGTATTAAAACAACTTAAAGCATTTCTTGTGTATTCAGAACAATTACAATAACAATGTAATTGTTAATTGTTAATTGTAGTTGTGCGTTGACTTAAGTCAAACTCACATTTATGGTGTCTTTATAATATTTTAAAACATCACTTTCAAACAAACTTTGCGTATCTTTAAAAATAAAAGCAATTTAGTATTAAGTTATTTTCATCTTTTTGGCAACACCCGATATATGCAAGGGAGAACGATATTATAATTATGTATTTAATGAACTATAATATTTCTAAATACTGTTTCAAATAACATTTTGCATAGCTTTGTTTTTTAGTTTTAGTAACACCCGGTATATGCAAGCAGATACCTACATTTTATTATTTACATTTTAGGTTTAAGACAATTTAACTACTTTTAAGAAGAATTAAATTTGCACAGAAATTGATAATAAAAATGTTTCCCATATGTTCTACTTTCTGCCGTACACGGTATACCAAAAGATTGTCGCGACGCCACTGGAATATCCAAAATAACTATAAAGTTGGTGTATTTTAATGCCAATTTTTTAGATATACAAACCTAATCAATTATTTCTGATCTCAATCTAATCTGATATCAGTGCAAAAAATACTTTTGCGCGGTCAAAATGACTATTTCAACCACTGTGCGACATAGCTATCATGGCAATAGATACAAGTGTTGAAGGAGCAATACTTGAACTAAGTGATAAGTGATTGGATGCAACGATGGCTAATTGTATTAAACAAAATAAATGGCTCACATAAAGCCAACAACCAACTTTACCAATAAATTAATTTAGTAAAAAAACAATAATACTTGGCATTACACGTTCTTGAAAACTCTTAACATTTCTAATTGGTGAATCAATTGGAAGAAGAACTTATGTATCGACTTATGTATTGATTTGTTTATTTTATTTATTTATTTATTTACAAAATACAAAAATAACCAACTTTATTAAAATACCAGCAAGAACCATACTCAAACAGCCACAAATCTGCATGTAACACTTTCTCCGGCGTTACAATACTCATTAGTCATTTCAGAAAACTTTCTTCCGTGAAACCGACCGACCTCGACTCTCTCAAGAGAAATCACAACAAAAATTGGGTAAAATTTTCACAACAATAATTACCCCGCACGAACACCATGTGCCCCAATTTTCGGCCAGAATGATAGACGCGTTGTACGCGGGGTACCAAATGGGCGCTACGTGTCTAATAACTAACAGATTGGGAGCAGTTTCAATTACGTATTCCTCATTAGTTAAATTCAATCATAGACGTGATGGCTTCGGTTCGCTGTCGAACCGTGCATTGTTGCCAGTGTTGCGTTCTGCTCAAAGGTCCTTGCACAAAGGCGCCTGTTTGTCCATAAGTGATGAGATCTTTAAATTGATAATGAATAGTATTCAGAAGAATATCTATTCAACATTTTTGTTGGGAAGGCTGTTGTTGCGGTTGTGGGACTTCTAAGTAAGTATTAGTGTGTTGTAAGCCGATATGGTATTAAGGATGATATAAAAATGTGTGGATTTTGTTGCGATGGTGATCGTTAAGGATTTCTAGGAAGATTGATAATTTTCTTCTAATGTCCGTGTCGTAATGATTGCGTCTTCTTCTTTGTTGAAGTACCAATAAAATTGTTGCTTAACTGGTTAGCAAAATTGAATTTGACTTGTCGTGGTTTGAAATACACAATATGCAAGTTGTCTACAGGAAGTACACGGACCAATGCATTAATATCAGTTTATTTACAGTGTAAAGTAATGTAGTTTTCCGTTTTTACATACACTGGAGAGCAAGCAAATAATTTGAATTACTGTGACAAAATAACTTTAAAATTACTATGTGAACTGCCGCTATCTCCTTGGGAATGTATCGAAAAAACATTTTTTTCGAAATTCAAAATTTCAAGTTGATAAAAAGTAGTCGCTATGGACCCACATATACCACAAAAAAATCTGATGTGGCCAGGCACATGACTTTATCATACACACAGAAAAGCAAATACTTCACTCAAAGCAATATGCTTTCATCCAAGTAAATGATTAGTTTGCTATAGCCGCAAGTAGATATTTTCTCAAGTTAAGAATAAAAAGATATTGTTGAATTGAAATGATCATATGCTTGTATATCTGAGAAAATATTTTCTTGCTGTGAGTATAGATATTATTCATTCAAGAAAACTATTCTCACGTTGAGAATAATGGAATTTTCTTAAAGTGAATATATATGCTTGACAATGAGAAAATATTTTCTTGAAATGAGTATAGATATTATTAGTTCACGAACATGATCATAATGTATTGAATAGAAATCACTGTTTTAGTTTTTTTTAAAAAGGTAGGGAATTGTGTGAAATTAGTAGACAATAACTTAGCGAATGATATTTGTTTTATTGTATGAAATTTCTTTGCTTAATTACACATATACTTACATATTTATAAATTATCACTACCTACAATATCTAAGGCATGGAAAAAAACACCATATTCTATTAGACATCAAATTGTTTCCATTATATTACACAAGTAATTTTTTTGTGACATGTATGTTGATTTGGTGACCACTATATGGCTAGGCAAAATTTACGTACCGTGTGCGTCACAAGTCACAACTACGAACTGCGTCGCAAATACGTTGAACATAAGTACTGTAGGCTATTCACGCAAAATTAAAACTATATACTTTCATAATATTATAGATCGCGTAGTTATTGCGTACAGTACCTACAAAATTAGTACTAACATATTGAACTCTTCCCGGACAATACTCGGTAGTCAGCGAACACGACGCCATCGCAGACCCCAACTAACTGAAGGCAAAGGCCGATGCGAAAAATCTTAAATCTCGGCAACGTTCGTGCACGTTTGAGTGTAAATGCGCAAGAGCGTTGCAAGCAATGGCTTACTTGATTCAAGATATTGATCAACTCCTTGAATTGAGTATTTAAACTACTTGGTTTGAAAATTATATACTTAACCGAAACTAATAACTGAAATTGGGATATTCTTGAATTGTGAGAACAAGGAATTCTTAAATGAAAGAAATTGTTTCAAACCAAGTAAATATTAACTTTCATCTAAAGCAATAACCGCAAGTAAATAATTTTCTCACGTTTTGAGAATATACTTCGCTGTGTGTACTATATATATATATATAAATAATAGAGTAGCTGCATGAGATTCTATTTGATCGAGTTCGGCCATGTCTGCATTAAAATAAAACTAGTAGAACTAGACAGATATGTCGATTAAAGCTGCGTTCGGATGTTGTACTCCGTTGACACCGGGTACACCGTCCAAATGACAAATCCTGGTTACTAGTTTTAATGCAGTTGGTACGACCGATCTCGATGAAACGAATTTGCTCAAACTATTGATTGTACCCAAAAATGTCATTGTCATAAATTATTCAGAATTTCCTCATCTTTAATTTATTATTTAACTATTTCGACGAAATTCCAGAAATGGCGGCTTATTTGCAAAATCTTGCAAAAATGCTAAGACTAAACCTCCAGTTCCTTTGGACCCTTTTCAACAGGAAGCTTTTCAGCTCAAAGTTGTGGTCATGAAACTAAATATGAAATTTCGTCCCGATACCTTTAGTAGTTTCTCCGGAATCGTCGCCACAAAAAAAAAAACGGGTACACACATCCATACACACACACACAGACATTTTTTCTACCTTGGTCAAAAGTGTTCAGGGTACCCAAGAAGACATATTTCCGCTAAAATCAAAAAATTTTTTTTTGGCACGGTTGCAATACTTTACATATCTACTACGTATGATAATTTAAAAACAGCAGTAATTCAAAAAATTTTAGTATGACATGATGGAAAGAATGGAAGATGAAGATGGAAGATGGAAAGAGACATGATTCTTTTCCTATACGTGGTGAAAGGATCATTAGAACTAGAATTAATCATGACCATAGGCATTTAGGCACAGATTTAATTTATCAATGAAATTCTTTAACTATTCGCTAGTTAAAATTGATAAAGTAATAAAACCTCAGTCAGAGGTAAGCTTAGTTGAAAAGTCTCTTGCTACGGGAAATAAGTTGTTGGCTCTAGCCAATTTTTGTACCATCAACACAGTCGTCAGCATCTCTTATAATTAAAATAGTATGCTTTGCATTGCTAACTTACGACCACGGTTTTGCAAAATAGGTACCAGAGGAGGATGATATGAAAAAAATCAAATGATGTTTTGGATAGCTCATTTTCCATCAGTTGGTGAAGCTAGAGATTCTACTCAGTACTCATAAGGATTCAGTCTACAGGTAATACGAAACTTTTCTAAAAATGGTGATTGGACCTATTAAAACTTTTCTAATGATGGTCAAGATCGTTTTGTATAACCTAGAGACTGAATAATAATGAAACATGATTTATTATTAGATCTCTAAAAGTAGAAGATTTTTTGGGTCGGTGTATTGCAAAAAACTTTAGGAGCAGAAAGATATATTGTTTAATGCTCAAATAGTCGCCGATACCAATCTGAGAATTTTGGACATTGTTGCCAGATGGCACGGATCTATTCATGATAAAACCATTCGGAATAATTATAATTGTAATAAAGGGTATACACCGTCGTGTTTCTTATTTTCAATTATTTTTTCTTCGATCAAATCAAATAACCTTTTAATTTCTTCATTTTTAAAATGTATTGCTTGTTTGCGTTTATACGCCTTTCCACACAGTGGAGTTGCAAACAAAATCTCTTTTAGTACTAACCAGCGCTGACATATATGTAATGTCACAAATCTGTTACATTTTTATATTTGAGAGTGATTTTAGAGCAATTAAACGAGATTAGGTTTTTCGAGACTTTCAGATTTGCTTTTTTTCGAAAAAAATTTTAGGCATGTCATCTTGACAGAGGAACAAATTAACCCTTGGTTTAATGCGATAGTAGCCAACAAAACCTGACTATTCCCATGGCAAGTCTTATTCCCTTGGCATCTAAACAGGACGATAACAGAGTTGGTAAAAGTGGGCCTATGGAGTATTTTAAATTTTAATAGCCATTTAGAAATTGTTCATACCACAAATTTTTCAATTCCATTGACAAGAAAACCTAATCGATAGCTTGTGAGTGCACAAGTGATTTTGAAAAATATTTTAGAAGAGACTTCACTGTTTTACTTCTTTCCATTTTCCTTAATAAATTAGGTAGATCTTGTAAATGTCTCAATTATGACTTAACAATTATATGGTTTTACATCAAAAAATGTTTAAACAAAGGAGCAAATAATTAGGAAAATTTGATATTTCAGTGCAAAATGGGTGTTGTTCATGAAAAGTGAATATACGTTTTCCATTGATTTCTTTTGAACACTTTTGAGCATGTTTCTGGTTCTAAGATGCTTTTGAGTTTTCTATAACATGTTCACATCCGCTATAAACTCAGAAACGAGCAAAAATCATTTCTTTGTTTTACAGTTTACTCAATATACTCCTCGATTTTTTTTCACCTTACAATAATAAATCATGTAATAAATAGTTAATTGTTACTACACTTGTGTCCAATTAAGACACTACCAAAACAACACTTTAATTCCCCCAGTATAATAACCTTTAAAAAAGACAAATCGGAATTTAAGTTTGTTATCCAAATTTGTTTAGATCTTAGGACAGTGGAACACATTTACATAAATAACTGTTATTGATTCCTTTTTAGATAACGTCAATTGGCAAGGTAGATTTCCCATTCATCCGAAATATAAATCAACCGCATAAAATCAAGGGTTAACGAGCCTATTACAAGTATCTTAAAAATTAAGTGGACAGGGCCACTTAATTAGCCTTATCTCAGTAAATACAGACCCACGGTTCGATCGCACAGTGTAGAACCGAGTGACCTGTTGCGGTCGATTTCTGCTATTTGTGTGTGAGTGTATGTGTGTGTGTATCCTTTTGTCTTTTTGCCTCTTCCTTCGGTCCGGAGGTATTAGTGTTAAACGTGTCGGCCGTAAAGAGTACAAAGAACATCGGATATAAGTGAGCCGGTCGCAATAACACAACAGAAACAAGATAAGCCAATCTGCCGGAGAACACGGACTCCTCACGAAGTCGTCCTCCCAACATTCACAGTCCGGCCGGATCGTACGACCGCAGACTGTTCCCCGCATAGTCGGGATTACGTTGCGATCGGTCACGCTCTAAACTGCCAGTGGACCGGTTCATTATGCAGTCCAAATAAAAAAGGTGTTGAGCGAAATAGTTGATGGCACTTTTCAATTGCTCGCGCCCTTCTCTTCTGCCATCGTTGTGGTACGGTCTTGCTCGAGGGCCGCGGACGGCAATCAACGGCTCCGCACATTCCCATAAACACGACTCTTGTGTCTTAAACGATGTAAATTGAGCGCGAATAATGTATTTCTTCGGTGAATTGAGATACGGGTAATGGATGGCCATGTTAGACCTCACCCTTCTAGTCGATTTCTTTCCACTTGCAAATGGAGCTTGTTGGCACACGTAATTACTTTGAGGGGGATTAGCTAAAGAATTGTTGACAATTCCAAATTACTGGTTAGAGTTTTAAGTGAGATTGTTCTTTTAATTTTCTGTTTTAACTTTATGTTATGTTATTTTATATCCTACACGACGCTAAAATGTCATTTTCGCGTCTCTATGGACACGAAAGATGCTATTTGTAATGAAAACTGGACTGTCCAATCAAAACACAATCAAACCACGATTCAAAAACGAATCAAAACACGATTCGGTTTGACGTTTGCGATTAAAACGTCATCGTTTTTTATTTGTCAAAAGCGAAAGTATGTGTCAGTGATTAGTCTTTAGCATGTCTTTAGAAACGGGTGATTTTATTACGGTATTGTTATCACGCCCAAATGGTGGCTTTCCGGGCCTCAAGAAGGCCCAGGCTCACTACGCTCGCCTGTGCAACTCTTCTCTCGGCCCGGAAAAGAACCACTTTCTCGGCTTGGTACACAATATACTATTGCAGTGTGAGTCGCTTAGCTTTCCTGCCTTTCGAATTAAGTCAAACAGGTTTGACTGTTTGAATTACGTCAAACAGGTTATGTTGTATATGTTATGTTTTTATGTCAGAAAAGCCGATAAACTTTTTGCCTGCCTCATGCAAGCTATTTAGAATTTGAAACATATAAATTTCGTGCAAATTCTAGTTTGCTTTTCATTTAATTTTTTAAAATCACTGTTTAGATTTATTTTGAAAATGTGACATGATATTACGAAGTTTCAATCTTCGAATATTACGCAAATCCAACTTATTTTACTATTTTTGTAGCCATATGAAACTGCATTTTAAAATCAGATTTGGAATCTAGGCTCTTCAAGTGCCACAGCAACTAAGTTTCAGAACTCCATGTTGGCCTTGTCCTAATATCCGGACAACATTTACAAAATCTTTAAGAAAACGTTGTCATATTTTTCTTTAAATCCTGTGCGACTAGAAAAACGTATGATATCTTGTTTCTGAGGAACCTCATCCAAAGCTCTTTGGCCAGAAATTATTCATAATTCTCAGCCCTCTATTGCATCTCCTGTCACAGTAGCAACGCTCGTGTAATCATAAAGGTCAAAATTCGAATCTTGTATTCAGATGAATACCGAAAAAAAGCCTTATTTCCGAAACTTAGGCCAATCATCGACGCTGAGGGCAGGCTACACACACCCAGGAATTTTGTCAAACTTAGTGGATTTTAAGTATTTCAACCCCCAGAAATAGTTCTTTAACGTGCACGTTCCATCATAACAGCATACGGGACCACCGGCTTTACATCCTCATTATTGTGATTGATTTTCAAGTTGTACATATTAACTCTTTCCTTCAACATACCTTCTTCAAATTCATGTCCAATGTACGAAATAAATATTGTACAATGTACATAAATAAATTTTTATCAACTTATAAATACAGGGTGTTTTAGAAATAACAGTTAACCTTGAAGGACGTAGTAAGCACGTTTTGTCCAAATAAGTATGATCTAACTTAACGCATTCTTGAGAAAATTAATAAAGAAAGACGGAGTCCGTCCCTGTTCATCGCAAAAAAATCGACAACACTCCACCACAGTTGTGGTGCAACTGGTGACACATCAACGCCGCCGGCAACATATCGGTCTCCCTCTACCTTGGCGTGACGGCTACGGCGATTGACCTACACTCGCCAGGCTCATATGTGGTGAGCTGTTTGTTGGTTTATCTACAAAAATAATCTTTTGGATTGTGAAATCTTAATGTAGTTGTGTTTGTGTAGCACCAGACACGGATGGATGTCAATTGTATGCGACGAATGGCTGGAATGCGACATAATTTTGATCGGCTGGGACGAGCAGTAGTTGAGTTAAGTAGGTCTGTTTTGTTCGACGGATATCGTTTCGCAATCACAATGTTTGTAAATCCGCATCATGTTTCTGGATTCGGCACGTAGTAATCTCTCTAATTTTCAATTGATAAATGTTTATACGGACGTTTGCAACCGTATTCGGGTCATGCGCGATCGGGTTATTTACCAGGGCCGGCCTTAGACGATTTCTTCAGTACAATTTTCTTAGTACTTAAAATTTTGAAATAGACTATAGGTTATTTGACCAAAATTGCTTCTCTCTCCTTGGTGGGTATGCTCCTTCAAGGTTAGCCGCTATTTCTGAAATACCCAGTATATTAGGAAGATTGAATGCTTAATTGTTTTCTTATGGACAATAAGATAAATATAAAGTCACAAGATTATCATCAAATAAATGTTCTAAGTCAGAAGCCCTGAATAATACAACAAACAATTCCAAGGTCAAGGGGGGTCGGTTCTGAAGAAAGAAATATATCAAATATATTTTTTGTGGGATTTTGTACATGTGTTGGGGAAAGTTTTTTCTACATTAAATGTTATCCATTTTGTCCTGTGTTTTTCGTAAAAACATGCATAAATCTGTAAATGCTTTTTTTCCGGATTACCTTCGACATAAAACTGTACATTATTTATTATTATCAATCGTTTGGTGCATTGCTTTGATTCTGTGTATCACCTGAGAAAAGTTCTCAGAAATTTTATGTTTTACGACTGCGGCAACCGGTATTGAAAAATTGTACATATGTATTACTAATGCAATTTTGATTGGGTTAAAAGATTGGAATTTATGAAAGGATATCCAAACGGCCAAACTGCAAAACCTTGGATCAGCATTTTTGCCAAAAAATGAGATTTTATAATAAATATGCAAAAAAATCAAATTCTGTGGCCTTTTTAATTTCTTTTGTTAATAACAAATAGTTAAAAAAAGATGGCCTACATATAAGGTTTATTATCGTTTTTACTAATTACGTAAAGAACAAAAAAAGCCAGAAATCGGGACATTTTTAAAACTCCGCGAGACGCGGTACAAAATGTAAAAGATATGAACTGTCCCGCCAAAAGCTGGACGTCTGATCACCTTTCACTTTAATATAATGTGACGCGCAGTACGTACACATATTTGCCGTTTTTGAATTAATTAATGTTGGTTTAATAAATGGTCACAAACAGTATCACAAAATCGGCGTAATCTATCGCATTACGATGCGCGTTTTGGCAAAACTAAAGTGTCATATATCAGTTGTTGCGGACAGCGGCCGGTAGAGAGCGCGCGGAGCGGGTACGTTTGCAGGGGACAGGTGGCAGCAGCGGCGCGACCAACACAACGATATTAAATTAACAAAACCGCCGCTATTAATTTTGCGGTTTATTCGCGTTACATAAATACCAGAATTATAATCATTAGGGCCGGGGATAGGTTCGGCAATTTGCAGTCGCGTTCTCGGCGAGCTTTGGCGCGAGCTTTCCGAACAAATACCGCCCCATTTCCGTCGCTGCCAGCGCCACGCATTCAAATAGCCGGCCATTTAGTATGACACCCGGAATTCAACTTGTTGATGGTAACTGCTTTTTCTATTACGCGTAATTACGCATTTTAGTGGTGGTGGGGTGCTGTGATTCCTAAATTTGTTGTTGAGTATTGTTGTGTCAACAATCCGGAAGTGACCTTAGCGGATGCGGATGCGGATGCGAAAGCCAAATAGCCAACTTTCGCGGAAGTAAGAAGAACATTTATTAAAGAAACACTGAAAGACACAAATTATATCAAATTGTAACAAAAGGAAACAAAAATATTTCATTAAAAACAAAGAAAATAATAATTGGTCTACATTGCAACAAAATAAAACAACAACAGTCAGCCCCAAGAGACTTCGTACGAAAAAGAGAAATTGAAGAAAAAGCAAAATTAATAAACAAGATATGTATTTCCTGTTTACAAATGATCTCCACCTAACAAAAGAAATACGTTTTTTTTTCTCGAACTTAACCTAAAATATTGTCAAATTCGTAATTCCTGTGAATAATTGCACATAAGGTTTAGTATAGCAAAGAACATAATAGAGAATTACAACCAAATAAACATCCAGAGGATCTTGTTGGCATTATTCGTGAGTGGTTACTTTATTGTGTCACCAAACAACTGCACTGTTTGCGCTATTTAACAATGAAAATGGAGAGATAAGCATTTAGCAGCAAAGAAACGCCGACCGGGCCTATAAGAAGAGTGTAAGTAACGCCACTTACAATGAGTTCTTGAATCCAAGAATGGTTGAACTAAATCTTTATAAAGAAGAAGAAATACATAACAACAAATGTTCTTTACTGTAGGAAAACTTTTGGGTGATTATTCATGGGAGCTATTACGAATTTGTTAGTTTCAGTTGAAATTCGTGAAAAAACTCAAGTCTTTTGGTATCTAGATATTGTTTGTAAACAGATGGATAAAAAATTATTTTCTTTTTTTTTTGTCGGCACCCGTGACGGTGTTACAAAGTGGCAAAATATGGGAAAGCTTCGCGGTTGCGGAAGCGGATGCGAAATTCCGTTACAGTTCGACTCAAAACTCAACGGATTTAGTTGAACTGTTTTTTCAGTCAAAGAAATTTCTTGTTATTGGAAGCTGAACCTCTAATAAGTAAAACTGAAATAATTACATTTTTTTATAACGCACTAAAAGCAAAAAAAAAGGTCAGCAAAAAGTCGGCTTGAAAATAATCATTTTGTCAATATTTATAATATTCCCTCCATTATTTTTTGATTTATGACTTTTTTACTGTCCTTCGAGTGCAATTTTAGCCACTGTTGTTCATTTCAAACATATTTACCTGGCTTTGGAGTGGTTCTATTGAGCTGCTATTGCCTTTATATTGTTTATTGATAAATATCAAATAATTATTGTGATTTTCATAATCTTCCCTCCATTATTTTTTGAGTTATGATTTTTTTTACTGTCCTTAGAGTGCAATTTTAGCCACTGTTGTTCATTTTAAACATATTTAACCGGCTTATGATGGCTAAAATTGCTCTATCTTAAATTGTTCTATTGAGCTGCTATTGCCTTTATATTGTTTATTGATGGATATCAAATAATTATTGTGATTTTCATAATCTTCCCTCCATTATTTTTTGAGTTATGATTTTTTTTACTGTCCTTAGAGTGCAATTTTAGCCACTGTTGTTCATTGTAAAAATATTTAACCGGCTTATGATGGCTAAAATTGCTCTATCTTATATTGTTCTATTGAGCTGCTATTGCCTTTATATTGTTTATTGATGGATATCAAATAATTATTGTGATTTTCATAATCTTCCCTCCATTATTTTTTGAGTTATGATTTTTTTTACTGTCCTTAGAGTGCAATTTTAGCCACTGTTGTTCATTGTAAAAATATTTAACCGGCTTATGATGGCTAAAATTGCTCTATCTTAAATTGTTCTATTGAGCTGCCATTGCCTTTATATTGTTTATTGATGGATATCAAATAATTATTGTGATTTTCATAATCTTCCCTCCATTGTTTTTTGAGTTATGATTTTTTTTACTGTCCTTAGAGTGCAATTTTAGCCACTGTTGTTCATTGTAAAAATATTTAACCGGCTTATGATGGCTAAAATTGCTCTATCTTAAATTGTTCTATTGAGCTGCTATTGCCTTTATATTGTTTATTGATGGATATCAAATAATTATTGTGATTTTCATAATCTTCCCTCCATTATTTTTTGAGTTATGATTTTTTTTACTGTCCTTAGAGTGCAATTTTAGCCACTGTTGTTCATTGTAAAAATATTTAACCGGCTTATGATGGCTAAAATTGCTCTATCTTAAATTGTTCTATTGAGCTGCTATTGCCTTTATATTGTTTATTGATGGATATCAAATAATTATTGTGATTTTCATAATCTTCCCTCCATTATTTTTTGAGTTATGATTTTTTTTACTGTCCTTAGAGTGCAATTTTAGCCACTGTTGTTCATTGTAAAAATATTTAACCGGCTTATGATGGCTAAAATTGCTCTATCTTAAATTGTTCTATTGAGCTGCTATTGCCTTTATATTGTTTATTGATGGATATCAAATAATTATTGTGATTTTCATAATCTTCCCTCCATTATTTTTTGAGTTATGATTTTTTTTACTGTCCTTAGAGTGCAATTTTAGCCACTGTTGTTCATTGTAAAAATATTTAACCGGCTTATGATGGCTAAAATTGCTCTATCTTAAATTGTTCTATTGAGCTGCTATTGCCTTTATATTGTTTATTGGTGGATATCAAATAATTAATATGATTTTTCTAATCTTTCCTCCATTATTTTTTGTTATGGTTTTTTTACTGTCCTTAGAGTGCAATTTTAGCCACTGTTGTTCATTTCAAACATATTTACCTGGCTTATGAGTGGTTCTATTAAGCTGCTATTGCCTTTATGTATATTGTTTATTGATGGAAATAATCAAATAATTATTATGATTTTCCTAATCTTCCCTCCGTTATTTTTTGAGTTGTTATTTTTTTACTGTCCTTAGAGTGCAATTTTAGCCACTGTTGTTCGTTTCAAACATATTTACCTGGCTTATCAGTGGTTCTATTGAGCTGCTATTGCCTTTATATTGTTTATTGATGCATATCAAATAATTATTATGATTTTCCTAAGGTTCCCTCCATTATTTTTTGAGTTATGATGTTTTTACTGTCCTTAGAGTGTAATTTTAGACACTGTTGTTCATTTCAAACATATTTACCTGGCTTGTGAGTGGTTCTATTGAGCTGCTATTGCTATTATATTGTTTATTGATGGATATCAAATAATTATTATGATTTTCCTAATATTCCCTGCATTATTTTTTGAGTTATGATTTTTTTACTGCCCTTAGAGTGCAATTTTAGCCACTGTTTTCATTTCAAGCATGTTTAACTGGCTTATGAATGGTTCTATTGAGCTGCCTTTATATTGTTTATTGATGGAAATCAAATAATTATTATGATTTTCCTAATCTTCCCTACTTTATTTTATGAGTTGTAATTTTTTTTAACCAAATGTTAGTTTAGCCGTTTAAGGTTTTTGATTTTTTTATTTCTGCAAGACCGAATACTGTCTAGAACAGCATCCACTTCTCCGAATATTTTAACAAATTAGTTTTGCACACTAAAGTTTACTAAATATATAACAAAAAAATCATTGATATCTCTTATAATTCGCTTGAATGACTGTTCTTTACAGCTACGCCAATATCTAGAAGAGATTCTAAATGTTACCTAAACAAAATGAAATGTTTGTGGTATGCGGTTTGAGAGAAAAAAAACCGGAAAGACAACGGAAAAACATAATTTATTTATTTTTTTATTCTGTAGTTTTAGTTATGAGCCTTCAAACGCAGGGGTCAATACTATAGAAACGAGATGGCTATTTGCCTGGAGAAAAGCCATTTGTCTACGACATGCGTACCAGCAACACATTATTCCGGTCCTCTCCGTATAATAAGTTCTTCAACATCAAATCCTTTAGCAAAAATGTTCTGATCAAATTTAAAATAGTAAAATTAAACCAATCAGATACAAAATATGTATAGTTAGTTATTAGTGCCTATAAAATACCACGATGTATTAAATTAATTATGTTATAAGTGTTACACCACACATTCAGTTGAATTTTATTGCAACATTGTATTATTAATCTTATAATTAATGACTGGTCTTCATTTATTCGCAACTCAATGACTATACGTGGTGAAGCGACGAACTTTGCCGGCTAATTTAAACGAATTTAATTAATTTAATAAGTAAAATTAGCAGTTGTGCGAAAGGTGATCACGTTTTAATCAAGAATTTCGTGCATGAAGTTAATCTTTTAATGCGGCCCGTAATAATACACTACAAACCCGAGGCCGGCGGACCGGCCGGGGCCGGCGTTGATCAATTTCGTTACTTTAGCGTACTTTCGGAGAGTTGGAAAAAAATTAAAACAAACCCAATTTAAGTTAATGGACACTTCTCGAATAAAAAAGCTTAAACTGTGTGGAGGCAGACGCGAGCAAATAGCTATAATCTTAATTAAAAACTAAATGAGTTTTCACAGACACTCCCCCCACCCCCCCTCCTTTACCCCCACCCCTCCGCGTCGCTCCATCCTCCTCTTTCTTTGTCCTCAATTAACAATACCTTTCCCCCACCCAGCTGATGAATTATTGTAGTTGCATTAAATTTAATTATTAATTAGGGTTTTTTCTTTTTGGTTGAAATTCGTGTCGGTATCGATTTCGGTAATTGAACCTCGCCACTTCGACAAGGAAGGGGGGAGGGGACGTATGGGGGGGACGTAATTTGCCATATTTGACAGCTAATTAAAAATTTCGATGGGCGGCCACGAAATTTATAGCGGGCCCGGTCGAGACCGGTCTGGAGAAATTAAAACGTTTTAATTTTTTAATATGCGAACGCTCGTGAGCCGTGTTTTCCCAAATTAGATTTTTTTCGGGTTAATTCGTGAGGAGAAACTCATCTCGCCGGCCGGACGGCCGATCTGCTTAATTGCCGCTTTTCGGAAATCTTGTTACTTTCGAAATTTAATCATCGTTTGGAACACATTTCCGGAGATCGCGTAACTATGCACGTGTTTTGATACGTGTTTGGTTTTTAATTGGGAATAAGTTTGTGGAATGTGCGACGTAGTTAAGTTAATTATCACGTGAGATAATATTAATTATGTCATTGAAATATTTGCAAAACTATATGATCCACTTTGCGATTAATTTTGTAATATAATTTACAATGTTTAAGAATGAATGGGGAAAGTTTTCTTCAAATATATTTTTTTCTAAAGCTTCAATAGTTTTGGACATAAGTCACATGTAAAGTATGAATGTACCTTATTATATTCTCCTCTATATTCCTGGATATAACAAACAACCGTGGGACAAAAATGCTGTCACTTTGTCATTTTTAGATGAATTCTTATAAATTGGATTTCTTAAAAGTTTGGTGTACATAACAAGCAAGGACTAAGGTTTAATCTGAGTAAAAGAAAACACTAAAATCTTAGTAATGTATTTATTATAAAATGCAAATTATACATATAAATATAAAATTCAACCGCGCTTGATTTAATCATAAACTTAATTAAAGAAAAGAAGCTATATTTTGACACAATATACTATTGGATTTAACATGCTTACATGGTGATGAAGCCAATAGCATTAATCCCGGAACAAGAGCTAATTTATGGGTGACATTTTAAGACATAACTCTTTAAAATTGATCCAGCCGTTATCAAGTTGTTCTGCTTTCTATGCAATTGTGTCGAATTACTACGAACTGTCACCGCGGAGCTCTGTAAAGAAGGTTTCTGTAATAAAGGCCACAGACCGAGACAAGGGACTAGAGTACCAACAGCTATCAATAATAACTAACAGTTGACAACAACTACAGTAGCTGCCTATTGGCAAAGAGTTCAAATCGGCTGAACAAATTAAGTAAGTATGTTTGTTTATACACTGGACTTGAGTACAACGGTTCACCGTTAGGTGGAACCACATCATGGGCGTACTACAGACTCAAGGCCACATCTCTCATTAGCATAAGCGCCCCTCTTAAGGTGTTTTTCTGTCACTAAATCCGATGTCAGATTTTAAATTTTCAAAATTTCGGATGCAAAATCCAAAATGTAAACCTAAAAAATGTAAATAAGTGTACGTTTAACAAAAATGTTACAGATTATCAAAAGCAAATGGAACATATTTTAGGAAGTATAATATATATCGTCTAGTACAGGGGTGGTGGCCAACTTTTGTCTGCTTAAGATCTACCTTTTATTTAAAAAATGCTCGCGATCGACATAATAAGCGTATACTATTTTTTAAACACTCATTAAGTTTTCGAGATTTAAACTCATAAAGAAAATACATTTCCAGACCCAACTTCTTATATTTGCAGATACAGATACGAGGTCATTCCGTACAGGCGGTACCTAAAACTTGATTTTTCGACAATATAAATTTGTAGTAACTTAAAATACAATTTAATTCTTTTTATCAATTGCTATGGATAAGTGTGGTACTATTTGTTCGTAAATATGAAGAAGTTGTTATAAAAATGCACAGTATGGCTGATAATTTGATTTTAAGATTTCACATTTGCGATTCTTTTTGGGCCAGGAAATTTTATCATAGAAGAATGATATAAGATTTCTAGACGCATTTTTTGCTAATCTATCTATATATCGCGGGAGTGCATCTCATACTGAAACATCATGTATATCTACCTACGTGAAAAAGATGAGTAATATTAACATATTTGATTGTGTTTGAACTGAAATGATAGCCATTTGCTAATATTTTTTATCTTATTGAGTTGAAGGTCAGCTCTTTACTCACATAGTATTTTATTTTGTTTAGCTAAAAGTAGTAATATTTATTTATTTTGTTGAGCTGAAAGGTTAACCCTTTGCGAATATTTTTTTATCTTGCTGAGTCGGAAGGTCAGCCATTTACGCCCGTGGTAAATTATTTTGTTAAGCTCTTTGCTAATATTTTTGTCTTGTTGAACTGAAAGGTTATCCTTTTGCTAATATTTGAATGGTTTTGAGCTGAAAGGTTAGCCCTTTGGTAATATTTGTTTACCTTATTGCGATAAACAGTTAGTTGATAATATTTGTTTATATCGTTGAGATAAGGTGATCCCTTTGCTAATATTTGTTTAACATGTTGAGCTGAATGATTAGACCTTTGCTAATATTTGTTTATCTTCATAAGCTGAAAGGATTACCCCTTGCCAATATTTGTTTATTTTGTTGAGCTGAAATATTATAAGTTAGCTCCCATGAAAAATTATTTTGTAGAGCTTAATGGCTGGTCCTTATGGCTAAGGTTTGGCTTCGCGATCGACCGGTCGATCGCGATCGACGTGTTGGCCACCCCTGGTCTAGTAAATCTAGAACTTCATCGACATATGATATATCTGATATGCACAGAAAAAAGATGAAATATATTTTTATTGGTTGCTGATCTACAACATTTCCGAGAATGATGAAATCTAAGTTGTTTATAATCCTTATTTTAGCTTCTTATGCATCTTCATATAGCTGTCCAAGAGGCAAAATTGTATGGAAACTAATTATATTCTCTCCATGAACAAGAACTTTGTGAACTGAAGAGGACATTGAGTGCGAACTATATTTTCTTACATAAAGTTAATGTTGCGTATGTGAATCCCAAACTTTGTTGCATCAATTTTCTCATCACAAGACATACTTTGAAGTATGATATGGAATCTTTTTATCAATTCGTTATCAACTACTGTTATTTCCGAGGTACAAGTGAAATTGGAAGAAAACTTTCTGGCAGCATTACCATCATTGCTACTTCCTCTAATTTTACTAGGTTTGTCTATCATCAAACACACATCTTGACGAAAACGTTCCTGCAATAGTTTTTTTTTTGTCTTAGCTGCTTTTTCCTTCTTATTTTGTTCTGTAATCGCAGACCTCTTTTGGAATAATAGATCATACGATATGTGAAGAACTAACTCCATAAATCTGATCCAAGCGTTTAATGCTGCAATCCCAAATCTGAAGGTTTCCTCTCTTTCTGGGTATTGCATTACAGGCGCATGATGGCCCAATTATGTACCTTCTTTACACACATGATCTTCCGCATCTTCCGTTGCCATGTTTGCTGACGACGTTGCTGTGGAGTTGCACTAAGTCAACCCATCAGCATCATTCAACGCCTCCAAAATAAGGTACTAAAACATCTAAGGGTTATTTGTAGCTTATTAATTAATTAGTTTATCCATACTTCTCTTCAAGTCTGGTAAGATAACATCCGGCCAATTGTCAGCTCATTTTCCTGACAAACTGGTAAATTATATACTCTATAATTTGCTATGTCACTCTCCGATTTAATCCGTATAATCTCACCAATATAATTCAAGGTAAATATATAAATTATACCTACATAGGTATAATACCGAGCGCTTAAAACGTGCCATACAATAAATTTCATTGACAAATCTCCTCCTAATAGGACGAATTAAATTCATTAATGATTTAGACTTCTTAGAAAGTACAAAAATCCCCAAATAAACCGATCACCACTTACAATCGACTGTCAATCCGGCAAAAACTCGACATAATTACATAGTTTAACTGTATTTTGTACGCTTGTCACCTTTGCATTTACCAAATACTTAACTAGTCACGGTGAGAGATGTCCCTCCGGGCACTGTTAAACTGTACTTCTCTTTGTCTTTTTTTCCTCTATTGGCAACTGAAACGTTTTATGCGACTTTTTACATGGGAACATCAATGAAACGAAAGGTTAAATTGAAAAAGTTTGAAGAGTTGTAAATGACATTTTAGAGAGTTGCGACAAAAGCGATAGTTTTGCCTTAGTTTCTTTTTGCTATTACAATTGATTTGTGCAGTTATAACAGTTTTATCAACTCTTTTATCAGTAGATGAGAAATTGATATATAAAAAATTAAGTTTACCGTCACTACTTTCAACTGGACGGCGTAAGTGAATGCTGTTCCAGATTGTTTTGAAGTTCAAGCTTGTATTATAGAAAAAAAAATTTTCGACTTGAAGTCGATTTAATTAAGAAAGCGTTATCTAGTAAGAGCGCCTACATAAACAATTGCCAATTACTCCATCCACCGTCATCACAGAACATCGACGTCAGCAAATTCGCAAAGCACATGAAATTCTGCATCCGACGTCCCGATACTACCCTTAAGACAACCTACCCTAATGCGTCTGTAAAATAAATAAAGTTTGTGCGTAATTCGCCAAATGAGTGATATAAATGGTTATTACTTCTACAAATAATGTTGCAGAACTTTCTGTCACACGTCAAATTGTAGCTAATTAGAAGAGCCTAGCCATCTTCAAACGCTTGGAGTTTTGTACCATTGCTAACAATCTCTAAATCATGAGAGTATGATTGGGTACATAAAACTATTATCAATCCTAAATCTATTTTATATACCTATATCTATTTTGCGAAAGAACATATCATGAATACAATGAACCCATAGCATACTCCATTATTCAAATGAGTCAGATATGTCGACGATATTTTTGTGATATGGAATGGACGATAAAATGATTTTGACAAATTACTCGCATATTTTAAAAGAAGCCATTTCAAAATTCAAGTTTACATTAGAAATGCACAGAACAACAAACTGAATTTGGTTGATGTTACAATAATAAATAAAAACAACTTACAATTTTAAATATAGCAAACCAACTACGCTTCAACTATAATTCCCTTTTAATATTACGTTAGCAAATCTATGAAAAATCCTATAACGACCGATTCAAAATCTAAAGAAAAATCAATTCATTTTTCTACAAACAAAAAAGGAACTCCCAAAACTTCCCGAAACGTTGATAAAGACATTGATGGACAGAACCAGGGTTGTTATAAAAAATGTTTTTTTTTTATTTAAACCTAAACATATATGCTTTTTTTTTATAAAATGACGTTTTTTTAAACACGTCGCAAAAAACATGTTTTAAATCACCAAAAAAAAACGTTTTAAATAAGGAATCAAACTTGTTTTAAACATGTTTAAAATAAAGTAGTTAAAACAAAATATTTGTTTTAATACATGTATTAAAACAATGTTTTAAAACAAAGTGTTTTTTTTAAACATAGCAACCCTGGACAGAACACATAAAAGTCGGTGCCTCCTGTTTTTCAAAAGCCCTACACAATTCTGAACAATTTTATAGAACATTCACATATATTACTTTTATTCTATTAACGATGTAGTCTACCGGAAGTGTACCGTAGGTTCGAAATCCTAGCGTTAATACGCATTGTAGAGATATGAAATTTTTGCAGTGGTTTTCTGATGTAGTATTGCATATTGGAAAGTATATAAAAGTAATAAAACATTAAATAACGACATTCATTTTTTTTGGTATACATTATTATTTTATGAAAATGACTTTCCAAAATAGAACATAAAAAATAGAAAGGTTTTACCTATGAACTTAGTTTGAATTATTTATCGTTTTTACGTGATTTCGAACCCGCGATTTCGAAACAAATTGGTTTTTCTAAGACACCTTTGACGTTAGCGTTTGTTTCATGCGTTTTTCTACGTCCTATATCACCTGTGGTTAGTTTCCATTGCAAATAGTTTTTCTCAAAACACTAACAAAAATTTTCATTAGTGGGGTATACTTGCTCCTTAACACTAAACTAGATCAGACCTTAAATTCATTTTAAATAATCTCAGCATATAGAAATAACAATCAAATTAAAGAACTCGCTAATTAAGATACATAGAAAGAGAGGTTACTGATCGGAGTGGGTGTGAATTGTTCTAATTATTAGTTTATATATAAATGGTCAAACAGGCAATGTTAAAAAAACATACTCTAGAGACTGGGTATAAAATTAATTATAAAGATGTAAAATAAATAAATAAATAAATAAATATCGATTTTATTAATCAGAGCACATGCACAAATTAAATCAAGATATAATTACAACTATTTTAGATAAATGAAACTAGAGAAAAAAAATTAAACAAAAACAACAATGCCAAGTATTCCGATCATCTCACGGCGAGATCCAGATAGGGAAAGACTTCCCTCCTGCTCTATCTAACCGTGGAAAATACACCACCTATATGAAATTCATGCCTAACCTAAATGAACAGAAAATTAAACTAAGAGACACCAATAATTTAATCCAAAGACCGTAAAGAGATAATTTATTTCACAAATTCCATTCTGCGATGCACCCGTCGAACCACAAAACAAAATAAATAGTGTATGATTGCATAATGTAATACATAAACAACGCAGAACGATACTCAGTTCAATTCAACCGCTACCCAAGCAAACCGTTTGTCTGCTCCTCAAACAAGAGCCTTGACATGGCACGCTTAAATTCACCTACCCCAAGTCTACGGAAATGATCCTGCAGAGAATTATATGACTTATACAAGTGATAAGTAAAAGATCAATCAAATAATGAGTACCTATGCGCACAAATAACAACTACATAATTGCGACAAAAGCTTTAAAATTGATCTGCTGGAAGAACTGGAGATCCACAAGCAAAAATAGACCCAGAAATAAAACTATTAAACGAAATTTTCACAAAATAACATAATATAAAGTAACCTACACATTTACGTGTGAAAGAAATTTATGCAAAAACATTTGTAAAAGTTATACATATTTCTCTGTGGCTACCGGCGAATTTTTACTATATGGGTATCTACATCTACATCTATCGTCATTGAGGAGTTGTTAGCAATAAGGAAAATAAGATGCATCCTAATGTAGGTTTCTTCTTTTAATTATACAATGTAAACTACCCACTTTTTTTAGTAAATAGACAAATTTGGAAAATAGGCACTTCGGAATTACCACTCTTCACCATCATTGATGATTTATGGTCAATTCATCGTGGAATGACCCACATGTTGAATTTATAAGCAACGACAACGATCCAGGTTGTCATATCAACTCGAAGGACATAATTTATTTCTGCATAGACGATTAGATTATGCGCATTTCATTAAACCCTGGAGCAGTCATCCAATCCGTCCTCCCGTATCGGGTTCGGATCTTCAAATTTCGGTACCAAGAATCCACATTCCACGATATTAATTTTTACCATCCCGCTGTCTTCCACCTATAAAAAAGACCACATAACCAGAGAGAGGAAACTTTAGCCGAAGTAACGTAACGTTTTGTGACATATCCAGGAGGGTTGACGTTCGGAGAGACCTTCTCAGCGTGAAGCCGGCCAACCGTTTCCCCGGACCACCCCCTCGCACCGGACACCCGTCTACCACACCACCAGGCCCAGCTCCACCAAACGGCAAGATGATTGATAATCACCTGGCCAGACCGCCGCTGACGTCACTTCATTAACTCGACGTAATGAAATACCGTGGTTTTACTAATTGAATGTCCATGTAGAGCATAATAGGATTCCCGTAACGTTCGCGCACACTGCGATGGCGCAACGTACCTACATATAACCATAGCACTGGCACTGACAGAGAAAGGTTGTCGCTGGCCGAGAGACGGTGAGAGCAAGCTGGCGGCGGAATCCGCGGCGGGGGAAGGGTGCGGCGGGTTAAGGTATGCGAGACGTGGTGGGGGTGGAAGAAGGCTTGATTAAATTAATATTATAGCCGAGTGTTGGGAACCTGCTCCGTTTCGGCAAGAGACGACCAAAGGTGGGCTTGGACGGACTATGGTCTTCACAACTTCAGGAAATCTCGTTGTTGAACATATCTGGGAATTGCTATGTCTTTAAATGCAACAAGATGCACTTATTTTGCAATTCTTGGTTTGCTAATTTTGTTATTAAATCCCCGATTTCTTTCGGATTCCATAATTTACCGAATAGGTTCCAGCAAATCATTATCGTTTGAACTGGAGACAGAGCAGCAACTTATCAGTCATTGCGACAGTAAATCAACAATAAGGTGGCCAGAAGTGATTCAGGAAATGAACATCCAATTTATAAGAAAATTATTTTAATAACATTTATATATTCATACCAGAACAGCAAAATGTATCAAAATCCCTTAAGCTACACACATAGTGGAGAGGACCTTTGCGTTTCTAGCACAATGCTCTCCCATCTGAGGTACTGAGGCCTATGACATTTACTAGGGAAAATTGCCATATCCAGGTAAGGAAGTAGCCAACACTACCAAAGCCGAACCTATCGTGACACCTATCAAATATCATCACGTGACGTAGGGTTCACATCCGAAATTAATTGAATTTTATTAATTAATTAAATTAGTTTTTGATGTCATTTAGTCTACCAGGAACCACAACAAGATCAGTTCTGTTGTCTATACTGATTCCAGCCCAAACCATCACAGATCCACGACCAAATCTATCCACTTCCGCCTGTATAGTAGCGGCTGCGTAGCGTTCACCAGGACGTCTATATACACGTACTCGACCGTCGCAACGAGATAAACTAAATCTGGACTCGTCTGTTAACAGTCCAGGCGTCCAGTGACGAAGGTGCCAATCTCTGTGATTCAGAGCAAACCTCATTCGCGCTGGTTTGTGATGCTGCGTAAGGCGTGGTGCGCGGACAGGTCTTCTTGGTTTAAAATTCGCTTCTTTTAATCTGTTTCTAAGAGTTTGATCAGAAATTTGTATTCCGTGTGCTCGTCTTAGGTCGTTTAGGAGGTCTCGTGCTGTGTCAGTACGCTGACGTAGCGAGGAAAGGACAAGAAATCTCGCTCTATTTGAATGGAATACTCCTCTCCTACACGCAAAAGTTCAATTGGTTGCATAACCTATTTCAAGTTTGACACTTGTTTGAGTAAACCGTTAAAAATGTATTTACATGGGCATGGCCTACTTCGACTACAATCAGTTATAATGACACTACCTATATAAGATCAATATAAAACTCGACCCAGGGTACAAAGAAGAAGAAACACCACCCAACAATAGTTTTTATAAAACACTTAAATTTAACAATACTAACAAAAAATAGCAGAATTTTAAACAGACAAAATATTAAAGCATTTCCGTTCAACAATCATCAGTTTTCACAAAGTATCGGCATCAAGAGCAGAACATTAGAACGAAGTGGAGTTGTTACCAATTTTTAGTATATAAACTTTATAAACTTTGGAGTTTCGCTGATTTCAAACACGCTCCTCTCCTTAATATTTCTTTATAACACTTTCTTGATCATCAGATCATCTTGATCATTACCTCAACGGCTTCCCAATTAAAATATCGCTCAATGTAGCGTGTGGCAACTATAAGAAGAAATTCACCAACAATCACAAGTACCCTCTCGTCTCAGAGTTACACAAAAAGGAATTCCCCGCGCACACATGTGCACAAATGAGGGTCTCCGAGATCACACAACCTTTTGTCGACCTTAAGGATCCTAAAGATCCTAACGTATTTGTATTCGTTGTATCGTTAATATCGAAGAGTGTACACTGGAAGAATAGTGCACCAGGTAAGCCGGCCATTGTGACCGGTTAGTTTGCTTCCCATTCATGTCCACCCGCACAATCAAACCTACTAAAACCCGCCTGTCAAAGAGCGTTCTCATGCCTGTCCGATTCGGATGAATTGACAGCGCCGGATCTTGAATCGGACGAATCGTGAATTCCTTTTGATACGACTAATAACTGTTTTTCTACAAGGTTTTCGAGACCCATACGCAACGGTTGCCATAGTGAATATTATGCATGTGCGTAGTAACCGTTAAAAATTATTTTTGCACTAATCCCAGTACCTACACAAACATGTTCTTAGATAACCAAATAACTTGGGAGCAATCAGCTTGTTATCCTTAAAAATAAAGTCCGATTTACATTCTTAAACTAATTTTTAATTTTCGAATCAAATCTTGGTTGTATTGTTGAAGAATTTGTTACCATTGATTGTGAATGGTGTTGGTGTAAATATGTGCAGATTTTTTTCCAACAAGCAAAACAAGCGACCGACCTAAGGTTTAATTTGAAATACTTAATCTGAGTTAGGATTACTTTTAGGAGTTTGAATCTTAAGTGATTTTCTTTGCTTTGATTTTCTAAACTTTAAGTGTTTTATTTCACGCGATCCTTAAACCATATCACTCCGTCATACAGTGGCGTGCGGTGCATTTGTTCATAAGATGTGCAGTGGAGATAAATATTTGTAAATGTTTGGTAAAAGATAGGAGTTGCCTTAAAAATGTATGTTACAATTTTGTGTTGTTTTTTATGATTGATGTGTGTTTTTCTATCTTTTGGCTAATGATGATTTTTTGATCGAAACTTGTACCTAAGTAAACATTTTAAGAGTATTTTATTTAACTCCTATCCTTTACTAAAGATATTGATTATATGATATTGATAACTCAATGCTCCTTTCCGCGTTTTAAAAACATTTATGATATTTTCATAAATGTCCGGCTTAGATTAGAACTTTGATTTAAACCAGAAATAAAACTGACTGAATGACAGAATGAAATATAAGTAAATCTGAAATAAACTTATTTTAACGTATAAACTTTCATACAAATAGGCAACACATGCATTATGTTATCAAAATTATTGCGTTATCAAAAAAAATAATAAAAACATGTACACAAATAATTCATACTTGAAAATCAACAAACAGTTCGAATTTAAATTAACGAATAAACAAATCTAACCAAAACACATCAAAAAAGAATCTGATCAGGCTTTCTCTGTATTATTTATTGGAGTTTAAAGAATGCATAGGTAAAAGCCCGATCAAAATTCATTGGTAGTTTTTGAATTACACCATTAGCAATTGTTTGACGTTTGTCCGTGCGCCCCTAGCCGCTGCACGCTTGAGCGATATGGTTGCGTGTACCTCCTATACTGTCTGCGTATTGGTTGGTTGTAAAGATCGGACAGCGGACAAATACATTAGTGTGTTCTGTATTCATTCTCTAGAGAATATAGTTTTATTTGATCAGTGGTAGAGAGGTGCGATAGTTCATACATTATTTACATACGTATAAAGCAGCTATGATTCTTTAATTCGCCGATATTAACCCAAATAGCACCGTCTCGTGCACCGTTTGTGGCTGCACACCATGGCAGTAGCGCAAAGGGCGCAAAGGCGGGTGTCGGTTGAGACGGGGCTCTAGCAAGTAGCAATGATATGGTATGATATGGTGAAACACCATGTGGTGTAAATTACATTAAATTATTATTACAAAGACATATTAGTTAATATGTCGGTATATACATACATACATAATATATCATTTTTTGGCTGGACTATCTTTAATATTTTTCCTTCTTTTTTCCTAAATCTTAGGGTGTGTACTGCATGCTCTGCACGTATGGACCGCACGCCACTGCCGTCATACCGCTTCGAACTGAATTTTTGATTTTTGCTTACTAAAACTAAGAGATCATGTTGTGCTGGTAACACCTGTCATGTTAAATTTATGTTAGTTATGTAGTTATTTTGTTATATTTTTGTACCAGAATAAGAATCCAAGCGCCCATTGCATATTTATAGCAACGAGCGTGACGGGTGTGACACGTCACCATAGAATGAGCCAACTGTCTTTTTACAGTTGTGTTAAATTAATGTCGTCAAGTTGGATTATTTTCTGTGTTTTTACGAATCTCTGTGACGTCATATAACGAATAAATAAGCATTTATGATAACTTTTAATTAATTCAATATCATTGGTAGGTCGATTTTTTAGAACATTTTTACGCCTATTTGCAGTTAGGTTGTCATATTAGGGTTGCCACATATCGAAAACTCGTCACGAAGAAATTTTTGACCAAGAGCTGGTGGTTTACTCATAGCAATTTTTGAAGCTTTTGCAAATGAGCCGCTATTTGTGTAATGTCGTCAAAATAGTTAAATAATGAATTAAGGAGAGGAAATTTTCTATAATTTATGTATATGACATTTTTTGGTAGAATTTATAGTTTAGCTGCATGAGCAAATTCTATTTCATCGAGATCGGTCGTACTGCTTTAAAACTAGTAGCCAGGATATGTCAGATTTTTTTATTCTAATGACAGTAGCTAGTGTCAAACGCTAATGTTTTGAAAATACTACTGTCAATATAGGCTGCGTTCGGATATTGAACACCGTTACACTTTTTACACCCACTAACACGTAAGTGTCATTTGGACGGTGTACCCGGTGTCAACGGAGTACAATATCCGAACGCAGCTTTAATCGAGATATCTGTCTAGTTCTACTAGTTTTATTTTAATGCAGACATAGCCGATCTCGATCAAATAGAATCTCATGCAGCTAAACTATTAATTTTATGTATAGTATGATAAAGTCATGTGCCTGGCCACATCAGATTTTTTTGTACCTTGGTCAAAAATGTCCAGGGGACACAAAAAGACATACTTATTTCCGTTAAAATCTCATTTTTTTTTTGCACGATTACAATACTTTGTCATACTACGTATGATAAAGTAAAAAGTCTTTTGGAATTTTGAAACCGATGAAAAAGAAAACCGATGATGGTCTTGAACTCAACCTCTTGAATATCAATATTTACTATTGTAATTGAAAAATAATAAAAGAATAAAGGGCAATTGAAAATTTGGGCAAAAATGATTAATTTGGGATCAACGATATTGTGAATGAGAAGTGAAAAGTTGCTCTTGATACATTATATTCCGCTGCTCACTACTTAGGACTCAGAAGATGCGCATCTAGTGAATCGAAAAAGAATCGAAAATTTTCTTTTGTTACGCCATAAAATGTGTATGCTACCATTTAGTCACTCTAGATCTATTTAAAACAACAAGAAAAATAAGGGATTGCTAATTAAAAAATCGATGACGTCATAAGTAAAAAACAAAAATGTACCTTTTGATAATTACAAATTCCCGCGTCCGAGTACTTTTTAAAATAATATGCACCTAAACAGTTTTAATTTTAATGAATTTATTTCGTATTTTGCTATTGTAAGTATTTGATAATAAGGTTTGTGTAAAATTTCTCAAAAATGTGCCGGATGAAAAAGTTTTAATACCGTTTTTACAACTACAGTGGGCACTCAAAAAAGCCACACCCATCAGCATGCAGGATTTTTTTTTGCTGTTATCGTACAGTGTTATCATAGCAAACAGGAACGTATTATTTCTTACAACAATAAAATAACCAATACGCAAAATTGCGCAACAATCTGCCCAGTTGACATTTAACAAAACCTTGTTTATTACGTAAACACGCCTTATGAACAATTAAATTGTTTATAACAGTAAGCAGTATCAAACTTTTTCAACGATTGGATATTTTATTAGTATTCTCCATGAATTAAAGTAGTAATGGAAATTTAAGAGGAGCCTATTTAATTAACAATTGAAAGTGTCACAATTATTACATAACGCAAGAGTTGGAAATAGTTTAAGAGGCGTGGATGATTTATTTTATAACCTTTACGGCAAATTTACAGTCGCAGCATGGCAATCCTAACACGTGTTACTTTGAGAACATGTGTTCGCGTCATACTGTGATTTAGTTGCGCTTGGAACACTCAGGTCCTTAAGCTCTTAGACTTGCACTTTGCTCCGACGAACATAAATTTTCGCCGCGTGCCACGTAGCCAATGTATTTTGTTTCGCCAAAAGATTACCTACGCACACATTCATGGGCTCCGTTTGAAAATATATCTCTTCCTATTAGAAAATAACATTAACATTAGCTTGATAAACATATTTGACATTAATTTACCTTGGTAACTGCATCAAAATAACTGCACATCAGTTCTTTGTGAATTTTCCGACGATTATTCTCAAAAAGCTGTTTTATCACTGTCTGGAAAGTTAGGGTGAAGGTAAATAATTAAACTTTTGGGTAATTATTCGTTTTGTTGTAAATAAACTTAAAGTATCCGATAAATAGGCGGGGAGGGGGGGGGGAATGGTGAAAAATCTCCATGTTTGTGATGGAGGCTTGAAGGATGATGTTTTCAGAGACTTGAAACAAATGGTTGGTGTTAAGATTCTAAAATCTTGTAACTATGATAATAGGGTATTTGACTGTATGAAAAATATGGCTTGTATTATACTCATCTTAATAGACTACAAAGTTAAAATTGAATTTTATTCACGTCCTATCACGTGATTGAAAACGCTCTGTAATTGGCTCAGTCCCCAGTGACGTTAGTCGTTAGTACGCTTAGAGCGCGTTCGGTTTGTCAGGGTAGGGTATGGGGAGAGCAATGCTAAGATAACCTGGGTCGGCTGTCTCTCTCTTATATGCAGATAAAGACCGTATGACGTAAGTCCGCCTATTATGCAGCGCGTCACTCTCACCGTGCAATACCGGGTTATCCGAACGCGCTCTTATGCTTCTCCCGTTTGAATTTAATAGCACTAAAGCGCCACGTAAGCATAACTTTGTAGGTTAGGATAGCCCTAACCTTAAGCTGCCAGATCAGATAATACCTGGTTCGAAAATACGATAGATAACTTATTCTAGTCAGTTTTACTTATGTCGAAGTAATCTTCACAACAAAAAACACTTGTATTGGTCGCTATTTATTTCATTTGGATTTCTACGAGCCAACCACAACGTATTTCTGCATTGTGGATTTATACACCATTTATAACCCATTTTTATGTAGAAATTGTGAAAACAACACATCATACAACACAATTACCAAACGGCGACGATGCTGACAGACCATATGGGCCGATTTGACCATGATTTGAGATCTACTATCGGGTGACGTCACACAACAGAAAGTATCGTTTTGGCGGGAGTTTTTGTGATTCAATTTTTAACGCTGATTTTCATGAAATATTGAGGGAATAATTACGAAAAATAATACATTTACGATGTAGAGTGAAGGAATAAACACACTATGATGGTTTTCCAATAATAGTCAAATACACTATTACCGATGGGGCGGATTTTTTTGGTTGTTTTTACTGGTTTCGTTTTTATTATTTTTTTATTTTGATCGGACTGCATTGGTAGGACTGCATTTCCTTGTTTGAAGCAAACGCATGATAGTTAGCTTACAATTTTAGTGATTTACCAAACGGTATTCGTTTTTTTTAGAAAGTTGACAACAAGAGTTTTTCCATATTCGAGTGTCTTTAAATTCCAAATTCTACATTTTTCAAGTGGAACTTCTATGATCTGAAAAAAAAACACTACTTTAACATAATTTTAGAATTATTTTGATATTTTACGGAATCAGATAGCTTTTTCTATTAGGTAACTGATTCCGTTAAAATCTTCAACTCCAAATTCTTGGCGATTTCTTCATTCCTGGGTACATATACAACATGATATACAATATAAAATCTGATATGTGTTTTTCCGTATCTGAATCAGGAGACAGAAATTATTATAAAAAATAGACAGAATTAAAAAAGTAGGGGTTTGCCATAAAAATGATATGTTGATGACGTCATACAATAAGCTAAAATGGTTAAGGAACACGTCCGAGTTTTTTTGGTACATCAAACGGTTTCGATTTTAATTCATTTATTAGTAATCAGCGTTAATTTTATTTATTATCATATATAAAGAAAAAACAAAAAGGGGTAATTTTTCACTGTGTGATGTATGTAGAGGCTATAACTCGTCTTAGAATTGGTTAAATAGCCAAGAAGAACTAAAAATTTAACAATATAGCAATTTTTTTGGGGAGACATCAACGATGCGTTATGCGACGAACTGTGCTCACACACGTAGAATTTCATATAATTGTGATTTATTTACATTATGACTTATAGAAAACGTATAGAAAACACCTACGTCATAAAAATTGTCGTTTAACTTTAGGAAACTTTAGGGCATCCCAATATTTCAGCCAATTTTGAACTAATGACCCAGAAAGTCAAACAGAGAAGACGTGATTTTTTATTGATGTATATTTTCTGGGGAACAATCTCGTCGGTCAGGGCCCATTAGGACGACCTTGACGACCCTTCCTAATGATGCGTATTTTTGAGGGCCGCCCTGCCCTGCTGGCCCGTGACGTAACCGCTTCCGAATTGCCTTGGTGCTTGCAGTACGTGTGGCGACCTCTGCTCGCGAGGTGACGACGACAATACGCCGCAAATGACAAATGAAATACGCAAATGAAGAATTGTCGAACGTGTGAATGGAGATCGTAATGATCCCTGCCACAATTCCCTCCTCTCTCTCTCTTTCGACCCCGGCAGCCACACGAACCACCCTCGTGGTCCGCGCCGTGTCCTTCCAATGTTGATTGTGATCATTCTGTTGCGGTTGGACCAGTAATGAGATATTGTCCGGCGTCGCGACGCCAATCTCACCCGCACCGAGGAAGGATAAGACGTCGTTGACGTCGATACCAAGTTTCCACTAGGAAAATCTCGACCATTTGTTGGTTTGAATTTAAATTGAAAAAGAAGGAAATTTAACGAAAAAAATGACAATTTTAGTATTAAAAATATTCAATCTGGGCCACCCATGGAAGCAGGTGAAAGAAATGTTTCTTTTTATGTCCACCGATTTTAAAAATACTGGTTCATATACGTTGCTCAAAAAATTAGTAGAAATGACTGTCGTAGTATCGATGATAGTCGAGTTTTCTGTGGATTGGTGAGGTTTAATACAGTGTATGCCCTCCACCAGCACGAAGCACGAAAAGCTGAATTTCACGTTCTTGTAAAAAGTTTCTGATGATACCGGCGGTATGTGGCTTTGCAAGGTTCTGCATTAGGATGAAATTTTGACCGACGCCATATGCAGAAGACACCACATGCTCCTCCAAGATGTTTTCGATGTAATTCATAGCATTTAGTCTACCAGGAGCCACAACAAGATCAGTTCTGTTGTCTATACTGATTCCAGCCCAAACCATCACAGATCCACGACCAAATCTATCCACTTCCTTTATAGTAGCGGCTGCGTACCGTTCATCAGGACGTCTATATACATGTACTCGACCGTCGCAACGAGTTTAACGAAATCTGGACTCGTCTGTAAACAGTACAGGCGTCCAGTGACGAAGTTGCCAATCTTTGTGATCCAGAGCAAACCTCATTCGAGCTGCTTTGTGATGCTGCGTAAGGCGTGGTGCGCGGGCAGGTCTTCTTAGTTTCAAATTCGCTTCTTTTAATCTGTTTCTAACAGTTTGATCAGAAATCTCTATTCCATGTGCTCGTCTTAGGTCGTTTAGGAGGTCTCGTGCTGTGGCAGTACGCTAACGTTATATTGACTCTAATATAAAGTTTACATTGTCATATTATTAAATTGACATAATGAATCTATTATGATAATCATCAATATGCAGGTGAAATAATACACTCATTAAGTAATAAAATGTGTTTATTAATATAATATTCTCTATTAATTTCAGGTATGTGGCAAATGGATATTTTCGGTAGCTAATAGGAAGCTTTTTGTAAGTACCTGCTAATGTTTCTTTTATTTACTGTTTTTATTATCCAATTAACACTCCTTTTTTATCTTTGATGAAAGGTTGCCGTTAATATACTCTCAGACACCATCCTATACAAATATTTAATGTGTCCCTGTCCAATACATAAAAAAAATATTTATTATCACTATTACAAAACACCAACGACATTTCTCGCAATTAAAAACAAAGCGCAAAACATTACTCCAATTTAAAAAAATTGCTCGTTTTCACGTTAATTACCGGACGGCAAATAGTCCAATTTGTCCAAAAATAAAATACAACTAACTAAAAAAAACGCAAAATATAATTTATTCCCTTTGACGTGGGTTGCCGTTTTTTTTTTGTTGGCGCACGTTCGTTATGAATCGTCGTTTTGGGGCTTTATTTGCGTACTACCAACCGTATGGTATTACAAAATTTATATATCGGGACATGCCGGCGGATTAACGCAAACAAACACAGACATTAATCTTAACAACGTGGAACGGGACGCAATTTATGTTTTTTAATATTTTTATAATTCGATGATTAATTGTCTCAGGCGTGTGGCGTATTTTTCTCTTTTCCTTTGTGGCTATATGAAAAAGCGTGTTGAATTTTGTTACTTGCATATTGCATCATTATTTTAATAGTATTATTGACGACACTGGGATAGGCTTCATACACCCAGGAATTTTGTCGTATTTAAGTATTTAAGTAATTTAACTTCGCATTGTCCTGCATTAGGATTAAATTTTGACCGACGCCATATGCAGCAGGCGCCACATGGTCATCCAAGATGTTTTCGATGTAATTCATGGCATTTAGTCTACCAGGAACCACAACAAGATCAGTTCTGTTGTCTATATTGATTCTAGCCCAAACCATCACAGCTCCACGACCAAATCTATCCACATCCTGTATAGTAGCGGCTGCGTAGCGTTCACCAGGACGTCTATATACACGTACTCGACCGTCGCAACGAGTTAAACGAAATCTGGACTCGTCTGTAAACAGTACAGGCGTCCAATGACGATCTTGCCAATCTCTGTTGTCCAGAGCAAGCCTCATTCGCGCTGCTTTGTGATGCTGCGTAACGCGAGGTGTGTGGATATGTCTTCTTGGTTTCAAATTCGCTTCTTTTAATCTGTTTCTAACAGTTTGATCAGAAAAATCTATTCCATGTGGCAGTATGCTGACGTAGAGAGGAAAGGACAAGAAATCGGTCTTGATTTTGAGTAGTTTTTGATTTCGACCTTGTTCTAACATATTGGCCAGTCTCCCGAAACCGATTCCATAAACGCTGAATAACAGAAGGGGAAACTCGAAGGTCCCTGCTAACATGTCGAATAGAGTGGCCATGCTGAATAAGGGCGACGACACCAGCAACTTGCACTTCCCTAAGAAGCCTTTCGAAAAAACTGTTTTTTGAGTACGGTATTTTCTTGAAATTAGTATAGATATTATTGGTTTAAGTCGATGGTATTATTGGATTGAATAATAACACATCTCTGTGTATAAAATTATTAACTTGAACCAATGTGCAAAAGATTTTTCACGAATTGCTAAGCATTTATGGCATCTGAAAGGTTTACGTGAATCCGAAGTAGTATTAGTTGTATTATTACTCCTGTAGAAAATCAATGATGTGAAATTAAAAACTAAGGTTTGTCTTCTTAAATTTAGAATACGGATTCTCTACAGTAGAAGCATAATTATTTTGGATTTACCGTACAAATACCATAATTCCATAATTGCGGGATAGTTTGCAGGAAATCTAGCACCTTAATTATTATTAACTGACCTGAAGTTTGAACTCGAGTCCTAATTTAAGAAAGCTATAAATAAGCTTGCCTGACAAGGCAAACATATTAAAATAAAACAGTTGTGCATTAGTTTCTAAAAAAAAGTAGGGTATTAGTTAATGATATTTGTTTTATTGTATGGGATAATGTCTTTGTTTAATTATTACATAGTAATATATACTTACCTATTTATATATTATCATTATTTATGCTACAATATACTTGATTAAGAATATTGCTAATTGAATTGAGTATTTAAAGTTCTTGGTTTACAAATTATATGTTTAACTCAAACTAATAGCTCTGAGATTGGGGTATTCTTGTAGTGTGAGTATAAAAATTCTTAAATGAAAGAAAATCTTTCAAGCCAAGTAAATATTAACTTTCAACTCAAGCAATAGTCGCAAGCATACAATTTTCTCACGTTTTGAGCATATACTTTCTAATACAAGAACTATTCAATATTCTTCATGTAGGTTTTAGGATTCATATCGTCATAGTAATCACCACTTTTGGAACCTATAATACAATACAGCTTAGCTTACACTTGATTAGCAATAAAATACATATGAATAACATACTTGAAAGAACCATTAATATGTCATTAGGAATGAAACATCCCTCTCTACCAGTATGGACTATTACGATGTATTGGTTTTTAGTAAGCTTTGGTTAAATCCAATGCCTGCTCAAAAATAAACATAACCTCTAAAACAATGAGAACGAGACACGTCCTTCAATGCACTGAGAATGAAGGGATTCTTCGTTTAAATCTCTACATGTTTTACTAGTTTCTACAAAAATACTTTAGTGTAAATATTAAACCAACACATTCCGCAAAACTTCTTCCAACTGGTGCGTATATAATAAAGTAACAACTTCTGGTTTCTCGTGAAGTACCTACCTGGCATTAAAACATGCACTTGCTCGAATAAGAAAAAATAAGAAGAAACGACATACCATAACTCAGGCGAGAAGCGATTTTCGCAAAATATGACCAACGAGAATAGGCAGACGTACACGTGTATACCACCATATTCTGCAATTTAGCAGACGTCGGAACCTCTACTATGCAGGGACATGATTTACTGTGGAGTCGCATCGTAGCCGTCGTGCCGTTCTCAGAAAAAAATCCACAATCCGCCATTAGCCGGCCAGTCCGCAGTGGACAAATGTGCAATTTGAGTCGCCAAAATGAATAAAAAATATGATTTTTTAAGGTATTTTTGTGATGTGTTACTTAGAGGTGGCACTGTAAGGTTATACTGCAGGTTGGAAACGTGTTTGTTGTTTTGTTAAACAATGATTCTTGGTTTATTGCCTGGTTTAAAATTTGCTGGATTTGACTTGCAAGTTTTGCGTTTTAAAATGTTTATCTACTACACATATAATAAGTTCATTGCATACGTATCTATGACTATATAATCCCCATCATGATACGCGCCAATGATTATAATGACACTAGCGTTGTATAATAATGACAGTTCGTTCAAATAATGACTTCATTATTTGAAGGAACTGTCATCATTATACGAATGTACTGTCAAAGTCAGTCTAAACCTACGTGGATGACAGTTATTTGACATTTCGCCTCTCCACCATTGACAAAAGTTTAATAAAAAATTCAAAATAACAAAAATAAACGGATAAAACAAACGAAGAAACAAAAAATCCAAATGAAACTTAGAGATTTTTTTCTATATTTTGGAAAATCGAAATGAAACTTTTCCTACATTTTTGTCATGTTGACGTGGTTTTCAATACCTAAAGAAGTTAGAGCCGTTTAAAAAGCGATTTTGTTAATATTTCAAACGGGTGTATTTTTTAAGGAATAAAGAAATCAAATAAGTCCATATAATTTATACTCGATATGATGTTTGTTTGCTTGAGACGAGTTTTGCGAGAAAAAACGTGTGACATCCTGTTTATTGGAAAACACGAACTTAATCTAAACCGCGGTTTGAACTGGAAATACAGGTTAAACTGTGGTGGAAAAACCAGGCCCAGAATAAGTTATCCCCAAATAATAATATATCGTTTTCCACTTTGCGTTTGTTATAAGCTCACAATAAAACAGCTTTTGGTGTCGTTATGAAAACACTAGCTTTTAGTAACTTTTAGTTTTCCAAGATTGGTGATATTGATACCAAGGGTCAAATAATGGTCTCATCACAATCGCTATTAGCTTGCCTCAATCGTATTTGACAGTTTTATCACAACTACCAACTGTTGCCGGTAAAACTGCTCTAGATTGTAAGATGACAACGACAATTTTCGAAATGTATGTAGATGTATATTATAATACAAGTTTTATAAGACGAGAATTGGCGCACGACTTGTGCCAATATAAAAGTGTTATATACTATTTTTTCTACTTTGCAACATTAATTTTACACACATTTCGAAAATTGCAGTTGTCATCTTACAATCTAGAGAAGTTTAACTTCAACAGTTGGTAATTGTGGTAAAACTGACAAATACGGTTGAGGCGAGCCAATAGCGATTGAGCTGTCGGCGTTACTTGACGCTTGGCATCATTATCACCATTCTTGGAAAACTAAAAGTTACTAAACGCTAGTGCTCTAGTGTTTTCATAACGACACCGAAAAAGGTTTCGTTATGAGTTTATAAACGAATGCAAAGTAGAAAAAATTTATGTCGCAAAGTAGAAAAAATAGTATATAATATCCGTTTTATAAGTCGTAGTGGTGCACGTTCCATTTGGACACTCCTCGCTGCGCTTCGTGCACCAATTTTCGTCTTAATAAAACTCGCATTATAATATACTATTCCGCTTGTGTACAGTCATGGAAAGATAATTGTACCTATTGCTATTTCAGAAATTTAAAGCAGTGTGTCTTTGCATAGCGGCCTATGAGAGAATAACAAAAACCAGTACCAGAATATATAATAAACTTGGTCGCTTAAAACTGTGAAATATTAACATAGATCTTTCAATGACTACATATTACATTATTTAGATAATTGTTTTCATTTTAAAACTATTTTTGCATTACAACGTACAACTTCGGATAGCTTTGGTTCCACTGTACGGACGAGGAGAACACCGAACAGGATGGCATTCTCAAATTGTGATTAACCCGTGTCGGCGACCCACGTTCGCCGGGGTCACACGACGGCCACTGCCTAACGGAACCAATAATTGCCAGACGAAACTTCAACGAGCAGGTGTTTTCGAACCGACCCGAGCCGACCGTATGCCCAACTATATTGCCATGCATACCCGCACAAGATTGGGAGATATACATTAGTAAATTACGATTGTGCGGCGCGCAGTGTTAGTTTTATGGGCATTTTGTCACGACAAACCAGACGATACTCAGCATCAGGGCCTGTCTTCCTAGTTTTACGACAGCTTAAATTCACCTCAATTATTAGATTGACCTTTTGTGCACACTTTTGTGTTGTATGCGGTAAACCAGGTTGAGACATAAATTTGTTGCACGTCGTTATGGTTTCAGGTGTGAGGATTAGTTTGTTATTGTTGGAACGTTATTAGAAAAAGTAGGATGCGAATGATGTGACGATGGGGTTTTGGAAAAAATTTCAGTCCGGAGCGCTAACCAATTGAGCTATCGACGTCTGAAAATACGTCAAAAGCACTGACAACATGATTGAGCATCATATTTCGAAAACCGCCAACTATTCACTATATGGCTATTGATTTTTCTATCATAAAATATGACACCATTTTGTCCTGTGCATTTCAGAAATACGGATGCCCTGTATAATATGTATAATATGTTTGTTGCTACTTATTGTTGACGTTTTCAGCCGTATAACGTAAAAACAAGATGAATAGAACCTTTATTGTAGAAAATTAAAAGTATTATCAATCTCAATCTAACCTTCATTGTCGTCAAAATTATAGGAAGCAGTTTGCTCCTTTTTCAAAATCCTCCTTTTTCAGTTAAAGTATACTGCTCCATTCTCCTTAAATTGTCATCCTTTTAGAAAGGAGGAGTTTGCCCGAAGCAAAATGCGCCCAGCAAGATTTTTAGGAACCTGTTGTCTAGGGTTGTAAACTATAAGCAATCAAATCATTTCTCAATGGTAACTACAGGGTTTTTCATTTAGAGCGACGCATTTTGTTTTGGACATTTCTCGAATAGGAGTGAAGTTGGCTTCGCAATTCTTTCACAATTTGAAACGTCAGTATATGCCATTTAATCATGGAGAGATTCACGATTCAACAACGTTTGCATATTAAGCAACTTCACGTTCTATCGCGACTACGTTGCGTGCGCTTACGCCTATTTTCGGTCTTTTCGGATCTTTTTGGATGAAGCTCACTTCTCGCTTGATGGTTTTGTCAACAAGCAAAATTGTCGAACTTGGACGAGTGAGCAGCCTGAAGTGATGCACGAGACAACATTATTCGAAAAAATTAACAATTTGGTGCGGTTTTCACGCCAGCGGCGTCATCGGCCCATTTTTCTTTTTTGATCGCTACAGGGCCATGATATCGGAGTATTTTTGGGACCAGCTAGACGCTATGAACTTGGACGATATGTGGTTCCAACAGGACGGCGCGGCGTAACGTGCTATACAACGTACGACACAATCGAATTGTTGCAGACCAAGTTCGGCGACCGAGTTATCTCACGTAACGGTCCTCGCGAATTGCCGTCTCGTTCGTCCGATTTAACCCCTTTAGATTTTTTTCTTTGGGGTTACATTAAATCGCTGGTCTATGCCAACAAGCCAACAACGTTACAACAGCTGCAGGCCAACATCGAACGTGAAATTCCTGGTATTTCGGCCGATTTGTGTGCTCGAGTAATGGAAAATTGGGTCCAGCGTATTCATTCGTGCCAGCGCTTCCGCGGCGGACATTTGAACGATGTCGTATTCCATAAATAATGGCATCGATTGTGCTTTCACTTGAAATAAAAATCATTTACATAACTAACCCACAGGTCTTTTAATTGAAAAAACAAAATGCGTCGCTCTTAATGAAAAACCCTATAGAAGTTACACGTGGTTAAACATGAAATATTTAAAATGAAATGTTAAAATGGTTGAACGTGAAAAGTTCTGTTCACAACATTGCTAAATTTGGGATCACTTGTTGTTGAAATGGGGTTGGTTTTAGTCCGTAAATGCGTTAATACTTCTACCGTATAATTTTAGTTCAATGAATATTTTTAACGTAATTTTATTTTATTTGGCTGCATGGAACAAAGTTTTTTTCTATATACATATAGTCCAGTCAAATTTTGGCCAGGAAAAAAATATAGAAGTTTTTTTTTCTTTCATTCTTTATGTTTTTTGGGGTGCTAAATCCGATTGTCAACTTTCCTACTTCCCGCGGATATGGTTTTTTTTTAAATTTTTGACTTTTCTTCAATTTTTGCCAGAAAGTCATAAAACTATGCACTTTTCGACGTAGACCACTATATACAAAAATAAAATACATTAAATTTTCTATAAAAAGCACCCTCAAGTGTATTTTTTTGTTGAATGGGTTGGCCGCTAGAGCGCGCTGAAAGAAGGCCAAATTTACCAACTTTATGCAATGTGCATGTAATTACAAAAAAGTTTAGATTCTGATAAAACTACATTAAATTTCAAACTGTGTAGCCGCTAGAGCGCGTTGAAATTTTATGTCACATTACGCGAAACCGCTAAGTCAAGAGCCCTTCACCAAAAATTCAGTAGAGACCTATATGTTATATAGGTATTATATATATATGTATATGTATTTTTATGTTTTTTTTTTGATTAAGACTGCGGCGCTTAACGGTTAAAGGTCCTGGTTTCTCTTCTGAAATATGAAAAGGAAACACAACATTATTATCAATGACTGCAGTGAATTGAAAATAACTTAAGTTATGCAATTTGTAGGGAAATTAATGTAGTTTTATCATGTGCTTCTAAGCTTACATAAAGTAGGAAAACTTGGCCTTCCTTCAGCGCCCTCTTGCGGTCAAACCATTCAACCAAAAATAGTTTTTATAGGTGCTTTTTATAGAAAATTTAGTGTACTTTATTTTTGTATAGAGTGGTCTACGTCGAGAAGTACATAGTTTTATGATTTTTAGGCAAAAAACTGAAGAAAAGTCGAAAATTTTGAGCTTTTTTGCGATTTTCGTTGTGAAGCCATATCCGTGGGAAGTAGCAAAATTGAAATTCGGATTCAGATCCCCAAAAAACATATAGAATTAAAGAAAAAAAACTTCTATAGTTCTTCCTGGAACAGGCACCCTCGGAAACGATTTGACTGGATTAATATACAAAATCTCTGAAACGGTTTGCCATTTTAAAAAATGCTCCCACACTTCGATTTGTAATTATCTTGACACTTATTTATATCAAATTCAACTTCTATCCATCAATTGTGTTTGGTTTATAACGTCATCAATATTCTTTTTATAATAGCAATCCAATATTTTTCTTACCGATTTTGACAAATTTCCTAATTGTCTTATGTCTAGATTAAAAGATAGCATAAAAATGTTAAATGATTTGGCATCAGAAAATAGTCGCGGAATAAGTTTGTTAATGGCAAGCAAATATTCGTGTTTGGTAGATTAAACCAGGGCTGCGGAGTCGGTAAAAAAATTCTCGACTCCGACTCCAGATATTTTTCGTTGTCCGACTCCGACTCCAGAAAAATTGCATCCAAAAATATTTTCAAATTATTCTGTGTAATAAATATAAAATTTGTAAATAATTTAATAAATGTAAATAATCACAAATTTCACGCAGATTAATACAACCGAGCAACATTAAATTTGCTATGAAAACAAAAGCAGTGCCAGGAAAAATAGAAACAAATGTAATAAATTAAATTTCTATTTTAGTATTCTAATATCTGATTGTATTAATCATATGGCTTGTGCATATCAAATTACTTACAAACAAATGCTGAACCCAACCTATAAACAAAGCAGAAGTTTTATTTGAGTCCAGCGAATTTGTTTGATTTATAAATTGTAATTTCTTTGGTTATTCAAAATATCTCTGAAATAATTAAGTATTAAGCTATTTTCTCATTAGATAACAAACAAATCGGCACTACTTTGTCCATTTAACCTACTGTCTATCTCTAATAAATAGGTAATCATTCTAATAAAAACAGAATTAAATGCAAAATACGTTTATAAAATTGTTGTGAGGAACAGAATAGCTCCAACCAAATTCTCCTGCAAGGATGTGCCTACATATGTTTTTATTATTTTCAAAGCTGAAAATATACATAATTATAGCTGCAACAGGGATAACTTCTGGATATAGTTTTGTTACTACACTGAACTACTCTCAATCTCATTTAAAATCTCTTGTTCAAATTTCCTTATTCAAATTTCTGCGGACTACTTTTGTTAATCGTCTTCACTTACGTTCGAAAAGTGTGTTTTGTAATTGGTTATTTACATATGTATGTAAGTAGGTAGTTTGTAAAGACCTAATAGAATGTTTAGTTTTATTTTTCACTCTCTAGTCTACTGAGGCAACTTCCATCTCGCATTTTTGTTCTACAATAATTAAACCTCGACTCGTAGTCGGTAAATTTTTTTCGACTCCTCTGAAATTTGTCTGAACTCCAACTCCGACTCCACGACTCCGACTCCACAGCCCTGCTTAAAGATACGCTGTAAATGTTTGAAGAACATCAATAATGAATTAACTTTCAGGATTTTAGGTAAAAAGTTTAAACTTAACGATTCTAAACTAACACATTTACATGGCACAGGTGACCCATCCTTATATGGCATAAAATCATGCACAAGACCCCTCTTTTTTTTTAAATTGGAAGTCATTTAATTGCACACACTGATATAAACGAACGTAGCCGCGCTTAACCCACCAACCAGTCCGATTTTATTTTATGCTTGAGCCGCATGCCAGTGACAGTGGATGGCAGTTATGTCCGCGTTAATAGGCCTGCCATAGACGTTTTCGTTGTACCAGATATATATTTCGCATTGTCTATATATATGGCGACCGCGCACGGCGCGGCCGGGCGACAAAAAAAAAACGCCGCGAATTCAATTGTCTCGTCGTGCCGTTATTCAAGAATGTAAAATTCTGACGCGAATATAAATCGCTGAAATAACACGTGACGGATAGCAGTATGGCGTTTAATTTTTTTTTGCGGCCGGTCCGAATAGCCGAACCGCACGGTCTTGTCCAGCGCACACGTACCGAAAAATGTTATGCGCGGAATTAATAAATGATCTTCATTGTTCCGCGACGGACCCGATTGAATTGGTGTCCCGTCTTTTTGTTCGCGTTCTCGTGACACTTTTTCGAAAAATTCGCACCGAAAAAATGTGTCGTCGACACCAGAGGCACTCGCATGTGATTCCCTTGTCATGCGTCCTTTTTGTTTCGTAATTTGTTTCATAATTAATCATATTTTTAATCAAAAACAAGTGATAATGGGCATCTATCCAAACAAGCCATTGCCCATTTTTTTGTATATAGGTTTACCTATATTTCTGCTAGAGACAGCAACGACTTCGTATTACAAATTCTGTGTTCCTTCAGATGCCTATTTCAGGAATTGTTTTTCTACGTAAGTTGTTAGCTTGGAGCTTGAAACGGGAAAAAAAGCTTAACATATAGAGCAGCATTGCTCAACATTTTTGCGGAAACTCTTGCGGCGGAACCCTTGTAATTGGTTTGGAACTAGGGCTTCCAATCCCGGACAATATGCTGATCCGGGATTATAGATATCTCGGGATTCATGAAAAAAGCGAAAATTGCTGGAACAAAACGCCTGGGATGACAAAAGTTACCAAATCCAGTCAGTAACAAAACGCCTAAAATATACTTGATTGGACAATATCTTTTACACCGAAACGTCATCAACGTTTTCAAATTTTACCTTAGAAGTAGAAAACCGATTTAAAAGTTTTTCAGTTTGAATGGTGTCAAAGTGTGCGTATTGACATCAATAATAACAAATATCAAATAACAAAAACAAAACAATAATAACAAAATTTAGACTCTATTCGATAGACCAGGCAATAGAGATTTTTGAGTGACAAAAATAGTATCAGCAAGCCGACGGTCCCAGGTCACGTGGAACAGTCCGTAGATGTATTGTGATGTGTTTTCGACTCCGTGCGTTTTTCCGTTTTTCGCTGTAAAAGCTGAACCGCTGGTGCAATCTTGATGCTTTCAACAGACGAATTGTAGAGAATGAAAAGACGAAAAAAATAAATCCTACACGGACCCGATCGGATTAATATTAACGGAGGAAATTCGGAAACTCGGAAAAATCTGCGTTTTTTCAAAAATTCATTACTCCGCCATTTTCAAAGTAGTAGCGCAGACTTTTCGCGACAAAGTAGCGATTGATGTACATTGAGTGTGCACAACCCAGGCGTTGTCCGATGATTAGTTTTTGCATAATTGCGATTTGAATTTTTTTATGCAATATGGTTCGGCGAGCCAGGATGCGTCGGAGGTGGTCCGATTTTAATTTTTTTAACGTATTTCGAAAGTAGAAGTATTGTGCTACAACACGATTTTGCGTTAAAATGTTGCGAAATAGGCGAAAAATGCTTGCAAACGACCGAAAACTGCCGCGCGCTCCATTGCGGTCGAGTAGTGGGGTAGACGGCCGACTCGGGGAAGCGCGCAGCGCGCTGGGATTACTATAGAATATAGATAGTGGACACTTTCCACTAATCTTTACGCTGCTCAAAAAAATTATGGGAATTCTTGGGGTATGCTTTCCCAATCCTCAATCAGGGCTTGTGTCAGTTCCTGTATGGTTAGTGGTGGATTAGGGCACTTGCGAACATGTCCCTGATCCCACACGTGTTCAATAGGATTCAGGTCAGGACTTCAGGTCAGGACGACGGTCATTGCGTGACCTGAATTCCATGTTCTTGTAAAAAGTTGTGGCTTTGCATTGTCCTGCATTAGGATGAAATGTTGACCTACGCCATATGCAGCAGGCACCACATGGTCCTCAAAGGTGTTTTCGAATTAATTCATGGCATTTAGTCTACCAGGAACCACAACAAGAGCAGTTCTGTTGTCTATACTGATTCCAGCCCAAACCATCACAGATCCACGACCAAATCTATCCACTTGCTGTATAGTAGCGGCTGCGTAGCGTTCACCAGGATGTCTATACACACGTACTCGACCGTCGCAACGAGTTAAACGAAGTTTGATCAGAAATTTCTATAAAAGCATACCTCATTTGATTTGCCTAGGATTATTATTTAAAAAGTTACAGGTTTCGAATTTTATTAATTTTAAATCATATAAGTTAAAGAGGGAAAATTAGGCTTCTCTGATTATTGAAAATGTAAAAAAAGAATGAGTAAGTAAACATCTTACTAACCCTTTATTCTTATCAGTTCCAACACAGTGTACCAAAGTCGTGAGTACATAACGATGTCATAATTCATAAAAAGCATCGTTCTTTTTTGTTATGTAATGTCTTTATCCACTCACATGTTCAATGATCCAATTAAATTTTATTTCCTGAAAGAACTTTATATTGAACAATGACCACGCAACGTAAAAAAAGAAACACGAAATACAAGTAAGGAAGAACGTCAATCTTATTAATGTCAATTTCCATTGACAGACACACATACCATACATTGCTCCTCCGTGTCCACTTAACCAAACGCAGCCAACATATTTAAGAGACTCCACGTGCAAGCCGACAATCCTGAAACGATATTCCCACAGTTCCTGTACATAAAAAAACCGTTTTCGGTATGGAAGATGACGTTGCGAGACCGGAGCTCGATACAGCAAAATGTAATACAATTTATTTTTCAATATAAAGACAATATCCGTAGAAGAATCCGGTACCTATGACAATATTAAGCATTCCTGTCCCTCGTAAGAACGGCGATCGCGTATTCCAGGCACGTCCTGCCCGCCGTCTCATGATCCTGCCGGACCACGTGTAGTTACAATAATGATATCCTTCTCAACTTGTCCTGTGGTCCTGCGGTTCGGAGATAACTCCATTCCTGACCATCCTGTTTTAATTTGGGCAAGGATAAACGGCGATAATGATTTTCGTCAGGTATAGCAAGGGACGGTTATGGGAAGGAGGGAATGGGGGGAGGGATGTTTGTTAGATGCGTAGATAAGGGAAAAAATCTCATTTCCTCCACAGGGTTAATTAATTTTTCAAACCCCTGTTTTGTTTGTGGACGCGATAGGCCGTGTTGCGTACAGATCGTAGGGGTGAATATTAAAATTAAAATTTTGGATTCGACGCACCCCCCCTCTGCAAAAAAGGGCACCTATGATTTTTAAATGCTCGTTACCATTATTTTTACTTTATCATACGCAGTATGTAAAGTATTGTAATCATGCCAAAAAAAAATTTTGAGAGTTTAGCGGAAATATGTCTTTTTGGGTCCCCTGAACATTTTTGACCAAGGTTAAAAAAATGTCTGTGTGTGTGTGTGTGTGTGTGTGTGTGTGTGTGTGTGTGTGTGTGTGTGTGTGTGTGTGTGTGTGTGTGTGGGTGTGGGTGTGGGTGTGGGTGTGTGTGTGTGTGTGTGTGTGTGTGTGTGTGTGTGTGTGTGTGTGTGTGTGTACCCGTTTTTGTGGAGACGATTCCGGAGAAACTACTAATGGTATCGGGACGAAACTTCATATTTAGAAGTTTTATAACCAAACTTAGAGCTGAAAAGCTTTCTGTTGAAAAGGGTCCAAAGGAACTGGTGGTTTACTCATAGCATTTTTCGAAGATTTTGCAAATGAGCCGCAATTTGTGTAATGTCGTCAAAATAGTTAAATAATAAATTAAAGGAGAGGAAATTTTCCATAATTTATGTATATGACATTTTTTGGTAGAATTTATAGTTTAGCCGCATGAGCAAATTCTATTTCATCGAGATCGGGCGTACTGCTTTAAAACTAGTAGCCAGGATATGTCAGATTATTTTGATTCTAATGACAGTAGCTAGTGTCAAACGCTAATGTCTTGAAAATGCTACTGTCAATATAGGCTGCGTTCGGATATTGAACACCGTTACACTTTTTACACCCAATAACACGTAGTGTCATTTGGACGGTGTACCCGGTGTCAACGGATTACAATATCCGAACGCAGCTTTAATCGACATATCTGTCTAGTTCTAGTAGTTTTATTTTAATGCAGACATAGCCGATCTCGATCAAATAGAATCTCATGCAGCTAAACTATTAATTTTATATATAGTATGATAAAGTCATGTGCCTGGCCACATCAGATTTTTTTTTTGAGTGTGATGTAAAATTCCTATTTCAGCATTCATTAATATTTTTAAAAGGATATGAGAGCTTTGATGGGAGACAGTTGCCAAATCTTTTTTGTTGTTCTTATCATCTTCTATAACTGTTTCTACTTCACGTTCCATACTTTGTTTCATCTTTATATTTTTTCCTTACTATAAATTCATCAAGTCTTCGAGCCCGTTTTTTGTTCATCTTTAATAACTTGCTAAAAATCAGTTCTGTCCACCACATCATTCATTTTTGGTACGTAAATTCAAACCAGTTTCAGAAACCCCACCATATAATCCCAATGCTAAATATTTTGTAAATTATTATTTTCGTGATATCAAATGATCGACATATTCCCCCGAAAAAGTTCTTATAAAAAGTCGCATTTTTTAATTCTAAATCATCTGAAAAATATGCATTAATTTACTGTACTAGTTTCGACATTTCTGTCATCTTCGGTATCATAATACTAAAAAACAGAAGATAAGAAAGCGAGAACAAAATTAACCATTTGACCGTTACTATAGTGTTCGTTATAACATCTAACCGTATACCGATTTTATATTATATTTCGATGTATCCATTGCCGCCATGTACACGAAAACTTGTAAGATAACTATGTACATATTTCTATAGTTCCAATTGCGCCCTGATGAAGCCAAAGATGACTGGCGAAACGTTGGCAAAAGTTAAAATCCATAGAAAATAAAAATTCTAGACTGAATACCGTTAAATTACTTTCTAATCCATATACAGTCGTTAGTTGCACCCAATTAAAATTAATTAAGTACAAAAAACTCACGTCGAATGGTAAAAACAAACATCAGGATGTAAGTGGAAAATATTAACTGCTTTGAGAACATATGAAAATATTCGAGTAAAAACAATATCTGTGATAATACGATCCGCCTGTCACGTGGTAAAGATCTGTTAATAAAACACACGGTTACAAATCGCACCAAATGAAATAGAAAACAACTTACGTACGAGAACAACAGCAATGACAACAACGCGAACAACAAAAACGCCACGTTTGTTTTTACCGTTTGACGTGAGTTTTTCTACTTAATTAATTTTGTTCTCGCTTTCTTATCTTCTGTTTTTTAGTATTATGCCACTGAAGATGACAGAAATGTCGAAACTAGTATAGTAAATTAAATTTTACTTTGCAAAGAAAAGAGGCCTTTTGTTTTCCTATGAAGATTGGTGGTCATAGAGAAACCTACCCATACAGTTCTGCATAGCTATGTATCAGATAAGTCTATTGATTGCCCTTTAAGTATAGGTATAATGGATCCTTTATTACCTTAATTGATATAGAATCGGTGCTGTTTGATTTTTTTTTTAATTTTATTTGCGACAGAATAAAGATGTGTAAAGATATCACAGTAAATCCAATGAACATGCACTGTTTTCGAACTCGGCGATTCAATTGTCTTAATTGTATAACAACTAAATAAGCAAATAAGCTGATCACATATTTTTGAATATATGTAAATATCTAATAATAATAATAATAATTGCTTTATCTGAATTGAGAGTTGATTTTTTGGTGTGTTAAGATGCGAGCAGAGATGATGAGGCCTTGTAAATCGACCCCCGGCGTGTGCGCAAATGAAAATTAACGAAAATAAACGAAAACAAAAGAAGTAATCAAACCGTATTTAAATTTTAAATATCTCCATTAAGGCAACACAATATACATTTCCATGTTAATTGCTCGGACCCTTCCACCTGCTACCATCTGTGCCCCATAATAATCTTAAACTCAATCAATATAAAATATTTAATGCCTCCCCCTACATCCCTCTCCCTCCCCCCTCGGCCCTCTCCCTCTCCCATGCCTCCAGGCCACAGTCTTTCTCCCTTCGATTCCCCAGGCCCGTTTTAACAAACTGAAATACATTACAATTAAAATTTGCATAGAGAAAGGAGAACGTTCTCTCTCTCTCTCTCTCTCTTTCTCTGCGACAAGGATAGACGGAGAGCGGCGACCCCGTCCTCATAAATAAATCTACAGGATAAGGGAGAGAGCATCCTCTAGATTAAAAACGTTACATGAAATTTTAATTGTGCCTAAATTCCGAATGTATTAATAAATCCGTACATATCGAGGTCTGAATTTATGTACGATTGTACGGAGGGTAGAGGGGGAGGGGAGGGGTAGTTGCGTCACAATGGAGTCGAAATTAGGGGTTAGAATTTTATCACCTGCCTACATTGTAGACACGAAACCAGCCGCACGCCAATCTCACCCTTAGCGAGGGGTGTTCGGAATGCTTCGTTTGTTTGTGGTGCCCTCGACCCCAGTTTTATTATTCTTAAAGCAATTCTATCTGACCCTTATTGTGCGCTCGTTATAATTGAAAGTACATCTGACATTCATGAGTGTGCAGTTTACGTTATAATTTAATCGAAATAATTTAGTAATTTATCACTTTATTTTAGTAGTGAAATTAGTTTCGAATTAGTGAGTTGAGGCGACCTAATAACTTGCTTATTATGTTTAATATTGGATAGTTTGAAATTGGAAGAGAAAATTGTGGAGCGGGTTATAATTATCTAGAGACATAACTATTATTTATTGCTGTTAGCCAATCAACAAGTTAATTAAATTCTGTGTATTAATAATATTTAGTGTAGAGTCCACGTGCGTTAAATGATGGAATAATGATATCAACATCCGGTACAATATAATTTCTCTATAAATATTGTTTTATCTGCGTTCAACTCTACTTAATAGCAGTTATTAGCCACAATTTCATAGAAAGTTAAGTGAGAATAATTAACCTATTTGATGTGTGAAAATGCTCATAAATCTTGCATTGTATTTTTTTTAATAATGAAAACATAATAACATAAACTAAATATACAGTGTGATTCATTTTAATGAATATCATGAATATATTTGATAATATACTGTGTATTAAAAATATTTTTTTTAACTTCATATCTTTAATGTTTAAAGTTTACGGTTTTGATAACCAAAACTAACGAATAAAAACCCTCTTTTCCTTTGTTTTCTGTAATTTGTTAGGCACCCATGTCATTATTTAAAACATCATCAGCCTAAATGTACAATCAGAAAAATGGTAGTCCTAAAATAAATAAATAATAATTTAACATATAGCTTACGGTCAGGTAATTGTGTGAATGACGAGGTAACATGCGGCAGGAAGTTAACAAGAGGGATAGCGGAAAATTAGTTCATGGTAGACAACTTGAAATAAAAAATTCTTAAAACTATTTTAAAGTAAACATGAATCAACGCTTTTGTTGGAATTCTAATTGATCATTTAATCAAGTTGTATTGTGGTTTATTTTATGTTTTTCTATCTCGAGTTGTTCTAGTAAATCTAATATGTAGTTTTTATTGTATTTGTGAAGATGTGTAGCTTCATTGTATTGTATACAATGACCTGTTGAAATTTTGTGCTGATAAATGTTAGAAGTTCTGAGTTTGTGTTCCGCTATCCGTTTTGCCAACTTCCTTCCGGTTTGACCTACATAAGCAGCATCACAATTAAAGCATTTGACTAGACGCCAGACCCTTGAAATTTGAAAGTAATTTTTAGATGGTGTTATTGCTTTTAAAAGCCATCCTGCAACAAAAATTGCCCATCCTGCAAAAAATAACTTCATCAGAATTGTCTAAGTATGCTGACATGACTGGTAAACTTACAACTGAAAGCGATAGTATTCAAAGCCCAAACTTTGAACAAAAAGAAGAAGTTTTGTGACACAATTATTAGATTATATAAATGAAGGAATCCTAGTCCATGATCTATCACAAACGCTTCTTTCTTATTAGACTTTGAACGACCTCAAATAGACCAGGCAATAGCGATGTTTGCGAGACAAAAATACTAGCAGGAAGCTGACGATCTCAGGTCACGTGGAACAGTCCGTAGATGTATTGTGATGTGTTTCCTACTCGCAAATATCAGTTCTTAATTTGTTATAAACAAAAAACCTCAAAAAATCGCGTTTTTTTTTCGTTTTTCGCTTGTAAAAACTGAGCCGATGGAGCAAACTTGATGCTTTCAACAGACGAATTGTAGAGAATGAAAAGGCGAAAAAGATGAACCCTGCACGGACTCTATTGAATTAATATTAACGGAGGAAATTCGGAAAAACCGGAAAAATCTGCGATTCTTCAAAAATTCATAACTCCGCCATTTTCAAAGTTGTAGCGGAGGCTTTTCGCGGAAAAGTAGTAATTGATGGGTACCTACTTTGAGTGTGGACAACCCATGCGTTTTCCGATGATTAGTTTTTGCACAATTTCGATTTGAATATTTGCATGCAATATGATTCGGCGAGCCTGGATGCGTCGGAGGTGGTCCGATTTTAATTTGTTTACGTGTTTCGAAAGTAGAAGTATTGTGCTACGAAACGTCTATTCCGATTTTACGTTAAAATGGTGCGAAGTAGGTGAAAAATGCTTGCAAACATGACCGAAAAATGCCGCGATCTCCAAACCGGTCGAGTAGTGGGGGTAGGCGGTCGACGGAAGCACGTATCTATAACACATGCGTTGTCCCTCTATATATACGTTTCCTCTCTAATCGCACACTTCCCTCATCACTCGACCACTCCAGCGGGCGCGGGCGTTTTCGCTCATGGTAAAAGAAAATTCAAATGAGAATTGTGCGAAAACTATTAATCCGACCGAATCCTGGTTTTTCACACTTAAAGTACATGTGAATAGCTACCACTGTGCAAAGTTTCAGCTGTTAATATTCGAAAGTTGCGGAGTTATGAATTTAAAAAAAAAAAGCAAAATTTTCCTGTTTTTCCAGCTTTTCTCCGGTTCTAATTATCCGATCGGATCGTTTGACCTGTCATTCTCTTCATAATTTAATTCTCTACAGTTCATCCAGTTGCACCATTAAGATTGCTTCAATAGTTTTCCTTTTACAATAAAAAAAGTAAAAGAACGCGATTTTTTGTTGATAATTGTTTATACAAAATTAAAAAATGGCATTTTCGAGTAGGAGACAGTGGGAATATACTACGGGCTGTCCTGCACAGGATGGCACAGGCGGCTTCCTGCTAGTCTTTATGTCAAAAACACAATCATTTGTAGCTCTATTGCTTGGCCTACAAATCCATTTCTCTAATCTCACAACAATTACAAACTAAAGATGCAACGAATTTATCAAACTTTTATCGAACACGCATTTTTTACGAATGCAATGTGAGAGAATCGTGCGGTGTGTTCGAGAAGTCGTCTGCCATGCGACGCAGAAAGAAAACCGGTTCGAACGGTTTAGGAAGGGAGACACAATGCGCTGTGGCACCGCGGTGGAACAACGTGCGATCGCGGCGGAGGGACTCTGCGTACGTGGGAGTGGGATCGGCAGACTCCGGAGTCGATTTCGGACCGGAGACTCCGGGCCCGGACTCTCGACACTTACTGCGGAATGCGGCCGCCCAACTCGGTTTACCTAAAGTCGCAAATCCGACGCCGCGTATGAGTCGAAAACACGACCAATAAGTAGGTAGCGTTTGTGTGTAGATTTACCACGATAAAATTATTTTATGGTGTTAATCGTTAATCTACATATAATGAAAATTGGCGATTATAAACTTTGACTTCTTCTGTGTTGCTGTTTTCTCAAGCTTTCCTTACGTTCATTACAAAGCTTCTTTTGCTTGCTGCAATGTTTCTGAAAGTGCTCAAAAAATAATCAGACTACGGTGTTTTCCAGTTTTGATCATGTTTTTCTTATAAGCATGAGCCAATATTACCTAATCAATCTATACTATGCAACATTTTGGCTCCATGATAGAGGAACCTCAAAAATAAGCTCTTACAAATTAATATTTCTTTTGCTGATTCGAGCAAAATAATTTGAAAAAGAAACTGCTTGAAAAGTAACTAACTAATCCTTGAGAGAACAAAAGATTGTGGTTTCTTTTCTAATATCAGGAAAGCCGGCCTTGCAGTGTCAGGATGATTTTGAAACCGTTTGAAAGTTACCAGGATTTTGCATCTATAAATTCGCGAAAATCTTTTGAGTAAACTCTAAAAAATATAAACAGCAAAGTTTTCTTTGAGGTCATTCTAAAGTTTCTAGAATATTGGGTTCGTTCTATAAATTCGTAAAAAATACCAACATTTCTTTTTTATTTTGATTTTATTTGTTCTTTTATTCAACATCTGAGCCGGAATCACTTTTCATTTATAAAATACAAATAAAATAAAATAAGTAAACGTAAATAAAAAACAAATGTTTTTTAACAAAATAATATCAACATTATTTGTCATAACAATAATTGCCTTTCAACAACAATAATCATCTTTTGTGATTTTATATTGTTAATATTATAAATAAATATATCGTATTAGTTCAAGGATCTGTGAATATGTTAGGCTGTACCGGTTTTACGAAAAAAACTTATGCTGGGGATTTTCCATTGCAGTTTAAATCATGATCTAAGATTAGATATTCAAAACCTTTGTAAAATAAACTCGGTTTATGGTTTAAACTGACATTGAAACATTGCAATGGGTTGAGGCATTTGAAAATTTTTTTTTCACAAAACATTTTTCTTTAATTTTTAGATGAAATAGAATTCAAGATGCGAACTAATATCTTATGTTAACATTTTATTTGTTACGTCATTTTGTGAAGTCTGCAATTAGCAAGTATAAAATTGTTAATAATAAACACTGTTAATTTTATTAAATAACCTGCATAAGCCGGTTTTATCATTTTCGAAATGAGGCAGATCTAGCGAAAGCACTAAGGGTTTCAATTCAGCCTACTCATATAATTCTATCACGTCATAATAGCTGTTTTGTTCTGGTGTGTATCAAAAGATTTTGAGCCAAATTCAAAAATAAGAAACGAGATGGAGATTTTTTTTGAAAGAAGATTGAAGTTTGTTGTGAAAATAAACATTTTATTGGCAAGATACGTCAAATTAATTTATTAAATAATTTCTTTCAAACTTAATATGATTCATAATTTTAAACTTCTATATGTCAACAAAAGAAGCAATAACTTCGTTAATAACAACCATGTAGAAAAAAATGCTTGGGTTATTACACGATCCACTTACACCGGCCTGCTTATTTCGTGTCTCAAATTCATTCATTTCTGTGCATGACGTCACTGCGAGAAGGATGTTGACACGGACACCTAGGTAACCAAATACATCCGTAACTTTTTGACTTTTTGTAGGTTTAATTGTCAAAAAGCCTTGAACTTCACAACTATATATTAGCTACCATGGCAACGAACGCTACTTCTCGTAATGACGTCAGTGCACAAATCTCATTACAACCGTAACAACAACAATGGGCTACTAGAGCAGCCATGGCAAATTAACGCCATATTAACGCTACTTCCGCTTCCTTCTCGCACTGACGTCAATTGAAGGCGTGGCCAATGCGCGTAAGCAGACCGGTGTAAGTGGATCGTGAGTTGTTACAATTCTATGAAAATCCTGTATGATATGGAAATATAATTTTAACGTTTGAAATATCTGCGAAAAATCTGATTCAAATATCTTCATTGGCAGAGGCACAATCTTCCAAACTCTAGTGCGACATCCTGTATTTATAAAATCATATATTTTATGTAATTCACAGAGAAAAGTTAAAGACGACAAAGTAAACAGGTTAGGTTTTAAATTAAAAATAAAAGGTCCCATATTGGATTCGAACCAGGGACTTACGGATCTCCGGTCAGCTACGATTGCCTTTTAGATTTTTTTGTACGTTTCCGAATTTTGCTGATTGCTGAATTGTTCCACCTTCTGGCCCACAGTCCCTCGCCTTAAGCGGCCACATCTTCCTTTTTTTTACCTCTCATATTTTTCTAAAGATCTAGAGCCAATGAATTCTTTTCTTCATCAGATCCCACTATCAAAACTATCAAAAACAACAAAGCGATCAATTGTCATTGGTACGAACACAGAAAACAAAGTTTGCATTCAACATTTCACTAAATATTCACCGATTTTCAATTAAGCATCGTCCATCATCATCATCACCACTGAATTTCGGATAAGCAGAGAAGCCGTGATAGTAAGTGCGCGGAGTCGACGGCCCTTCGGAAACAATTTAGATAAATCCGTCGACTGTGTGCCGAGAGCAATTCATACCGAAACAACAGTCGAAGATAGCCGCCGGTCCCGGCGCAGAGGGCGCGCTATCGCGTCCGAGACAGAAGCGCCAACTGGAAGCGTTATAAAGTAGATAGCGGTGTGTATAGCGAAATTCCGGAACGGCGTTTCGGCTTATCGGAATTCCAATTGAATCCGTACTACGGCCGGCGCTGGGGAAATCGGGTAGTGGGAGGAGAGGGGGAGATTATGAAGACAACAAGAACTACACTCACACCGACTATGCACTACTAATTAGATAACAAGTAGAAACTTGCTAGAGCGAATTGAGGGTCTAACGGAGTGGGGGGGCTTGCTGAGGAATTCGGCCACTTTATAGCTGGATATGGAGCTGGCGAAGGAGAGGTGGTGGTGGGGGTAAGCTCAGGCGGAGGCGGAGGATAAGAAATAGTCCGGGGACTTCCGGTACGGGCCGGGGTGTACGTGTTTACCGGAACCCGACATCAGCCGCCGTAACAAGATTATGCCGTAATAGTGGATAACCGCCGTCGCGTTGGTCGTTGGTCGATTAGGTCCTGGGTGTGGGACACACCGCAACTTTCTGTCAAATTATTACCGATTAACTTTATAACACACAGTGTCAATTACAAATACGCTGATTCACTACTTTGCTGTTATTATTCTATATTTTGCTGCTTTTTATGTTTAGCAATTTCCAGCTGTTCGAGCAGATCCACTTTTTTTTTCCTTGTTGCACGCATTCCCAATTATTACGTCGAACCCCTCAACTACATTATCAAGTTTATTAACTAAAAATCAATCGGTAAGAGACAATCCTTCATGGGATTTGTTGCATCAAATCTACTTCAATAAATATTGAAGTAGATATTATTGAATAGGATTATGAAAATATCCGAGCGATCATTATGAGATAATGTAAAGTGTTGCCAAAATCGGTACCGTAGGTCTTCCGATGTCGCCGTTTCTTGGGACCACCGCCTGGTACCTGCTTCGTACCAACTATACAGTATACTCGGACGGAAACGGGTTTTCTCAAAGTTGACCTCTGCCTCTTGCGACACGGCCTGTGAACACGGTCAAGTTCTGTAACTCAAATGACCTGCGAGGAATTCTTTTTATAGATTCGACCAGCTTTATGCCAACTGTTAAAGTATTTAAAACTCCTTATCTTGAAAATCAAATTCTGCGAGAGCTCATTTCGGTAAGCATTTCCCTCGTAAATTCCACACCACACTACAATTTTCTATGTAGGGTGGAATGAAAGGTTAATTTTAATTATTAAACGAAGTGACTAAGTAAGTCGAAATGTGGTCTTTAGCTTCCTAGCTTTAATATATATATATATATATAAAGGAGAGAGCTATTTGTCGGGCAATTCCGTCATGCGAAGATCGAAGATCGTAGAAGCATATAATATCCTCTATATCTTACCGTCGATTAACCAGCTTTCCTATATATATATATTAATTTGAGCCCAGTAAGTAATTTGACCACACTATATTTTCAAAAATAGAAGAAAGGGACGAAGAAGCATAGGAAGAAAAAGAAATGGTAGAAGAAGAAGAAAAGGATGAAGAAGCATAGGAAGAAAAAGAAATGGTAGAAGAAGAAGAAAATTAAGTAGAAGAACATGAATAACAAGAGAAGGGTGAAGAAGAATACGGCAAAAATAAAAGTAAAGAAAAGGAAGAATAAGAAACTGAATCAGAAGAAAAGGACGAAGAAGAAAAGGATGAAGAAGAAAAGGATGTAGAAGACAACGACGTAGATCACGAATAAGAAGATGAAGAAGAATAGGGAAAAGTAAGAAGAAAAGGAAGTAGAATCAATAGATGAAGAAGAAAAGGAAGAAGTACATGAAGAAGAAGAAAATGTCGAAGAAGAAAAGGAAGAAGAACCTGAAGAAGAAGAAAAAGATGAAGAAGAAATAGAAAAAAAACGAAAGAAGAACATGAAGAAAAAAATGATGGAGAAGCAAAGGAAGACAAAGTAATGGGAGAAGAAGAAAATGAAAAAGAACTTGCAGAATAAGAAAAGGATGAAGAATAAAAAGAAAAATAAAGAAGAGAAAAGAAAGAGGAAGAACATGAAGAAGAAAGGAATGTAGAAGAAATGGAAGAAACAGAAAGGAAGAACAATAAAATTAAGTAGAAGAATATGAATAAGACGAAAAGGGTGAAGAAGAATAGAGAAAAAAGAAAAATAAGAAGAAGAAAAGGAAGAAGAATCAATAGATGAAGAAGAAAAGGAAGAAGAAAAGGTAGAAAAAGAAGAAAATGATGAAGAAGAAAAGGAAGAAGAACCTGAAGAAAAAGATGAAGAAGAAATAGAAGAAAAGGGTGAAGAAAAGGAAGACAAAGCAAAGGGAGAAGAAGAAAAGGATGAAGATCATAAAGAATCAGAAAAGGATAAGGAATAGGAAGAAAAGCAAAAGGAAAAAGAATATGAAGAAGAAGATAAGGATGAAGAAGGATAGAACGAAAAAGAAAAGGAAGAAGAAGAAAAAGATGAAGGAAAAAAGGAAGAAGACGAACAAGAAGAAGAAGAAGAAGAGAAGGATAAAGAAGAAAAGGAAGAAGACGAACATGAAGAAGCAGAAAGACAAAGTAAAGGGAGAAGAAGAAAATGAAGAAGAACAGGATGAAAAATGGAAAGAAAAAAAAAAGAAATAAGAAGCACAGGAAGAAGAAGAAAAGGATGAAGAAGAATAGGAAGAAAAAGAAAAGGAAAAAGAAGAAAAGAATTAAGAAGAAAAGGAAGAAGAAGAAAAGGATGAAAACGAAAAGGAACAAGACGAACTTGAAGAAGAAGAAAAGGAAGAAAGAGAAAAGGAAGAAGGATAAAGGGAAGAAGAACATGAACAAGAAAAGGATGACGAAAAAAAGGAAGTAAACGCAAAGAAAGAAGAAAAGGAATAAGAACATGAGGAAGAAGAAAAGGAAGAAAAAGAAAAGGCTGAAGAAGACAGATAAAAGAAGAAGGAACATGAAGAAGACGAACAAGGAAAATATTGTTTTTTAAAGGCATCGCGATAGATCATGAAAGTTTCATCGTATATTAATTTAATTCGCCCACAAATTAGAGGCAATAGCCGTCGGTTCTCCCGCATAATACAAGGCCATTTGCATAGCCGTCTTTTTCGTTTGTTTTCCCTTCCTCTCTCCTTCCGCGCGGGCTTTCTAGGTACAAGACAGCCGAGGCATAAATGCAGTTGTAGCGTTCACTTGTTCGTTCGTAGCGTTCGCGCTCCGGACGAGGGGGGCAAGGAGAAGAAGAAGGAGCACCAAGGCAGAGGAGGAGATCATTAATCTTCCTAACGTAATTTATGTCCCATGGCGGAGTCGCTCATTAAATATTGTCCTTAGATGTTTGTGCCGTTTGCGCGACCGTCCTCCAGGTCGGTTCGGGGCGCTATCCTCCGATGAACCGCACACAACAGCGCTCCCGGCGACACTACATTACATAGGTGCTATTTTGCATGCCTACTGCTTCCAAGAACTCACTTGATGCCCATTTTTACCACAGGCGAATACGATTTAGAGCCTACGCGGTGCATGCGAAATAGAGAAGAGTAAACGCACTGATGACAATAACAAACAAATTTTTCTGGATTTTTGTGGAGATACTCCTAAGTAAGTAGAAATGTGGTCTTTAGCGTCATAGCTTTAATATCTGAGTTTAATTTGAGCCTACTTAAGGAACTTTACCACACCATATTTCCAGAAATAGAAGAAAAGGATGACGTAGAAAAGGAAGAATATGAACACGAAGGAGAAGAAAAGGATGAAAAAGAATAGGAAGAAAAGGGAAGGGAAGAAGAAAATGAAGTAGAAGAACATGAATAAGAAGAGAAGGATGAAGAAGAATAGGGAAAGAAGAAAAGTAAGAAAAAGAAAAGGAAGAAGAGTAAATAAATGAACAAGAAAAGGAAGAAAAAGAAAAGGAGAATAAGAAAATGAATCAGAAATAAGATGAAGAATAAAAGGAAGAAGAAGAACATGACGAAGAAGAAAAGGATGAAGAAGAAAAGGATGTCGAAGAAATCGAAGTGGAAGACCATGAGTAAGAAGAAAATGATGAATATGATAGGGAAAGAAAGAAAGGGAAGAAGAAGAAAAGGAGGAAGTATCAATAGATCAAGAAGAAAAGAAAGACGTACATGAAGAAGAAGAAAAGGTAGAACATGAAGAAAATGATGAATAAGAAAAGGAAGAAGAAGAACGTGAAGTAGAAGAAAAGGATGAAGAAGAAAAAGAAAAGGAAGAAGAAAATAATGTAGAAGAAAGGGATGAAAAAAAATTTCAGAATTTTTTGTGGAGATACACCGTTTTTTACACCAAATTTTGTTGAAAATTCGCAGAAACCTTGAATGGAGAACGAACACCGTTCAATAGTAAAGTTTAGTTTAAACTGTTGTTTAAAAAAATGTCTCTAATAGGACTTTAAAATCAAAAGAAAAGAAAAACTAGATTTGTGAAACAATTCGTCTTATATATCAACAATGATCCAACAAATGACTTTATAATATATATTGTTATGTATATTTCTTATTCTTGCGGTGTTTCGGATCTCACGTGTCACCGTAATCGATTTCCTTTGTTTTATTTGCTCGCCGGCCGCAGCAAAGTGACAGGCATTAATCTTGCGGTTATTCCATTCTGGGATGATCAGTAATTTGAATCGTAGCGTCGCGGCAAATAAACGACAACACGAATTAAAGCCGTAAAGAGTCGGCGGTGATGCCGCGTGGAGAATCGCGTTACCATCCGACTCTTTGATCTACGTCCGGCCCAGCCTCCGAGAAATTTGACAATTTTATACGCTAGCCGAATGATGGCATTTCAGAAAAAGGCCTATTGTTTCTATAGCCAATGTTTAGTTAATTCTATTGTGGTTAATATGTCTCCTGACTTGTAATTTTCCTTGGAAATTGTTTTACCTATGCACTACGGTGGCCAACTTTTTAATACCTTACGGACAATCAAGCAAAACGAAAGCAAAATCAATACGATTACAAAATATAAATACAAACTACTTATTCAACAGCTTAAAAAGTCAACGGGAACATCACTAACACTAAATGTCACTCATTTATAAAGTTTATAAACCAAGGCACCGATAATTTTGAAGGTAAACCGCCAGAGACGCGTCAAAATTGGAGAACGGTAAACTTTTCCAAACGAACGTACGGGAACCTAAAGAATGCCCGGACTCGCCGACACACATAGACGCGAGCTGAGAGCGAGGTGGAAATCAGCGAGTGAGTGCGTTGTTGAATAATGTGAAACTATAGGCCAATTTATTATCCGGAGAAGGTTTATTGGTGTCAAACAATTCACGGTTTTATTTAAAACTTACAATTTGTATATTATAAGGAACGAGATCTATTTAGTTTTTAGAGATTTAATGTAATTATTATTGTGTACTAAATGGTAGGTACTTTGATTAAGCAAATAGTGACAAAAGTGTCCGCTGTAATCTGTTATTCCTGTTAATATGCCATTTAATTACTGTAGTCGCCAGTATAATTGCAGCAATGAAATAAGCATCATTGCTTATCTTCAGCGAGAAACAACCAAAACTGCCCATTAGCTACTTTCCTTCTCTTTTTAGCAGTGTACTTCATTTTCTCTAAACTTGGATCTCATCCCAAACTAACGATTTACAACTGGACTGAGGTCGTGATCGTACACAGACGGCGTATTGTGTGCATAGGGTTCACTCGGCGGCTTAGGGTGAAGGTATTCTTAATGACGCAACGGCACGCATGTCACGCACCACCGGAATAAGACATCACAGGATGGCTCTGTGTCTGCTCTGTGTGTCGCTACGTTGAGCGGCAATAATTAGGCACGTAACTGACGCTGATTGTTTATTGGAGGCAATTGGATGCATGTAGCGAATCCAAATCAGCTAGTTGTGATGCAGCGGGCGCCTCGGTGATTCCTATTCTTTCCGATGGTAATTGTATGCACGTTGCAACCGTCGGGGGCAATTTTAAACAGGTAAAGATTGTTTATTTTCTCGACAATTCATGCAGCTTTTTGAAATAGCAGAGACCGATGAAAATAAACGAGGAAGGAATAGGGAATTGAAATGTGCCAACGCAAAATTTAGAGTTCATTTCCAGCTCATCATATTCGCTGATTTTTTAAAGAAATTGTAGTCGCTTATGGGTTTCTTTTGCAAAGGCAAAAGAAACGTGACAATGTTTGCATAAATTTCTATCATACCTCAAATTGTAGGTAATTAAGAGACCTAATATCCCTATGACGTCCAGAGTTTTGCCCCTCCTAGATCGCGATTATGTTCGTTCGTATAACTAACGTATTTCGATCAGTTTCCACAGAAAAATGTTTTTAACTTCTGCGAAAATGTTTGCATAAAGTTCTATCATACCTCAAATTGTAGGTAATTAAGAGACCTAATATCCCTATGACGTTCGGAGTTTTGCCCCCCTAAATCGCGATAATGTTCGTTCGTATAGCTATCGTATTTCAATCAGTTTCCACAGAAAAATGTTTATAACTTCTGCAAAAATGTTTGCATAAATTTCTATCGTACCTCAAATTGTAGGTAATTAAGAGACCTAATATCCCTATGACGTTCAGAGTTTTGCCACTCTTAAATCGCGATAACGTTCGTTCGTATAGCTAACGTATTTCAATCAGTTTCCACAGAAAAATGTTTATAACTTCTGCAAAAATGTTTGCATAAATTTCTATCATACCTCAAATTGTAGGTAATTAAGAGAACTAATATCCCTATGACGTTCAGAGTCTTAACTAAAATATCTGAATTCTATACAAATACATGCGTAACTCACATTTTTGTTTCATAACGCGTTTTGCATAAGGAGGTACCTCACCCCTCATTTGTAACATTTTTTTATAATAAAATCAGAATGGAAAGGAACATTTTGAATTTAACTTTCCCTGCCTACAATTTCAACAAAATAACAATACCACAACAATACATGTCTTACATTTGGGGCACACTGTATATATGAATCGCCGTTTCCGGATAATTGTTGACTTTGGCGTAGCAGCGGATGGAATGGGGGCGGTCCGAGGGAAACGATGCGAGGAACGACCTTCTCGGTAGATACACCGCTCCCGTATCATTAGGTGCATTATAAGTGGTGTTTGCCGAGCATCTTCTCCGAATCGGTATTGTTTGCCCACAAAACGCCGCCACCCCGCTCAACAGGGCAGAAATAATCGTAATGTAATATTATGTTCGCCACGATTCGAGGTTTCCACACAATCCTGCAACGATTTGGGCGATTTGCTCGCCGTCTGTTTTATTTTAATGATACGAATCAATGATACACCGTCTGGAAGTGAAGTAAATTGTAGCAGATGTAAGACCGGGAGGCGAATTTTTCATTATTTAAAAACTACGTAAATACTACACACAGAAAAGTAATCTCTCGAACGAAGAGAGAATTACTTGGCTGAAGTAGTTGGTAGGTTCGTATATACGCGAGAGATTATTGACTTCAACCAAGAAATTTTATTTCTTGGAATAATTACTAGATTTAAGAAAGTGGTTACTCTGGTGAAGTAAGTTAACAGTCTTCAATGAAGTGTATATTTTTATTCCCGGTAAATATTTTGGCTACTTAATGTAAAAATTTTAAATATTTGGCACAAATACGTTTTCTATTGCTAATTAACAAGATAGGTATGTTATATTTACTTACTCGTTCTAAACTGTTGCGTGCGTTAAATCAAACTATTTCGTGTTGAAACGTTTATTGTACACTATAAATTACAATACACATCCCCAATAAATCACAAGGCACATCCCCTACGACGTCGTTGTTTCCGTACTAGGTTAGGATCCGTGGCGCCAGCACCACGCACGGGCGCGCGAGCCTTGACAAAATCACGGTGCGCATATTTATTCCAGAGAAAGGGATTACTTGAAAGAAGTGAGAATCACTTCAGTTAAATAATTGGTGGGTTTTTATTCAGTAAACAATACTTACTTATATTAAATGTCTTATATTTTCTTGGATCAACTACGCACTTGGATGGATTTACTATTACTTCGTTGGAGAAATTAACATTTTGGGACGAAAAATTCAATTACTTCTTTCAATACAATATCGGTTCTTATAAAGAAAGAATTTATTTGTTGACAGCATTTATCTGAGAAATTATTTTACTTATATTGAGTAGGTGGCATTTCTTGTATATACCTAACTTTCAACATCCAAGTAAATATGCATTTGAATCTAGTAAATAAATTCAAGCAATTATGTTTTCTCGTTATAAAATAATCACTTTTCTGTGTGTACATTTTTGCAGATATTGTCTTCAAAATGTTGTCAAATAATAAACCATAGCTAGATTCTGATACTGCTACAGTACTTGCTTAATGGTATCATTTGATATAATCAATCTATACACAAACATCCCCACAAAGCAAGCAATAATGCTTTTACAAATCTATATCACAATCCAAATCGTACTATCTCATAACGTGGATAATGTTAAAGATATCATTGATCTATTCAATATATTTTTAAATCAAAATTGTTTTCAGTTCAACAACAATGTTTATAGACGAAACGATGGCCTAGTCATGGCCAGTCCGATCAGCAGTTTGCTTGCCAATTTGTTTGTTGACAACATACCCAGATAGAAAATTTCGTTAAATTCAAATAAATATGCTTTGACTCAAAGATGTTTCAATAGAAGCAAAGACTTTATTTGCGGATAAAAGTGCATTTGTTTGGTAGAAAGAACGTTTATTTGAGTCAAACAATTTATGTTTTCAGTTAAAATTTACAATTTGTACACTGCTCAAAAAAATTAGGAGAACACTTTTTTCGAAACCTGTAACTTTTTAAATAATTGTTCTAGGCAAATCTAATTTGGTATGCTTTAAGGATATATATTTAACTAAAGACAATTACAAAAACAATGTCACAACTCTTAGTTACTTCAATGTTAACACTTAAAAATGTAAATTAATAACGCAAAACAAAAGGACGAAAATTTCAAGTTGTCTTTAAATTCACGTATGAACTAAAGTGTTGCCAAATTTTTTCTGACCAGTGTGTATACACTTTATTATAAGGAACGAGATTTCTTTAGTACAAATAATGATGATTGTGTAGAGAGAAAGAATTATAATTTTTGATAGGGATGTTCTCATGTAGAGACCTAAAAAGTAGCTTAACTTTGGAACAGTTTTTCAAATAAATTGTAAGAGATATCAATATATTTTCTTCTGCTATATATTTATTATACTTTAGAGTACAAAAAAAATTGTGTCAGAAAAAACTATATGCAAGAAGTGGATACTGTTGTAGGAAGTATATAAAAATAATAATAGCTCCTGTAAAAATAACCAGAAATCAAAGTTTCAAAAGGGCTGTGAATCTATAGATGAAATTAGTTAGAGGCTAAACGAACATTTAGTTAAAAAAGTTGAAAATTTACAAAATAGTTGCTGTTTGAATTTTAAGTTCAATTTTCTACAGCTTTTTTCGTTTTAAATCGTAAATGTTTTACTTATTATGAGACCTCCAATAAAAAGTATTTTCTTTAAGGGAAATAAAAGAATAACTCGATCCGTTAAACGGTTTAAAAGAAATCGCGCATGCCAGTTTGAAAGATCGTATTTCTAGGAAAACGCGATGTTTGTTAACTCTACCTTAGAAGGTAGAAACATTCTACTTTTTAAAACTCCTTTTCTATATGAAATCATTGAAATAAATAATTTACTCAACACAAGCACCTAGATATATTCGTTCTCTATATTGTATCCAATTTCACATTCCTATTTTAAAGCGTCACCGAGAATTATTATTTCAATAAAAAACATCGCTCTGCGCCGCCTTAATGCAGGAAATTTCGCCCGGTGAATACCATAGGCTATAAAACCGTAAAACTAGCGAGAATCGAAAAAAAAAAACAGCTTCAGGGGATTATTTTATACACCAATATACACAATATGAAAGATAAAAAGTTTGATTTTTTTCAACCGATTACATGAGAACCTCCCCTTGAATTAACAAAATCGTTGGTTTAGTAAAAAAACGATATTTTAAGGTTGCGATAAATGATTCTTTGATTAAGTAATTATTAGTTTGTTGAAGGAATTAATGTGGACCTATTATTGACTAAAACTTTTCCTAGGGTATAATAGAGCTAAATCTCCATGTGTCGCCGCCTTTTAGGATGTCGCACATCCTCGACTACTTATTTTTCCCAGACCTACCTAACGTTAGGGTAGCAAAGTGTACGCTGATTTGGAATCGGAACTTGAACCTGCATGCATTGTGCTCTATACTGCCAATCACACGACCTTTTTAGCAAAATAGTCAGACGCATGACATCAACTGAGCAGTAGGCTGGCTCGGTCATTTCTGTCGCTGACAATTGATACAAAATGTTTTTTTTTTTCAGGAGAGACAATTTAAAATTTGGATGATATAAATGATAATATGAGTAATACTGATAACTGATATAAATTGGAGAGAAGTAGTGTTATTACTGCCATATTTATTTCATTAAAAAAACTCAGGACAAAATCATTTGAAAATGTGAAAAAATTAAGGTAGAATCTTTTTCTCCACTCTTTTATTGAAACACTAAACGGAAACGATTTCATGCGATAAAAGCATAATAATCAACTTTTTACTGGGCTCTCGACTTCTGTCTATTATTTAAGACTTTTAGAGCGATGTTATGCATGAGAGAAAATTACAAATAGTAACTCGCAGAAATCTCAGACGGCCTTTTGTATTTTTAGATCTCGGTCCTCTCCACTCAAGCTTGAAATAGATCTCAGAAACTGAAGCGAAAAAAAAACAATTCTTTTTTACCTTCCGGTATCCTAATATGCATAGCGTTTACCTACTTTTACCATTTAAAAATACCTCAGTTATTTCTTCTTTCCAACTTCTTATTTAAATCTTCGCGGAGAATAGGTATTATAAATAATAAACCTCTCAAAAAGGCGTATAAAAATAATTGATTTAAAAAAAATCACGAATATATTTTTATATAGATCACAAAAGAATTTAGTTAGCACAATCGTCTCTGTGCAACATTCACGATGATCTAACCTGTTTAAAATCGCGTTGGCGTATTGTACAGTTAGGCAATATGACCGCAGGTCGTCGCCCACGCGCCACATCAAGAATTCGTCTTTTTATTATGAAGACTATTTCCAATGAACTAAAATTTGTTGCTGTTGAACGAGAGAGAGAGAGAGAGAACCGAACTTCACTTACGCTAATTGCATTTCTATGTCGCTTTTAGCCCCCGAAACGTGGAGTCCGTGACTAAACTGGAGCTAATTGATTTCGTAGTTTCGGGGAAAATTTCCATCGCTCACGACAACTGCTAATTACTTGCAATAAAATATACTTTTTCCTTTTACTTTGCGGGCGAATTGAGTAGTAAGTACTTTGGTTACCTAATGCAAAACCCCATTTAGGCCTTAACGTTTCACGGCAACGCAAACTACCCAATTAAAAAAGTTTTTTTTTTGTTGCTGAAAACCGCTGAAAAACAATACTGTATAGAAAAGTTGTCGACAGGCAGCACCACTCAATACTAGTTTTAATTAAAATGAGAGCAATGTTATTGTATGGAGTAATTAATAATACCAATCAGTACGATGCGCTTCTTATTTTGCAATAACTGCAACACATACTCTCTTATATTAATCTTCTTTGCACGGTATGGGAAATATGTATGGATCCTTCGTTCTTCATTCTTCTTCCTCCTTCTTTCTTCGTTTTTCATCCTTTTCTATCCTTTTCCTTCTTCTTCCCTCTTCTTCCATCTGCTTCCGTCTTCTTACCTCTTCTTCGTTCTTCCCTATTCTGCCCTCTTGTCCTTTCTTCTTCCTTCTTAATATATCATCGTTTTAATATTCCTTCGTTTACCTTCTTCTAGAAGCCTTCTTCTTCCTTCTTCTAGAAACCTTCTAGCCTCCTCCTTCTAGCAGCCTTCATATTCTTTCCTCTAGCAGCCTTCATCTTGCTTCTTCTAGCGGCCAACTTTTTCTTTCTTCTAGAAGCCTCTTCTCATTTCTTCTAGAAGCCTTTATCCTTCTTCTAGAAGCTTTCTTCTTCCTTCTTATAGGAGCATTCTTCCTTCTTCTAGAAGCCTTCTTCTTGTAGCAACCTTTTTCTAGAAGTTTTTTTCTTTCTTCTTCTAGAAGCATTCTTCTTTTTCTAGAAGCCTTCTCTTTCCTTCTTCTAGAAGTTCTTTTCTCTCTTCTTCTGGAATCCTTCCTTCGTCTTCCTTCTCCCTTCTTCCTTCTTCTTCCTTCTTATTCCTTCTTCGTCCTTCTTCCTTCTTCTTCCTTCTTTCTTCTTCTTTCTTCTTCTTCCTTCTTCCTTTTTTTTCCTTCTTCTTCCTTCTTCTTCCTTCTTCTTCTGCCTTCTTCTTTCTTCTTCTTTCTTCTTCTTTCTTCTTCTTCCTTCTTCTTCCTTCTTCTTCCTTCTTCTTCCTTCTTCTTCCTTCTTCTTCCTTCTTCCTCCTTCTTCCTTCTTCTTCCTTCTTCTTCCTTCTTCTTCCTTCTTCTTCCTTCTTCTTCCTTCTTCCTCCTTCTTCTTCCTTCTTCTTCCTTCTTCTTCCTGCTTCTTCCCTCTTCTTCCTTCTTCTTCCTTCTTCTTCCTTCTTCTTCCTTCTTCTTCCTTCTTCTTTCTACTGTCTTCCTCCTTTGTCATACTTTGTCCTCTGTTCCTTCTTCCTTCAGGCGCGACATCAAGAATTTGTTTCTTTTTATTTGGAGACTATTTCCGATGAACGGAAATTTGTTGCTGCCGAGGGACAGAGAGAGAGAGACGTTCACTTACGCTGATTGCATTTTCTATGTCTCTTTTAGCCCCCAAAACGTGGAGTCCGTGAATAAATTGGAGTTAATTGATTTCGTAGTTTGGGGGAAAATTTCCATCGCTCACGACAACTGCTAATTACTTGCAATAAAACATACTTTTTTCCTTTTTCTTTGCGGGTGGATTGAGTAGTAAGTTGTTACCTAATGCAAACCCCGTTTAGGCCTTGGCGTTTTTACGGAAATGCAAACTACCCCAATTAAAAAAGTTTTATTTTTTTGTTGCTGAAAACCGCTGAAAAACAATACTGTATAGAAAAGTTGTCGACAGGCACCGCCACTCAATACTAGTTTTAATTAACATTAAAACAATCCACGAACGCTAGAGCATTATCGGAACACGCTAACAATAAAATTAAATTCAAATATGATATTTTCAAAGCGCCCCGCCCTGAAAAAAAAACAGCCTCGGGGATTCGGTACGTACAACCGAGTTTTTCAATTCTGCGGTTTTTAAATTCAATATTATATCAATAAATATGTATTTTTGTCACGGTGCTCTCTGTATTAATTTAATTCATATTTAATTAGCAATTTAAAAATATTGCAAAGCGCTTCCGGTGCCCCAGTATCCCGTCTATACGCGCAATGTCCAATAAAATTAATTAATTTTTTAAATTAGTACATTGTGGTGCCCAATCAAGAGATACCTGTGAAATATATCCGGATGGCTTTTTTTTTAATAATATTTGATATGCCCGATGCGAAATTAATAATATTTTGTTGCTGTTTGCTTGATTCACTATTTGTAAAGGTATGCGCTTTACAATTAATTTATGTATATTATTTTCCGGGAATTACGGATGTAGTGCATTGCGCTTTTGAGGTTATATTGCAAATATTTAATTGCTACTTCATAGAAACATCAAAAAGTGCATATTGTGGCCACGTAGAACTTTGAAAACTTTTTTAATACCTTTTTTAAAAGTCGTAAAAATTTGATGGACCAAATTCATTGCAAAAGAATATACTACACCCCTTTGAAAGAGGACGTTAAATATTATTTTGGCATCTATTTTAACCAATAAACTACACACATTATCACAATTACACAAAACGTTTAATCTAATCAGGTAATACTTTAATACTTCGTCTTCAGTCGGTAATTAACGCCGTAGAAGCCGAACTTATCGGCATTCTCCTCTTAATTGTGCTTTTTAAGAGAATTAATTGGCTATATCTCGGGTATGTACAAGCGGCGCTCGCGGACCGGCTACGACGCGGTTCGTTCAAATAAATAAGGCAGGTAATCAAAGGAAGCCGCCCGATGTTCGCGGGAGCGATCCCCGTTCGCATTTTTATCGCGAGAACACTCCAATAAATCGATTAATCAACTCTCCAGCCGCCTCTTTAGCCGTACGTGCAACTACACGATGCCGGAGATAGCACGGCTTCTTTATACGCAATCATTCCGTCCGACCTGCTGCCGGTTACTACAGATCTGTACACGGGGAACAGAAAACGCCAACTAAAAGACCAAAGGGTACTTTAGCTTCAATTAAACTTACCCATATCTTTTTTTTTTCTGTACTTAAAAAGTGGGTTTCTAGGAGTTTTTTTTGTAAATTTCTTTTGGACGTGAAGATTAAAATATAAAAATCTGTTTTAGTTTTTGACGAGACACAATAAAAAGAATGAACATTTACTTAATAAATAGAAAAGGATAAAGTTTGCTTTTTCTAGTTTGCGTTTACATTTGACACACTGTAACCCTACATGTTCTCTTCTATTTCTTTATTTTAATCTTCTTTGAAAGGTATTGAAAATATGTATGGAATAAATCTTGTGCCTTCTTTTTCCTTCTTCATTCTTCTACCTTCTGCTTCTCTCTTCTTCCTTCTTGTTCCTTCTTCTTTGTTCTTCTTCCTTCTTGTTCCTTCTTCTTCCTCCGTAATCCTTCTTCTCCATTCTTCGTCCTTCTCCATTCTTCGTCCTTCTTTCTTCTTCTTCCTTCTTCTTGTTGCTTCTTCCTTCTTCTTCCTTCTTCTTCTTCCTCCTTCCTTCTTCTTCCTTCTTCTTCGCCCTTCCTTCTCCTTCCTTCTTTTTGCACGGTATGAATGGAAAATATGTTTGGATCTACTTCCTTCGTCAATCTTCTCCCTTCTTCATCCTTCTTCGCCCTTCTTCTTCCTTCTTTTTCCTTCTTTTTCCTTCTTCTAGAAGCCTTTTTCTTCTTTCGTCTTCCTTCTTCTTCCTTCTGCTTCCTTCTTCTTCCTTCTGCTTCCTTCTTCTTCTTCTTCCTTCTTCTTCCTTCTTCTTACTTATTCTTCCACCTTCTTCCTTCTTCTTCCTCCTTTCTTCTTATACCTTCTTCTTCCTTCTTATACCTTCTACATACTACCGTCATTTAAGACAATAAAGAAACGAATTCCATCATTTTACCATGTGAGTGGTAGAATATCAACACGTGGTGGTTGTCAATACTTGTAACATTTATTTATTTACTTTGTATTATTAATATGTAATGTATGTATTTTTTGTTACAGTTGAGGAGACCAGGAGCTTTTCAATACTGGATTCCCCGTCTTTTGGTCAGAGCAATGCTGTAAGTAACAACTTTTTAGATTTTTATTTTTAAGCTTTATGAAACATTGATCAAATATTTCGTCTATTTAATTCACAAAAGGTAATGGCAAGGTTGAACATCATCACCCAGCTAACTGTATTAAGTGCTCTCGAATTCATTTCCTACTTCATTATTTCAATACATTATTATTAAATAAAAATGCTAGGATACCATAATAAAAATAATAATTCATATAAATTCATATAAGGTTATCAGACAGAATACGCAATATTAATCTTGGAGACGAAGAACCACCGGTCTATATGAGCAAATACGTAATTCGTCTGAAAGTTGAAGCGAGGCTGAGAGGATCATTACCAGGCATAAGGATATAAACTGACATAATACGCGTATGAAAACTTTTAAACGATCAATTTGTAGGCGTTAATCTTTTAGCAGGGATATCTTACATATTAACTGAGATAAACTTCCATACAAACACCCGCGTCGACATTAACAACTCACGGCAAAGATCGTACCGGCGCGCACGGGCACTTAGTTTAATGACAGCGTTACGAATCGACCGAGTAAGTTCATACCGGCCGGCCGTAAAAAAACTACACGTTATCTCAATATAAGCGTGCGAGTTTTTAGGTAAGTGCTTGTGCAACTTTCCAGATGGATTCTGTATGTAATTAATAATATCAATCAGTACGATGCGCTTCTTATTTTGCAAAAATTGCTACACACGCTCTCTTTTTTCTTCGTTCTTCTTCCTTCCTATTCATTCTTCTTCTGTATTCTTCCTTCTTATTCCATCTTGTTCCTTCTTATCTTCTTCTTCCTTCTTCTGTTTTCTTCCGTCTTCTTCCTTCTTCCTGCTCCTCCTTTCATCTCCCTTCTTCCTTCTTCTCCCGGCTTCTACCTTCTTCTTCCCCTTCTTCTATCTTCTTACTTCTTCATTCATCTTCCTCCATCTCCCTTCATCTTCATTCTTCTTCTTTCTTTAGAAGCATTCCTCTTCCATTTTCTTCTTCCTTCATTTAGAAGCCTTCTTCACTCTTCTAGAAGATTTCTTTTAACTTCTTCCTTTTTCTAGAAGCCTTCTTCCTTCTTCTATAAGCTTTCTCCTTCCTTCTTCTTTCTTCTTCTTCCTTCTTCTAGAAGCCTTCTTCCGTTTTCTTCCGTCTTCTTCCTTCTTCTTCCTGCTTCTAGCATCCTTTTTCTTCCTTCTTCTAGAAGTCTTGTTCTTCCTTCTTCTAGAAGTCTTCTTCCGTTTTCTTCCGTCTTCTTCCTTCTTCTTCCTGCTTCTAGCATCCTTTTTCTTCCTTCTTCTAGAAGTCTTCTTCTTCCTTCTTCAGCGTTCTTCTTCCGCCTTCTTCTTTCTTCCTTCTTCTAGAAACGTTCTTCTTCCTTCTTCTAGAAGTCTTCTCCCTTCTTTTTTTTTCTAGAAGCGCTCTTCTTCCTTCTTGTGAAATACTTCTTCATTCTCCGTCCTTCTCCTGCCTTCTTCCTTCTTTTTCGTTCTACTTCCTTCTTCTTCTTTCTTCTCCCTTCGTCTTCATTCTTCTTCCTTCTTCTAGAAGCATTCCTCTTCCTTTTTCTTCTTCCTCCTCTTGGACGCCTTCTGTTTTTTGTAGAAGCCTTCTTCTTCCTTTTTCTAGAAGCCTTCTTCCTTTTTCTAGAAGCTTTCTTCTTCCTTTTTCTAGAAGCCTTCTTCCTGATTCTATAAGCTTCCTACTTCCATCTTCTTTCTTCTTCCTTCTTGTAAAAGCCTTCTTCTTTTTTCTAGATGCCTTCTTCCTTTTTCTTCCTTCTCCGTTTTCTTCCTGGTTCCGCCTTCTTCCTTCTTCAGCCTTCTTCTTATTTCTTCTTCCTTTTTCTTCGTTCTTCTAGATGTCTTCTTCTTGCTTCTCCATTCTTCCTTCCTCCTTCTTCTTCCTTCTTCTTCCTTCTTCTTCCTTCTTCTTCCTTCTTCTTCTTTCTTCTTCTTTCTTCTTCCTTCTTCTTCCTTCTTCTTCCTCCTTCTTCTTTCTTCCTTGTTCTAGAAGCCCTCCTTCTGCCTTCTTCTAGAAGTCTTCTCCCTTCATCTTCCGTCTTGTAGAATACTTCTTCTTACTGCTTTTTACTTCTCCCACTTCTCCCTTCTTCTTCCCTTTTCTTCCTTCTTCTTTCTTCTTTCTTCCTCCTTCTTCCTTCTCCTTCCTTCTTCCTTCTTCTTCCTGCTTTTTCCTTCTTCTTCCGTCTTCTTCCTTCTTCTTCCTTCTTGTTCTCTCTTCCTTCTTCTAGAAGCCTCCTTCTGCCTTCTTCTAGAAGTCTTCTCCCTTCATCTTCCGTCTTGTAGAATACTTCTTCTTACTGCTTTTTACTTCTCCCACTTTCCTCTTCTTCCTTCTTCTTCCCTTTTCTTCCTTCTTCTTTCTTCCTTCTTCTTCTTCCTTCTTCTTCCTGCTTTTTTCTTCTTCTTCCTTCTTCTTCCTTCTTCCTCCTTCTTCTTCCTTCTTCGTCCTTCTTCTTCCATCTTCTTCTTTCTTCTTCATATTGTCTCGATAAAATCTAGAGAAAACCATAGGAAATATTCGTTAAGTAGTTTTAAGTATGCACCTGTTGTAAATCAGATAACCAAATGGAATAATTACCTGTAGTAATGGCTTCGCTATTGATGGTATAATTTTAATTAAGAGCGATTGAGGATCATCCACGTGCAAAAGCAACGCGTAGTAATGAATGCAATTTTAACACCATCGTCTGTAATTGGATTAAAATATCTGCCGTAAAAGGATATAGCCATAAGTACCTCGAGAGTAATATTTCAATAATAATTTATGCGACGTTAGGCCACCTATGCTGGCTCGCCACACACCTTGCCCATGCAAGAGAGGGAACGAAACCAGTCATATTAAGAACTCCATATCTGGCCGCGGAGATGTCTTAATAAATATATATGGGCTCGCGAATTGCCTCATGTACTCCGGTACCCTAAGTATAATTAAAATTCGCACGCGATATTATTAATTGGATTATATGGGCGACTTTTTCGTTGTCAGGTTAGAGGCGCATCTGCGCAAAATATTACCACACCTTTCTTATTTATTTTAAGCCCGTGCACAGTGTTGTGCTCGTACGTTAAGACGGTAACCACTTTGTCTCAGTTAAAATCTCCACAGGAAGAAACGTATTTTATTAATAATTACAAGGAAGTAAATGATCGATCTTAATACCATAGCATCAGGTAGCAAAATTAATAATTGTTGTATCCCGGTTCACAATATGGTTAGTTTGAACTTTAAAATGGCTATTAGTAGTATCAGACTAAAAAGCGAACAAATATACGGAAATCAACAAAATTGTGGAATTGTTTAATGGAGTGGAATAACGTAAAATGTGTTCTAAGTACTTTTTGAATAGACCGTGGAACGACACAGCGGGCCCCGTATAACGTTACGCTGAAAATTTACAATTGTAATTCGACTAGCGTTGACAATTTTTTAAAAGGTACCGGAGTCCGGGGCCATTGGCATTTCAAATTAGCTCTAAAAATGTTCCCGCTTCCCGCGAAAATATAATTATACCCAGAGAGATTCAACTCCGACGAGTTCCGGAAAAGAAGACGAAAAAAATAATAAAACGCACAGATATCTTGTTACATTATGCTGTAACAATGGACATTTGCAATTTTCGCCCAGAATAACTTACTTTTTTTTATACAGGGTGAGTTTTTATACTGTGCTTTATACAAAAGTTGTTTCACTCACCACTTTTTATAACGTAAAATTATTTTCATTTATACAGGGAGTTGCATTTAAGCGTGACGGAAAGTATGTACATTTTTTTGAATAGAAATCCCTGTGTATTTGATCATATTATAGATACTACTAAATTTGTTTTGCCAACCGTATATGTTGCTATAGTTTCTTTCACGACAAGTGGCAGTAAGCCGCTGACATAATACGCAAACGTTCCTCCGCATTGACATGTGTTAGAATGAAATAAAGAAGATTGCTATTTCATTCTAACACACGTTAATGCGTATAGGAACGTTTGCGCGTCATGTCGCGGCTTACTGCCACTTGTCGTGAAAAATACTATAACACAAAGTGTTAATATAGTTCCATAGATATTCCATTGATAATATTCAATGTTCTTTTTAAAAACTATGCAAAAACGTATTTGCAGATTTTGCCTTTAAACTATTTTGCCTTCTTGTTCCTTCTTCTGTAAGTGTTTTTCTTTCCTCTTCTAGAAGCCTTCTTTCGTCTTCTAGAAGCAATCCCTATCCTTCTTGTTCCTTCTTCCGTCTTCTAGAAGCCTTCTTCTTCGTTCTTGTGCCTTCTTCCAAAAGCCTTACTTGTTCTTCATCCTTCTTCCTTCTTTCTTCTTCATTCTTCAGCGTTCTTCTTCCTTCTTCTTCGTTCTTCTATAAGTCTTCTTCTTCCTTCTTCTAGAAGCCTTCTTCTTTCTTCTTCTAGAAGCAATCCTCGTCCCTCTTGTTCCTTTTTCTGCCATCTTCCGTCTTTTAGAAGCCTTCTTCTGCATTCTTTCAGAAGCCTTCGTTCTTCATCCGTCTTCTTCATTTTTTCAGCGTTCTTCTTCCTGCTTCTTTTTTCTTCTTCCTTCTTCTTTCCTCCCTCTTCTAGTATTTTTCTTCCTGCTTCTCCCTTCTTCCGGATGCACTTTGCTTCCTTATTCTTCTTCCTTCTTCCAGAAACCTTCTCCTTCCTTCTTCTAGAAGCAATCCTCATCCTTCTTGTTCCCTTTCTGCCATCTTCCGTCTTCTAGAAGCCTTCTTCTTCGTTCTGCTGCCTTCTTCCAGAAGCCTTCGTTCTTCATCCGTCTTCTTCATTTTCAGCGTTCTTCTTCCTTGTTCGTTTTTCTTCCTTCATATTCCTTCTTCTTTCTTCTTCTTCCTTCTTCTTTCCTCCCTCTTCTAGTATTTTTCTTCCTGCTTCTTCCTTACTCTTCTTCCTTCTTCCAGAAACCTTCTCCTTCCTTCTTCTAGAAGCCTTCTTCCGTCTTCTAGAAGCGTTCTTCCTTCTCCCTTCTTCCTTTTTGTTTCATCTTCTGCCTTATTTTTCCTTCATCATTCTTCTTCTCTCTTCTTCTGTCTTCTTCCTTCTTCTTTCTTCCCTCTTCTAGTCTTTTCTTCCTGCTTCTTCCTTCTTCCAAAAGCACTTTTCTTCCTTAGTCTTCTTCCTTCTTCCAGAAACCTCCTTCCTTCTTCTAGAAGCATTCCGTCTTCTAGAAGCGTTCTTCCTTCTCCCTTTATCTTCCTTTTTGTTTCATCTTCCGCCTTCTTCATCATTCTTCTTCTTTGTTCTTCTGTCTTCTTCCTTCTTCTTTCTTTCCTTCTTCTTCCTTCTTCTTCATGTGTCTTGATAAAATCTACAAGAACCTTCTCCCTCAAAGTGTTAATAGTTCCATAGATATTCAATAGACAATATTCAATGTTCTTTTTAAAAACTATGTAAAAACGACATGTTTACCAATTTTGCCTTTAAACTATGTCGGGCAATAGTCAAAGCCAGTAGGTAGATGACGGTACCCACAAATATTAGATACACTGTATAGACTGTTCATAGAGTTTAGTAAATTTCGAAGTTTTTCAAATGGCTTTTTGGAGTTTTTAAATGGAACGCACTTTATAACATATATAACAGTGTTGGCACTTTATAACATATATAACAGTGTTGGCATTATAACAGTGTTGGCTGTAATAACCCTACTTCGCTGATAGGCATCTTTAGATTCGAATTTTTATTCAGAGCAAAAAAAAGCTATTCAAAAATATCCAAATAACCCACTTTCCACCCACGTTATCAATATTACTCATGTTATGATCCATATTATCCCAATTTTGATTTGTCTCTCCAGAAAAATAACCTATTTTAAATCAATTAACAATGATAGTAAGACGATATTGGTGGTTGTTTTTTGTACTGAATACAAATCGTTCTCAAACGTTGCTCATCATGTTCGTTAGCACAAATGGCAAAACAAACTTTGCCATTTGTTTTACAAAATTTGGTAATACCTTGACAACTGTAATACTTTGTATATGAATAAATCTAGTTAAATAGGTTCTAAATGACCTCTTTTGTAACCCATTAAATATACAGTACATAAGTATACAGAGCAATACTAAGATACTAAATAACATACTACTCTTTAAAATTGAAAATATTACAGGAAGTAGTCAAAATAGATATAGGACATACTGAATATAAATTAAAAAGAACTTAAGGGACATTTCATTTAGCCAATAATATACAGGCTGTTCCATTTTAAAATCTCAAGAAAAGCCATTTGAAAATGTTAAAAAAAAGTCAAACAACTTTTCCTTAAAACATTTTCTTTCTTTCTCAAAATCATCCTGTATATTCCTCCCATAATTCGCTGTTTATCGTTTTCGAGATGCGACGGGGCAGGGCGGTTTTGAATTATGTGCACGGTGGTGCCATCTGTGCTACGACGTTGGGAAAATATGCTAATGATGTCGGGAGTTGTTATTTTGTCGTTTGGCCGTCGAGGTAACACCTGAAAACTGAAAACTGCCCTCCTAAAGTCGGAAAATGTCGGAGGGAAAGACACTGGGCGTCGTTTGATGCGCTCAGACCGAGGTGCGAACATCAAAAGATAGTTTGAGGGGCGCAAATCGCGTTTGTATCGAGTAAATTTTATGCAAATACGCGAATATTCGCCCAACTTTTTAGCGCCTTTTGTACCGGCCCGCCGCGAGGATTCGTAGGGAAGGAAACGTGAATTTAAAAGGGCCTCGGAAAGCGGAAACGAACTTAACAATAAAAGTTTTCTTTTATGCTCCCGAATAAAGTGTTCCATTGCTTTCGTGTAGGTAAATATGTTTATTGCTATATAAATTTTTTTGGAACTGTCGGGCATGCATAATTTATTTTGTAGGGTAAAAATCGACAAGCCTTTTTAAAAACTAATCTGGTGATCTTCCGCAGACTCTAAGGTGAGGTTAAAATATGCATTTCTGAATGAGGTTTGTTTTCACAATTCATTCTACTTGTGTGGCTCAGCTGTAAAAAAGTATCACCATTATCGAATGTTTGTTGACGTAACGGCTAAAGAAAGTTTGAAACAAGTTGGTAAATGTAGCTTCGGGGTTTACATTATGCAGTAAATGATTAGAAACTATTTATTTATTAGCAGAGTTTAAAGAAAGTTCCGTAGCTTGAGAGAAATCCTTCGGATTGCATAAGGCAAATTGCAGATTAACAACTAACTTGTGTTGACGGCATTATTATTTATATTAATGGACCAAATATGCTTAACATAATCAAAACTAATTTGGGTTACCATCAATCTTCAAATCTTCCCAGAAGCGAGTAGTAAGTAGCGAGTAGTCCTATGTGCTCTTGTCTTTTTAAGGTTGTTAACAAATATTATTTATTATTATAGTATTATTTTATTATTCTTATTTTTTTAGTGCTTTGTGGTAAATCTAATCAAAAGCTTCACTGTCTCATCAATAAATGTTGAGAAAATCCAAGTCAGTCTTTTAATGTTTTCTTTTTATTCTATGAATTGAAACCTTATAATCCAAGCAGGCAAAACACCTGATTGGTACATTTGTATGCCCCCTGATGACGAAATATTCAGGTGATTTTTTTAATGAAGTTTGTAATGATTTCTTTCGCAATTTCTAATAACTAGATGGATTACTCTTTTGTTGTTTATAGCTTCCTCCGTGATTTACTCTAACTCAATGTTGTTTGGCTGACCGATTTCTTTTCTTATTTCTGTTAGATGTTCGCAAAAAGTTTCTGTCTGCTGTGTACTTACTGAACTTCGAACGTTGTCATTTGAAGAATAATATGAAACAACAAAATGTACATACTACATTTTAATAATATTATATTATTATATCATAATAACAATAATCTGAAGCTGAATTTGACATTCAACTGGTAAGGAGTTGCAAGACCATAGATTAAAATTTCGAATTTTCGTTCTTAATTTCAGTTATTTGTATCGCAAACAGGGTTGCCATATTTCCAAAATCACAGATCGGGGCAGTCGACCATTTAGATTTTAGAGCAAAAAATAATGTTAATGTTTTAATGTTTTTTTGATTGAAATCTGATTTTTTTTTCCTGAGAAAGCCATTGTTTGAGGGTGAAATATTAATGAAATAAGAAATAATAAAAAGATATTTTCCAATTTGTTTTTAGTTTTAATATTGTTATTATATGTCCTGTTTTAATTAAATTGGTGATATTCAATATAAAATATGTATTGTTTTTAGTAAGTAAGTTTACATATGACTTTATAGCACGTCCTTATTTTTTAAAATTCTTTTTGTATAACCGACCCCTTTTTAAAATGTATAACCACCATAAAACCCGGTATCAGTAGTGTTTTTCTTATAATAAAAAAGTATGTGTTATCAAAGTTACAAACATTTTATGCCGAACTTAGCGACATCAAATTAACTTTAACATATTAATATTATACAGGATGTCCTGTTTTTTCGTACAAAATTATTTTTTAGAAGGCATATGTCATTCTGAGTAAAATGTTTTGTATGGACATATTTGTTTTTAATTCGTTTAAAAGTTATCAACGTATAAAATATTAACAAAGTTGTATATTAAACGCCTATAACTTCTTAAGAAGTTAAAAATACGAAGTCCAAATGAAACTTCTTATCACAACATGGCAATTGTTTTCTACGAAAAAAAATGCAATATGCCTTTCATTTTAACTTATTTGTTGTTCATTGTTTTATTCTATTTGTTTTATTGTTATGTTACGCCTATATGAAACTTTTTACTAGGACTGATATTTTCTTAAAAAATGTTTATTTTGCATATAAATATCACTGATGTTAAATACCCGGGTATTTATAATCAAGGGTAAATACCCCGGGTAAATACCCGGGTCTTTACCTAAAGTGGGTATTTCTTAGGGGTATTTATAAACATAATATAGTTATTAAAAAATAGCAGTAAACGGAAATATTTCATTACTAAATAAAGGTTTCTCTTTTATCACAAAATCAAAAGGTATTCTCTTATCACAATATAAAGGTTATTCTTGTAAAAATAACATTTTTAAAACAAAGAATAAAAATATCAGTCTCATCTGACGATATATCAAGAGCAGACAGTTCCTTGTCATCATCGTCCATTCAATCGTGTGAATCTTCCATATTTTCTGAATCTGTTATCGAAGAAGATTTTGCAGAAACTTATTATTATATGTTAAGTATAGTTGACATAGCGGATTTTGTCGTTGTTAATGAATTTCTTATTTTGCTATGAATCCAACTAAATGTACTAAATGTTCTTATATAACTCAAATATTTTACATTTTTGTAATCAAGAGTACACATCTACAGTGTCCCATTTTGTTCCCGCATAACTTTTTTCCAGATAGTAAATGCTGAGTAAAAAGTTTCATATGGACCTATTTGTGTACTTTGATTCCTTAAAAAATTACAACCTTTTGAAATAATTGTAAAATAATTCCAAACTGTATATTAAATGACTTAATTTCTTTAGGAATTAATAAACCCAATAAGTCGGCATGAAAGAAACTTACATACTTAAATACTCAGAACGACAATTACTTGTAGGGAAAGAAATGTCTAAAAAGTTTCATATGTATTTTGTTTTCGTGCATTTGTTTATTTAGTTTATTTATAACATCATAAATTTTTTACTTAAGAATGACATTTACTATCTAAAAATAATTCTTGCGGGAAAAAGTGTTACACCCTCAATAAATATCTCTAAAATGTTGCTAAATGGTGTGCTAAATGGATAAATACCCAAAATTTAGGTATTTACCCTAAGTAGGGGTAAATATCCGGGTAAGTTTATAAAATATAATAACCGAGGACAAATAACGAGAATCAGTTGTAATTTGTTCGCTAATGTTTGTTCTTGGTAAATGTTTCATGTTTTATCTTAGATTCTCTTCTTTCATTTATTTAAGTAAGTTTTAATAAATCCGCAGTTGCTCAGACTTGTACACTGAAAAGATTACGAAAGATTAACTTCGTAATTTGAGCCAAATTATACTTATTTTGTATACAATACTACTATTTTTCGTAACTTTGACAGCCAGTAGTGATACCAAAATATTGTTTTAAATTATAGAAAAATACTGTAATTATTTTGTTGATCATAAAGCTTTTTTGACTTTGTTTGGAAAGGAACGTGTAAAATTGAATGTAGCTGAGTAATTCTTGATTGGGTGAAAACTTCATAAAGCAATGATAATGGAAAAGAAACTGCTGAATGAGAATGTACCAATTATACAGGCAAAATATTGTTTTAAATTATAGAAAAATACTGTAATTATTTTGTTGATCATAAAGCTTTTTTGACTTTGTTTGGAAAGGAACGTGTAAAATTCAATGTAGCTGCGTAATTCTTGATTGGGTGAAAACTTCAAAAAGCAACGATAATGGAAAAGAAACTGCTGAATGAGAATGTACCAATTATACAGGATTGATTTTTAAATAAATAAATTAATGTTTTTTATACATATGCTAAAAAATCATTTATCTATCTAGGTATGCAATAATAATATTTATCTACGGCTCATATACAGGGTGTTTCTAAATATCATGTAAATACGAAAAGAGGTAATTCTTTGGCTTTTTAATGACTAAAAATTCAAATAAACATAGGTCTGCAAACGCTTCGTTGCCGATCTACAGGGTGTTGAAATTTCAAAATTTTTTTAGTTTTTTCTTTATCCTTGTATCCTAGTTTTAATTTTTAACAGTTGGTGGCGAATAAAATGTCAAAATAAATACAAACAAAAGGTTATCTAAATCAAGCCAAGGCATACTAGACCAATTATTTAAAAAAATTTAATTTCATCTAGCGAAACACAGAAATGCTTTTATTTTTTTTCTCGATAACGGTGGTAAATAAGAAAAAACTACAAAAGATTAAAATGCTTTAGAACAAAATAAAAAATGCATTTTGTATTTTAGAATCCACCAGCGGCACACCGAAAAAAAGTTCATGGGGAGAAAAGGGGGCATGACCCTTGAAAAAATATCTCCCTGTAGATTCTTAAAACCATTTGGTATGCCCAATGATGTAAGTCCTACAGCGTAACCCATATTCCAAATTAGAGCTAAATATCTCAAAAACTACAAGAGCTATAAAGAAAAAACTAACAGAATCTTGAAATTTCAACGGCAACGAAGCGTTTGCGGACCTGTTTATATGAATTTTTAGTCATTAAATAAGCCAAAGAATTACCCCTTTTCGTATTTACGTGATATTTAGGAACACTCTGTATAGTAAGTTCATTACATACGTGTTAGTGACTATATAATCCCTACCATGATACACACCAATGATTATGATGACAGTTGATTTGTGTAATAATGACAGTTCGTTTAAAAAATTACTTTATTATTTAAACGAACTGTCATAATTATACAACGCTAGTGTCAAAGTCTCTCAAAACCTCTACTGTATGACAGTTATGTGACATTTCACCTCGCCATCATTGTCATTTAAAATATTTGATATAAAATGGAATTTATCGCTCGCATGTTTACATGCTCTCGATTTATATCCTTGGTTATGTGGTCGTCAAATAATATACTAATAATATTTTCTTTAAGTCACTCTTGATATAACATAATTTAAGACGGTGCCAACAAAACATAAAAGTTAACCATCTTCGTCCCAATCATTAAACTTATGCGGAATGATCCAAATAGTTTCCACCCCAATATGACTTGGACAATTTCAAAATTACAACAATTTTTTCAAGCATTTACCATTATCTACACATATTTATTTACCAACTACCAAACACAACTTACAACATGACCAAATACACATCCCGAAACCCCTCAACTCCACCGACCTGCTCAAAAAATCATATCACTCTCTCACATCAACACCATAAACACTTGTTTTCTCCCCAAAACAATCACCATAACATACATATTTCCCAATTTTACAACGTCCTAAAAATCCACTCCGGAGTGCTCCGTGCTCCGACCCGGAGCGTCGACGCAAGGTCGCCTTTTCTTGTTTCCGTCCGTCTACCTACGGTTATTGTGTTCATCCCCTCCACGTCGAAAAATTCTCTCCTCGTGGCACGAGGGTTGTTGCATCCCCTAGGCCTACTAGTACGACTTTCGCCACTGCCGCGTACACACCGAACTCCATCCACTCGCGTTACCAACATTTCAACGACGTAGTCAGTCGTTGATATCAGAAGTGGGATAGCTTTGTGATTACGATAGATATAACTCTATATAGGACGATTACCGACACCTGGTGACACCTGCTGCTACGATCTGTGATTTTTTGGTTGTGTTTTGTATTGTTTTTATTGTTTATTAGTGCTAGTGTGTTTTTGTTGTTCATCTGAAATGGTTTCGACACGGATTTGCTCTACGTAACACTCTATAAGGTAATAAGTTTCTTTGAAATTTAAATTATATATCCTTTGTAATCTAAAAATTAGCTACATACCTACTGGAAGTATGTGGTTAACAGGTGTTTAGGAATATTACAATCGAATCTTTGAAAAGTGTTCCGAATAAATTGAGTTTATATAGCGAGCTAAAATTTGTAACAGAAGACAGCCTTGGAGTGGTGGTGACATGGTGCGCTTAGACCATTAACGGTGGCCCTAAAAGCAAGGGGACTGTGACCCTCTCAAAGCCCTCTGATGGGGATATTGTGTACTTGATGTAATTGGTTCGTATTAAATGTATTTTCTTCTATTGTACAGATGGGAGTCATCAGTTTGCTCAACTGACATCTCACTGTTTCATCCAATAACAAACATCTACGTTTATTCTAAGTGTATAGAGAAATTTAACTATATAGTAGTATTCAAAAAGATATCGTAATAAATCTTGTTTTGTTTCAAATGAAAAGTCCTGCTGATGGTTATCGTATCTTCAAACTTGATACGAAAAGCCGCACGCAGTTTTTGACACAGTTACCCGACACAGTTACCCGGTGGTCAGGTAGTCCACCAGATCATGATTCTTTTCATCTTAAGTTTAGTAACATTGAAGGTTATTTGGCCCCTAGAATTGAGAACAATGAGAATAGGTGGGATATTGTGTACTTGATGTAATTGGTTCGTATTAGATGTATTTTCTTCTATTGTACAGATGGGTGTCATCAGTTTGCTCAACTGACATCTCACTATTTCATCCAATAACAAACTTCTACGTTTTCTACGTTTATTCTAAGTGTATAGAGAAATTTAACTATATAGTAGTATTCAAAAACATATCGTAATATATCTTGTTTTGTTTCAAATGAAATGTCCTTCTGATGGTTATCGTATCTTCAAACTTGTTACGAAAAGCCGCACGCAGTTTTTGACACAGTTACACAGTGGTCAGGTAGTCCACCAGTTCATGATTCTTTTCATCTTAAGTTTAGTAACATTGAAGGTTATTTGGCCCCTAGAATTGAGAACAATGAGAATAGGTGGGATATTGTGTACTTGATGTAATTGGTTCGTATTAGATGTATTTTCTTCTATTGTACAGATGGGTGTCATCAGTTTGCTCAACTGACATGTCACTATTTCATCCAATAACTAACTTCTACGTTTTCTTCGTTTATAAAGTGTGTAGAGTTGAAAAATTTAACTAGTAGTATTCAAAAAGATATCAATAAATCTTGTTTTGTTTCAAATGAAATGCCATTCTGATGGTTATCGTATCTTCAAACTTGTTACGAAAAGCCGCACGCAGTTTTTGACACAGTTAGCCGATGGTCAGGTAGTCCACCAGATCATGATTCTTTTCATCTTAAGTTTAGTAATATTGAAGGTTATTTGGCCCCTAGAATGGGAACAATGACAACAGGTGGGATATTGTGTACTTGATGTAATTGGTTCGAATTAAATGTATTTTCTTCTATTGTACAGATGGGAGTCATCAGTTTGCTCAACTGACATCTCACTATTTCATCCAATAACTAACTTCTACGTTTTCTTCGTTTATAAAGTGTGTAGAGTTGAAAAATTTAACTAGTAGTATTCAAAAAGATATCGTAATAAATCTTGTTTTGTTTCAAATGAAATGCCCTTCTGATGGTTATCGTATCTTCAAACTTGTTACGAAAAGCCGCACGCAGTTTTTGACACAGTTACCCGGTGGTCAGGTAGTCCACCAGATCATGATTCTTTTAATCTTAAGTTTAGTAACATCGAAGGTTATTTGACCCCTAGAATTGAGAACAATGAGAACAGGTGGGATATTGTGTACTTGATGTAATTGGTTCGTATTTAATGTATTTTCTTCTATTGTACAGATGGGAGTCATCAGTTTGCTCAACTGACATCTCACTATTTCATCCAATAACTAACTTCTACGTTTTCTTCGTTTATAAAGTGTGTAGAGTTGAAAAATTTAACTAGTAGTATTCAAAAAGATATCGTAATAAATCTTGTTTTGTTTCAAATGAAATGCCCTTCTGATGGTTATCGTATCTTCAAACTTGTTACGAAAAGCCGCACGCAGTTTTTGACACAGTTACCCGGTGGTCAGGTAGTCCACCAGATCATGATTCTTTTAATCTTAAGTTTAGTAACATTGAAGGTTATTTGACCCCTAGAATTGAGAACAATGAGAACAGGTGGGATATTGTGTACTTGATGTAATTGGTTCGTATTTAATGTATTTTCTTCTATTGTACAGATGGGAGTCATCAGTTTGCTCAACTGACATGTCACTATTTCATCCAATAACTAACTTCTACGTTTTCTTCGTTTATAAAGTGTGTAGAGTTGAAAAATTTAACTAGTAGTATTCAAAAAGATATCAATAAATCTTGTTTTGTTTCAAATGAAATGCCATTCTGATGGTTATCGTATCTTCAAACTTGTTACGAAAAGCCGCACGCAGTTTTTGACACAGTTAGCCGATGGTCAGGTAGTCCACCAGATCATGATTCTTTTAATCTTAAGTTTAGTAACATCGAAGGTTATTTGACCCCTAGAATTGAGAACAATGACAACAGGTGGGATATTGTGTACTTGATGTAATTGGTTCGAATTAAATGTATTTTCTTCTATTGTACAGATGGGAGTCATCAGTTTGCTCAACTGACATCTCACTATTTCATCCAATAACTAACTTCTACGTTTTCTTCGTTTATAAAGTGTGTAGAGTTGAAAAATTTAACTAGTAGTATTCAAAAAGATATCGTAATAAATCTTGTTTTGTTTCAAATGAAATGCCCTTCTGATGGTTATCGTATCTTCAAACTTGTTACGAAAAGCCGCACGCAGTTTTTGACACAGTTACCCGGTGGTCAGGTAGTCCACCAGATCATGATTCTTTTAATCTTAAGTTTAGTAACATCGAAGGTTATTTGACCCCTAGAATTGAGAACAATGAGAACAGGTGGGATATTGTGTACTTGATGTAATTGGTTCGTATTTAATGTATTTTCTTCTATTGTACAGATGGGAGTCATCAGTTTGCTCAACTGACATCTCACTATTTCATCCAATAACTAACTTCTACGTTTTCTTCGTTTATAAAGTGTGTAGAGTTGAAAAATTTAACTAGTAGTATTCAAAAAGATATCGTAATAAATCTTGTTTTGTTTCAAATGAAATGCCCTTCTGATGGTTATCGTATCTTCAAACTTGTTACGAAAAGCCGCACGCAGTTTTTGACACAGTTACCCGGTGGTCAGGTAGTCCACCAGATCATGATTCTTTTAATCTTAAGTTTAGTAACATTGAAGGTTATTTGACCCCTAGAATTGAGAACAATGAGAACAGGTGGGATATTGTGTACTTGATGTAATTGGTTCGTATTTAATGTATTTTCTTCTATTGTACAGATGGGAGTCATCAGTTTGCTCAACTGACATGTCACTATTTCATCCAATAACTAACTTCTACGTTTTCTTCGTTTATAAAGTGTGTAGAGTTGAAAAATTTAACTAGTAGTATTCAAAAAGATATCAATAAATCTTGTTTTGTTTCAAATGAAATGCCATTCTGATGGTTATCGTATCTTCAAACTTGTTACGAAAAGCCGCACGCAGTTTTTGACACAGTTAGCCGATGGTCAGGTAGTCCACCAGATCATGATTCTTTTCATCTTAAGTTTAGTAATATTGAAGGTTATTTGGCCCCTAGAATGGGAACAATGACAACAGGTGGGATATTGTGTACTTGATGTAATTGGTTCGAATTAAATGTATTTTCTTCTATTGTACAGATGGGAGTCATCAGTTTGCTCAACTGACATCTCACTATTTCATCCAATAACTAACTTCTACGTTTTCTTCGTTTATAAAGTGTGTAGAGTTGAAAAATTTAACTAGTAGTATTCAAAAAGATATCGTAATAAATCTTGTTTTGTTTCAAATGAAATGCCCTTCTGATGGTTATCGTATCTTCAAACTTGTTACGAAAAGCCGCACGCAGTTTTTGACACAGTTACCCGGTGGTCAGGTAGTCCACCAGATCATGATTCTTTTAATCTTAAGTTTAGTAACATCGAAGGTTATTTGACCCCTAGAATTGAGAACAATGAGAACAGGTGGGATATTGTGTACTTGATGTAATTGGTTCGTATTTAATGTATTTTCTTCTATTGTACAGATGGGAGTCATCAGTTTGCTCAACTGACATCTCACTATTTCATCCAATAACTAACTTCTACGTTTTCTTCGTTTATAAAGTGTGTAGAGTTGAAAAATTTAACTAGTAGTATTCAAAAAGATATCGTAATAAATCTTGTTTTGTTTCAAATGAAATGCCCTTCTGATGGTTATCGTATCTTCAAACTTGTTACGAAAAGCCGCACGCAGTTTTTGACACAGTTACCCGGTGGTCAGGTAGTCCACCAGATCATGATTCTTTTAATCTTAAGTTTAGTAACATTGAAGGTTATTTGACCCCTAGAATTGAGAACAATGAGAACAGGTGGGATATTGTGTACTTGATGTAATTGGTTCGTATTTAATGTATTTTCTTCTATTGTACAGATGGGAGTCATCAGTTTGCTCAACTGACATCTCACTATTTCATCCAATAACTAACTTCTACGTTTTCTTCGTTTATAAAGTGTGTAGAGTTGAAAAATTTAACTAGTAGTATTCAAAAAGATATCGTAATAAATCTTGTTTTGTTTCAAATGAAATGCCCTTCTGATGGTTATCGTATCTTCAAACTTGTTACGAAAAGCCGCACGCAGTTTTTGACACAGTTACCCGGTGGTCAGGTAGTCCACCAGATCATGATTCTTTTAATCTTAAGTTTAGTAACATTGAAGGTTATTTGACCCCTAGAATTGAGAACAATGAGAACAGGTGGGATATTGTGTACTTGATGTAATTGGTTCGTATTTAATGTATTTTCTTCTATTGTACAGATGGGAGTCATCAGTTTGCTCAACTGACATCTCACTATTTCATCCAATAACTAACTTCTACGTTTTCTTCGTTTATAAAGTGTGTAGAGTTGAAAAATTTAACTAGTAGTATTCAAAAAGATATCGTAATAAATCTTGTTTTGTTTCAAATGAAATGCCCTTCTGATGGTTATCGTATCTTCAAACTTGTTACGAAAAGCCGCACGCAGTTTTTGACACAGTTACCCGGTGGTCAGGTAGTCCACCAGATCATGATTCTTTTAATCTTAAGTTTAGTAACATTGAAGGTTATTTGACCCCTAGAATTGAGAACAATGAGAACAGGTGGGATATTGTGTACTTGATGTAATTGGTTCGTATTTAATGTATTTTCTTCTATTGTACAGATGGGAGTCATCAGTTTGCTCAACTGACATCTCACTATTTCATCCAATAACTAACTTCTACGTTTTCTTCGTTTATAAAGTGTGTAGAGTTGAAAAATTTAACTAGTAGTATTCAAAAAGATATCGTAATAAATCTTGTTTTGTTTCAAATGAAATGCCCTTCTGATGGTTATCGTATCTTCAAACTTGTTACGAAAAGCCGCACGCAGTTTTTGACACAGTTACCCGGTGGTCAGGTAGTCCACCAGATCATGATTCTTTTAATCTTAAGTTTAGTAACATTGAAGGTTATTTGACCCCTAGAATTGAGAACAATGAGAACAGGTGGGATATTGTGTACTTGATGTAATTGGTTCGTATTTAATGTATTTTCTTCTATTGTACAGATGGGAGTCATCAGTTTGCTCAACTGACATCTCACTATTTCATCCAATAACTAACTTCTACGTTTTCTTCGTTTATAAAGTGTGTAGAGTTGAAAAATTTAACTAGTAGTATTCAAAAAGATATCGTAATAAATCTTGTTTTGTTTCAAATGAAATGCCCTTCTGATGGTTATCGTATCTTCAAACTTGTTACGAAAAGCCGCACGCAGTTTTTGACACAGTTACCCGGTGGTCAGGTAGTCCACCAGATCATGATTCTTTTAATCTTAAGTTTAGTAACATTGAAGGTTATTTGACCCCTAGAATTGAGAACAATGAGAACAGGTGGGATATTGTGTACTTGATGTAATTGGTTCGTATTTAATGTATTTTCTTCTATTGTACAGATGGGAGTCATCAGTTTGCTCAACTGACATCTCACTATTTCATCCAATAACTAACTTCTACGTTTTCTTCGTTTATAAAGTGTGTAGAGTTGAAAAATTTAACTAGTAGTATTCAAAAAGATATCGTAATAAATCTTGTTTTGTTTCAAATGAAATGCCCTTCTGATGGTTATCGTATCTTCAAACTTGTTACGAAAAGCCGCACGCAGTTTTTGACACAGTTACCCGGTGGTCAGGTAGTCCACCAGATCATGATTCTTTTAATCTTAAGTTTAGTAACATGGAAGGTTATTTGACCCCTAGAATTGAGAACAATGAGAACAGGTGGGATATTGTGTACTTGATGTAATTGGTTCGTATTTAATGTATTTTCTTCTATTGTACAGATGGGAGTCATCAGTTTGCTCAACTGACATCTCACTATTTCATCCAATAACTAACTTCTACGTTTTCTTCGTTTATAAAGTGTGTAGAGTTGAAAAATTTAACTAGTAGTATTCAAAAAGATATCGTAATAAATCTTGTTTTGTTTCAAATGAAATGCCCTTCTGATGGTTATCGTATCTTCAAACTTGTTACGAAAAGCCGTACGCAGTTTTTGACACAGTTACCCGGTGGTCAGGTAGTCCACCAGATCATGATTCTTTTAATCTTAAGTTTAGTAACATTGAAGGTTATTTGACCCCTAGAATTGAGAACAATGAGAACAGGTGGGATATTGTGTACTTGATGTAATTGGTTCGTATTTAATGTATTTTCTTCTATTGTACAGATGGGAGTCATCAGTTTGCTCAACTGACATCTCACTATTTCATCCAATAACAAACTTCTACGTTTTCTACGTTTATTCTAAGTGTATAGAGAAATTTAACTATATAGTAGTATTCAAAAAGATATCGTAATAAATCTTGTTTTGTTTCAAATGAAATGTCCTGCTGATGGTTATCGTATCTTCAAACTTGTTACAAAAAGTCGCACGCAGTTTTTGACACACTTTGCCGGTGACAGTTAGTTCACCAGATCATGATTCTTTTCATCTTAAGTTTAGTAATATTGAAGGTTATTTGGCCCCTAGAATTGAGAACAATGAGAACAGGTGGGATATTGTGTACTTGATGTAATTGGTTCGTATTAAATGTATTTTCTTCTATTGTACAGATGGGAGTCATCAGTTTGCTCAACTGACATCTCGCTATTTCATCCAATAACAAACTTCTACGTTTTCTACGTTTATTCTAAGTGTATAGAGAAATTTAACTATATAGTAGTATTCAAAAAGATATCATAATAAATCTTGTTTTGTTTCAAATGAAATGTCCTTCTGATGGTTATCGTATCTTCAGACTTGTTACGAAAAACCGCACGCAGTTTTTGACACAGTTACCCGATGGTCAGGTAGTCCACCGGATAATGATTCTTTTCATCCTATGTTTAGTAATATTGAAGGTTATTTGGCCCCTAGAATTGAGAACAGGTAGGATATTGTGTACTTGATGTAATTGGTTCGTATTAAATGTATTTTCTTCTATTGTACAGATGGGAGTCATCAGTTTGCTCAACTGACATCTCACTATTTCATCCAATAACTAACGTCTACGTTTTCTGCGTTTATAAAGTGTATAGAGTTGAAAAATTTAACTAGTAGTATTCAAAAAGATCGTAATAAATCTTGTTTTGTTTCAAATGAAATGTCCTGCTGATGGTTATCGTATCTGCGAACTTGTTACGAAAAGCCGCACGCAGTTTTTGACACAGTTTGTCGGTGGTCAGGTAGTCCACCAGATCATGATTCTTTTCATCTTAAGTTTTTAACAAAATTTTGGAGACTGTGGCGAACTTAATAATAAAATTATAAATAAATATATAAATTGTTCTCATCGTATCGTACTAATAGTAAATAATCTTCCACTGTCCCAGCTACGTTTCCATTTACCGTTACGATTGACGTAGTGCGCGCTGCACGAAATTTATACCATTCATATGAAATCGCTTTAAAAATTACTTCACAATTCAACAATTCTTTTTCTACAGTCGCATTAATTAAAATATGATAATTGTTTGCGTGCATATCCCGTTATCGTGCTAATATTCGTTACTGAGATATTCGCTTCTATGAAAATCTTGTTCGCAACCTTTATTACACAGAAACTGAAGAAAAGAAAAACGCCAAGCTATAGAAGAGGCTCTAAATGCAACCTGAACAAAAATTTAAATTTTTGTGGCAAAGTCTTTAGTACCTTTTCGGGTACCTTTTCTCATTTCTCTCGCGCTCATGTTTACACCGAGAGGAGGCTAAAAATTTTGACAGTCATACAACTTATGTAGGAATGATTCAGGAGTATGAGACACTTTATTTAAACTTTTTCTGTTCAGTAGTTTTAGAGTTATGCGCCTTCAAACGCAGGAGTCAATATTATCGAAACGTTAGGGATTATCTAGATAATCTTTACAAACTAAGCTAGTAAGAGACATTATAAATTTAAATTAAAGAGACCTCATTGTTATTAAATACAATGTTCGAGATAAAATGAAAAAAAAATAGCAGCTGGTATTGTTACATGTTCTTAGGGTAGCATGCCTAATTACAGTAACAGGGAATATGTCGACATGATTATTGTTTATGGAATAATTCCTCCAAATTATCAAGTTGGGTGTTGTAAGAGGTATTTTCATGGAAACGAGGAGACTAATTATTTCTGAAAGTTATAGATGTTCTCAGAAAGTGTACGTTAATTTATATGAATTGTAAACTAAAATAGCTTTCTGGTTATTGATCTTTGGTTAAAAAGGTTGTCTCAATTCAAAGCAACCTTTGTTAATCCAAAACAACTATTGTTTCCTATAACGCAAGGATATGTATCGTTCATAGAAGAAAACCGTTGTTGTGGCCTACTATTGTCTTATTTTAATATTGTACAATTATAAATGGATGTTATTTTCCAACTAGAGAAGGACGAACGATCATCACGTCTAGTCTGTTTCTACCAATTCAAGAGTTGGACATTTCTAGTCAGCTACATTGACGGCATAATCACTGATGCTGCATAGACATGTATACGGTTATATACCCTCTAGGAGATCCGTCTTACGACGAGACAATTAAAGCTCCATCTATGGGCACCCTTCACATTATTTTCAAATGAACGAAGTTCTTAAATCAAAACAATCGATATTTTAAAGCAAATATTTAGGTTATTTTATATTAAAGATATATTCTTATTACAAGTATGTTCCACCTGAAGAATTCTATGTAATAATTCAAGCGTATGCTTTGATATACTGCTGTCTTATTTCCGTTTCATGTCATAATGAAAAACTCCAGTATTTGAGTAACTAACAAAAGTGTAGGTTGGGTTAAAAATAGCCAACATAAATCTCACGAACTGTCTTCGTGACTTTTGAAATGTAGCTTCCTTCTAATACATATAATTTATTAATTCTCATTATCTCCATATTCTTCAACCAGAACGAAATATCGTATTTTAACTAAGTATATAAATAACTAACAATTGTGTCAGTGTCAGTTATTTCAATGTATCAATAGAGCCACAGATGTGAACGGTAGCAACTTTTCACTAGAACGAAAGCAAAAAAAGACACAATACGGCAGACAATGCATGGGACACCATATCTTATCTTTTAACCCTAACGCCACAATAGTCTCAGCATGAGAAGCTGGCCTTCAGACCTATACTGATTTCTATTTCTTTTATTTATTCTTTTAATATCACTTTAAGGTTGATTTTGATGAAAAAAGAAATGGAGCACTCTTTAGAAGTTGCATTGAAACTATCATTGTCAATGGTGTCTGTTAACTCGCAATAATAGAGAAGATGGTAGACTGAATTAAATGAAGAAAGATATACAATGCCGCTCATGGAAGTTCGGACACATAGTAAATATATAGGAAATAATGATAAAAGCACTGATAACGTAGCAATAGGCACCTCTATTTCTACCAAATAGCGAACACATTCTTAACGTTGATTTCCAGTAACATAATTTTTGTATTTAATTATTATGCAACATTTATGCTGTTTTGTAACTGGTTGTTGGGAATTTTCAAGTTTCCATTAAAAAGGATTAAATACGAAACAACAAATAGAGTCATAAATACTGCATCTCAGACACATGTTGCGACCCCATTTTTACCAGATTTTTGCATCAAATGCTCGAATTCGCATTCAAACGAGTCTGTGCCTGCAATCTGTAGTTTGCACAAGATACGTATAACTCTGTCACGCGGAAGACATCATGCGACGCGGAAAGCCAACAAGCAAGGAACATCGAACGATGTTCCTTGTTTGTTCTGTAATTATCGCTTTTATCAGGAACGATTGTCAGTTCGTGAAAATGCAAGAAATAAGTCAACGATAAGTGAGTCAACAATAAGTGACACTCTTCACCAATATGAAGAAACATGGAATTTGGATAACGTGTTCGGCCGGGACTATCACGAATAATTTCCCAAGCGGATGAAGAACGATTAAAATTAATTTTTAAGCAAAACTGAAAATTGACCGCACCTAAAATCACCTCTGAAGTCGATCGTGAAAGACCAAATTTCGTAAGCACAGGGAAACGGCGTCTCCAAGCGGAAAATCTGCATGAACGCGTTGCCGTATGCTAACCATTGCTTGGTCGGGAAAATCGTCAGACACTACTGTTTCCAGTCTTCATTTATCCAACTTCGATGTGTTCGTGCCCACTGAAGTCGTTTCTGATGATTTCCCCGACGAAGCAATGGTTTTCGTACGGCAACGCGTCCATGCAGATTTTCCGCTTGGAGACGTCGTTTCCCTGTGCTTACGAAAATTGGTCTTTCACGATCGCGATTGACTTCAGAGGTGATTTTAGGTGCGGCAAATTTTCTGTTTTGCTTAAAAATTAATTTTAATCGTTCTTCATCCGCTTGGGAAATTATTCGTGATAGTCCCGGCCGATAATTGCAGAACGCTGTTCCTTGCTTGTTGGCTTTACGCGACGCATGATGTCTTCCGCGTGACGGAGTTATCTTGTGCAAACTACAGATTGCAGGCACAGACTCGTTTGAATTCGAATTCGAGCATTTGACGCAAAAATCTGGTAAAAATGGGGTCGCAACATGTGTCTGAGATGCAGTATTTATGACTATTTGTTATTTCGAACTTCCATGAGCGGCAGTGTACATTCCCAGGTAACAAATCCTATTAAAATGTCAATGGAATCTTTTAAATTTAATAGCCCTATATCTATCTCCTAATTGTGGATGCGCCCTTTCTAATACCGCCCCTAATTCCCATCCATAGACATCTTCAATTATCTAAATATAAACCAAAACACACCCTATCGTGTTCACCATGTGAATTTCCTCTTCTTCTGCTCGAAACTTAGAGGAGAGATAATTACTGGCATGAGGAACGCAACAAGATGGTATGGTATCATGTTCCACCTTGAGTGCGGAGTTGGCAGGTCGATGATTCTCTGACGTAGGTACTGACCAGTCCGGGTAAACTTACCTCTACGACGGTGGTTATTTACGATCGAATGTATCAGGCCGAGAACTTGGTAATTTGTAGTTTCAGTGGCGGACATAATAACAGTCCAGTCGGTGCTCTTAGGAGGTTTACCTACAAACTTATATTTTAGCCGTGTGCAGGCGATTTCGGCCTTTGTTTGTTGCCGACGGTTGACGCCGCCGGTCCATGGTTGTAGACGGACCATCCGAAATTATTTCACGATTATGTTTGCGAGTGAAGAGAATCTAAAAATGGTATTCAGTTCTGGATGGTACCATGTTTTACCATGGGATGTTATAATGTGGTGTGAAATTGGCTACTTCAGACATTTGTTTTCGAATGTTTAGTCTGTATTGATGATTCTCGTATTATCATGCTTGATAATAGGTGATGAGATCTATTTTGTCTAATAAGCAAATTTTAAGTGTATTTGCCCCATTAAAAAATTGTAAAATCGATGTAAGTTAGGTTTTTATGTAAAAAATAAAGATTCATGTGTACCTATGTATATTAGGTTAAGCTTTTTTGTATTTAAATTGCTTATTATAAGAAAAACCTTGAGACGTACCAAATGTTTAAAGTAGATCAAGTGAGTCAAGATGTCATAGGTACATTATTATATAATTCTTTATAAGTATTTTATTTTACAATTTTTTAACGATAACAGAAACTACTATTTCTAGAAAGCAATTTACCAATTTGTTTGTTTGTTTCCATATGTACCGTATCTTATCCTATATATACTACCTTTTTTCCAAACATGCATCAGAAAATGGAGTGCAAAATAATATATTTTTCGTCGATCATTAACTTATGTGTCCGTTTAGTGAATAGAAAATCGTTTGCTATAGGTAAAACCACGTGAGGTGAGAGTGAGTCATCCATTTCAGCTGTTATTTTACTGATACGTTACAGACCATTGCCGTGCGTTAAAAAGAAACGGCGTACCTTTTTATGTGTGTGTTCTTACGATTTTAAGCGATGACTCACTCTCAGCTCTTGTGGTCTTACCTATAAACAGGTCTGCTAATGTACGATTTCGATTAATGCACATTTTTTATTATAGCCCATCAAACGACTTTCATTCATTCATTATACGTAAAACATGGGCATTAAGCATAGGGGTCGAATCTGCAATTTGGTTCAGTTTCTACTTTTTCCGATAAGATCATATAAAGGAAATATTTTTTTTGTCTTTTAAAAATACAAGAATATGACAACGAATAAACAACGGCATCTTGGAACACTTCAATCTATGAAATAAAAGCACAACGCAGTTTTAAACTAAACATTTTACAACTTTTAACAAACTTGCGACCTTAATTAACACTACAGCACAACACGCAACAAAGTTATTTTAAGATTTGTGCATCCATTTTTCGAAGAGTACTGACGTCATTGAATGGTTTTTTAATTGATTGTTTTCATTTCGTTTCAACTGCCCGACAAATAAAATGCCACAAACAAATACAAATACAGTAGAACGTGAAAATTCCGAATGCCAAAAATCAGAAACGTAAAAATCCGAACGCGTTTTAAAAAAGTTTAAATACATAATTATGTAATAGTTTGTTTAATATATGTATATTTAATCGATTAAAGTGCATTTTTAGGCATGTTTTAAGGCCTAAAAATGTCATTTGCTAGGTTACCTTCTCGCGAATAAAATTTTGAAAATATTGAAAATTCGTGTTTGAATTCTGTTTAAAAGCAATTATTGGATTAATAGCAATTTAAAAATAACGTAGACTCTGATTATTTGTACAAATTTAAAAAATCCAATATAGAAAAACATTGTAGGCATCACAAACATTTTCTATCTGTAAATAAACACAGAATTATTAAGTTTTATTGTGTTACACCTAAACGTAAATATTTAATATTTCCACCTAAATGCCGCTTTACTCAAATTTTTACAATTTATGTAGGCCTAATTTCTCGTCTTAGTAGACGTTGAAGTAGAATATGTTTATCAGCCAAAATCTTGATAATTTTGTTTTGAATAATAAAAAATAAGATAATGCAAAAAGGCTGTTGCAAATTACGCAGTTTTTTTTATTAAAATAACAATCTCTTCTTATTATAAACTTATATTAAAATATTAACAAGTATAATTTTATAAATAATTCAGGAAAACTTGGTATTGGAGCTTTTATTGCGACTTTAAAGTTTCAACTATAAAAATATTGTACTTCCACAAAAAGATGCACCTAAATGGCCCACAAAACTGGTGAAATTTCCAAATTGATTCCTTTTCAAATAATGGAGTTATTTTCTGTAACAACTTACAGTGCAACACACTGTAAAAAAATTAAATTATTATAAAATTATTATATTATATATACTATTATAAAATTTAAGAAATTATTTTATTTAATGAAGTCAAAATCTCTTACTTACAATACAAAAACATTGACTTATAGGTAAGAAATTTTATGAGGAAAATTTCGGTGAAAAAATCATGATTTCATGAGTTAAAAGTTCAATTCGTCATGTTATATTTACCTTCTGAAATATCTCTGCTGCTGTTTTCTTATCCACCATCAATTTTGTATCACTTTTCCTCGTGCAAAAAAAATAAAACCTCTCAAATAACGTGATGCACTACCCTACTTTTACCTCAATTATTGCTCATGTCAGGCCAATGCAGATAATACGTTGTGCACACTGCATCGATACACTTTTCCCGCACCGCCTAAGCTACAATTTGCATTTCTTTACATAATTCTTAGCTATTAAGTTATTATCGACGTAAACCTGCCGTAACATTAACTTTATTAATGTAGCGGAACACTAAAAATTCACTTTAGGTCATTCGCTAGCAAGTAGAAATGCTGCGCACTTACAGGGTGTTTCAGAAACAACGGTTAAAATTGAAGGAGCATATGCCCAAGGACGCAAGAAACATGTTCTGTCAAATAACGTATGGTCTAACTTAATGCATTCTTAAGAAAATTAATAAAGAAAAAAGTCCGACCTTGTTCAGCTCAAGAAAGTCGTCAACACTCTCCCGCAGTGCTGCAACTGCTTATATAATCGTAGTCAGCTATTCGTTGGAACAAGAATCTTTTGAGTTGTGCGAAATAACTTCCATTGATCGCGTTAAATTAGACCCTCGTAACTGCTTGCCAAATTCTTTCATAAACCACCCTTAATGTTGCCCTAATTGAATCATAAATTCAAAATTCAAATCAGCGTAAGTTGTAAATTTTACCAACGCTATATGCGAATAATTAAATAACATAAATTACGGCCCCTCGAAATAGTTTGGCTCATAACTTACACATTGTTATTATAAGCAGTATTGCGTTGCAAATGGGCTGCAGTCGAGTGCTAAGGGGGTGGCTGGCGAATTATATCGAACTGCTGGGTGGGTGAATATGGCTATTTTATCGAGTGCTCGAGGGTGGGTGCTGCCTGATTCCTCTTTTTCTCGATACTATCCGGGTGACGTAATTATATTAGCTAGGGGTTGCATATGGGGTCCACCCAAAAACCAGGGGTGGGTAATTGCTTTTTAAAATGTAGCTAATATCGTGAAATTCAAAGCATCACTGTGGCGTTGGGATAAAGAAGATTGAACTGCAGCAATTGGAAAATTTGGTAATGTATACAAGTTTTTCTATACAACAAGTTTTAGTTTGTTTTCTTTTTAATAAAAACGATCGTACAACGAAGGAATTTTGATCACGGATGATTTGGATTTTGAACTTTGGTCATGTTGGTTGAGAACTACCATAATTGACTGTAAGTTTCAATACACTCCATCTTTGTATTGTTCTCTGTATTCTTTGGATTGGTAGATTGGACTGAAGATGGCCCACCTAGCCGAAACGTGTTTCCTGTAAACTTAATTATACACATTGCAAAGTAGAGATGTAAAGATGTCGACTCTTATTATTAAATGACTGCATGATAGACCCACCTCTAATGAAAGAATGCCCTTAAAGATACACTAAAAGTTAAACCAGCGTCCAGTTTCTGAATTCCTTCTCATCCAGGCTTCTTATCCAGTCTTTCTTATCCAGTCTTTCTTATCCAGTTCAATTCCTTGTTTTTGTGAATGAAAACTAAAACCCCAAATTTCCTGTTCAGATTATCAAAAATTAAAAACTCAACAAATTTACTGCCTTTGTAATTATGGGTGATCAATTTCCCAAAAAATGTTTCCAATTTTAAGATACTGTTCAGGAATTCAAGTCCACTATTAAAATATAAAACTATTTTATATTTAAATACTGCACAACACAGAAACAAGCAATTTTTCGAGAAAAAGTCATTCTTGTTTTTGCAAAACAAAATATTGTTCAAATTTGCTTAAGAGTACATATTAAAAAACTAAAACAATAATAACAATAATAAAGTAAGAGTCACTTTTTCACAATTATATGTAAAATGTCATCGAGACATTTCAAAGGACTCCAAAGGGACTGGATGTTCCCTCTAAGCATTTTTCAAGTACTTTGCAAATGAGCGGCCATTTCTGTAATTTCGTCAAAATAGTTAAATAATAAATTCAAGTAGATGAGATTTTGTATAATTTATGTATATGACATTTTTTGGTAAAATTAATAGTTTAGCTGCATGAGCAAATTCTATTTGATTGAGATCGGTCATGTCTGGATTAACATAAAACTAGTTAGTCAGGATTTGACAGATATTTGCATTCTAATGACAGTAGGTAGTGTCGCGTGCTGATGTTTTGATAATACCTACTGTCAATAGAATAAAAATATCTGTCAAATCCTGGCTAACTAGTTTTATTTTAATGCAGACTTATTATATATAGTATAAAGTCATGTGCCTGGCCAGATCAGATTTTTTCGTTTTTAAATCGTTATAGATAATATAATTATTTAAAAGTTTCACTTATATGAGGTTCAGCGACAAATAAAAATTATTTTCTCTAAGAAAAAAAAAAGAATATCTCGATCTGTTAAAACGACTCAAATGTAATCGCGCATGCAAGTCTAAAGCTAGCGTTTCTAGAAAAACCCGTCGGTTGTATCGCTGTAATAAACTCTAGCAGAGAAGGTAGAAACATTATACTTTTTAAAAGTCACTTTCTATATGAATTCATAGGCTCCTATACTAGATCTATTCGTTTTCTCCAAGTATAACAATTTCGACCGAAGATGTCATAGGCTATGAAATGGTAAAACATTGTTATTAACATCAAATTTTGTCAATGGCATTTTGATAATGTGGGTAGGTACTATTGCTAGTGTTAACTGAGGCTAACTATGTTCTCAGTAAACAGAAAAATGTTAAAATCACCAACTTCAGGTTCCTTTACTAATTTTTGGATAATTAGCAAGAATATAGAAAATCCACCATAAGACGGAATATTGTACATCAAATTTTTATATTCTTGCCAATAGGGTATTTGACTATTATTGGAAAACCATCTTAGTGTGTTTATTCCTTCACTCTACATTGTAAATGCATTATTTTTCGTAATTATTTCCTCAATATTTCATAAAAATCAGCGTTAAAAATTAATCACAAAAAGTCCCGCCAAAACGATACTTTCTGTTGTCTGACGTCACCGGTTAGTAGATGTCAAATCGGCCCATATGGTCTGCCAGCATCGGCATCGTCGCCGTTTGGTAATTGTGTTGTATGATGTGTTGTTTTCACAATTTCTACATAAAAATGGGTTATAAATAGTGTATAAATCCACAATGCAGAGATACGTCAAGAAAAACTCCGGATAAACTATTTGTAGCTGTTCGGCAAGATTTGAAACTGCGAAGAAAGTGGTTGGCTCGTAGAAATCCAAATGAAATAAATAGCCGCCAATACAAGTGTTTTGTGTTGTGAAGATTACTTCGACATAAGTACAACTGACTAGAATAAGTTATCTATCCTATTTTCGAACCAGGTATTATCTGATCTGACAGCTTAAGGTTAGGGCTATCCTAACCTACAAAGTTATGCTTACATGGCGCTTTCGTGCTATTAAATTCAAACGGGAGAAGCATAAGAGCGCGTTCGGATAACCCGGTATTGTACGGTGAGAGTGACGCGCTGCATAATAGGCGGACTAACGTCATACGGCGTTTATCTGCATATAAGAGAGAGACAGCCGACCCAAGTTATCTGAGCTTTGCTCTCCCCATACCCTACCTCGACAAACCGAACGCGCTCTAAGCGTACTAACGAATGACATCACTGCAGACTGAGCCAATTACAGAGCGTTTTCAATCACGTGATAGGACGTGAATAAAATTCAATTTTATTTTTGGTTTTTTATAGAAACAAAGCACATTTTTTTTAAAATTAATGACAAATAATTTTCTGAAACTGTAATCTATTAGGATGACTATAATACATGCCATATTTTTAATACAGTCAAATACCCTATTATCAAAAAATTAGTAAAGGAATCTGAACTTGCTGATTTAAAATTTTTATGTTCTAAGGGGTTTTCAGACTAAACGTGCTTACTTTTTGCAATTATAAGTACTTTTGATTGCATAAAAGGACGAATTTCAGTATTGTAATTTAAATATTTCAGTAGAAACTTATCAACCATTTGTATATTTTCTAGAACATATAATTAAAATTTTGATCATACAATTTTCTTAGACAAGCACAAAATAGTCAAAATACAGAAGACATACGTTAGGACAAAATTGTAAAAGTATTTCAATACGAAAGCACTCCGGCAGTAGGTAGTCAATATAGCATTAGCAGCACTTAACGGGGTCAAAATCCCTAGAATACTACTCTTACTTTCAAAAAGTGGGGTGTAGCAACTCCTTTGTTCGCCCTTAGTAGGTAGATCCTACCGTGCCGTCCATTGAATGGGAGCTGTTAAAAGTTACAAGAGCCATAAATTTTACCTATAATTTATGATTGTAATAAAATTTCACACACTCACAGCTCTTCGCACTGCTTCAACAAAAAAAAAACTCGGGCTTTCCCATAACCAGCCTGCAGAATTACCACCCTGACGTTGCGAATATCAAATTAAAGAATGCTAATCCAATATTTTTGTAATTTGCCCAGCGTGAAAATTACTGGGGAAAAAACTGGAAATAAAAGGTAAAACGGTACGAGTGGCTTCCCCGGTGGATAGATATATATTTCAATCGTCCGCTAGGCGGCGCTCACTGCAGAAATACTCGAATAATCCAATAATAACATACCCGCGCCCGTCTCGAAGTTATAATTGATATTAACTCGATCGGGTTTCGCAGTCGTGATCTTCCCTTCGACTGTGCATAACGGCGGTGATTATGATTTATCGAGCATCGAAAACCGAAGAATTCCATCGCACAAAGAATACACGAAGCGAATTGATCCAATAATACACAATTTGCAATAACTCTCTCTCTCCTTCGCGTCCCACGATATTTTTCCTGCTCGTTTTCTCACCGGGTATTATCAAATCTCTTCATTTTACTTTGTTTGCGCGATGTTCCATGTCGCATGACGATTCGTGCGACAATTTACAGTACAATTTTCTTAACTTCGTTTTTACAAAATGTAGTTACTAAATGACTATGGTTTATCCTTTATTTTTACTAACTTTATTGTAAGTGTTTTCTGTCTTTTTGTATGTTTTTTTTTTATTAATTTTCGTATTTTTGCGAAATAGTTTTTTATCATACACACAGAAAAGTGATCTCTCGAACGAAGAGAGAATTACTTGGCTGCTGTAGTTGGTAGGTTCGTATATACGCGAGAGATTATTGACTTTAACCAAGGAATTTTATTTCTTGGAATAATTACTAGATTTAAGAAAGTGGTTACTCTGGTGAAGTAAGTAAACAGTCTTCAATGAAGTGTATATTTTTATTCCCGTTAAATATTTTTAGCTACTTAATGTAAGAATTTTAAAGATTTGGCACAAATACGTTTTCTATTGCTAATTAACGAGATAGGTATGTTATATTTACTTACTCGTTCTAAACTGTTGCGTGCGTTACATCAAACTATTCCGTGTTGAAACGTTTATTGTACACTATAAATCACAATACACATCCCCAATAAATCACAAGGCACATCCCCTACGGGTACTTCGTTGTTGTTTTCGTACTAGGTTAGGCTCCTTTACGGCGCCAGCACCAGGCGCGGGCGCGCGAGCCTTGACAAAATCACGGTGCGCATATTTATTCCAGAGAAAGGGATTACTTGAAAGAAGTGAGAATCACTTGAGTTAAATAATTGGTGGGTTTTTATTCAGTAAACAATACTTACTTATATTAAATGTCTTATATTTTCTTGGATCAAGTAACTACGCACTTGGATGGATTTACTATTACTTCGTTGGAGAAATTAACATTTTTGGGACGAAAAATTCAATTACTTCTTTCAATACAATATTGGTTCTTATAAAGAAAGAATTTATTTGTTGACAGCATTTATCTGAGAAATTATTTTACTTATATTGATTATGTGGCATTTCTTGTATATACGTAACTTTCTACATCCAAGCAAATATGCATTTGAATCTAGTAAATAAATTCAAGAAATTATGTTTTCTCGTTCCAAATAATCACTTTTCTGTGTGTACTTGCTAAGACATGCATCAAAGATATGTTTGGTGGAATCACTATTAGTAGAGCGCTGAGAGAGATATTACATCGTGTATTTGTGCTATATTGTTTTCAGCCCTCTAGTCTCGACCATACTTAAAATCTTGTCATAGTAGCTTTCACGAGAGCTGCCAATTACTCAACGTATGCGGAAAATAATACTAACAGTTTGAAATATTTAGGCAACCAAATATACTTTATAATTTTATAATAAGATTTACACCGATATGATTAGGTATTTCCATTTAAATTATACGTTAAACTGACCTTGGAATCTTTGCCGATAATACAAAGAATATCTTCCTCAATTCTGCCGAGTCTGCTCAGCACTATCATTTACCTAAAAGTCTAGATATCAGAGCATTTCACATATTTCCGAGTACTTAATTTATCAAAAATACAATAATCTAAGCTAAGTGACTATCCTGGCTAACAAGTAACAAAATCTGACAGGTGAAAACTGTGAAATACCTGGAATAGTTTTCACACTTTTCACTAGTCCGATTTTGTTAATTTTTAAACAGGATAGTCACATAGTTTAGATTGTCCTGCTTAAAAAACGGAGCGCCCTAATACATACAGGCCATATTTTCTTTCTGGATATTAGAATACTGTTATACTAAAACTATTATTTTAAAAAACAAAAACTGTTTTATTAAAAATATTCATAAATAAAGCAAAAATTTAAAGAACAAAAAAATAACCTCTCAAAAGGGTTCAAAACAAAAAGATATTCAATTCTTTAAAGTAAAGCAAGCAGTCGAATAGCTGTTGCGGTTGCAGCCCGACTGCACACCAACTGCTCAATATTCTCAAATAAGCACAATTTATCTATGTTTTTAATAAATATTGAGTTTAAACAACTGTAAATTTAAAAATAACAAATAATCGTAAATGTAAAGCTGATTTTTAATAAAATTTATTATTTTTTTGCATTCATCCAAAACAATTCTTTTGGGATGGATTTGTCTTAAATAAAAAATATTATTAAACATTCTTTAGTTTGCAATTACCAAACACCCCTCGTACTACTATCGAAAATCAGTAATTTCACATTAGAGTTTGATTATACGATCTCTGTTAAACAGAGATTAAGATTGGGCTTAGGGCAACAATACACCTAACTATGGGCTCTAAACAATCCCCATGAACGTCTGGGCAAATTGGCACGAAGAGATATAAAGAGATTCGAAACCAATTACCACTTAAACTAACAGTCGCGCCACTTTGAAACAATTTAACCGCGCAAACTTATATCCCCCGGAGTCCGGGGGTGGTTGTCGGGGTGGGGAGGGGGTGCGGCCGTAACTTCCGATAATACCTAATACCAATTGTACTTTCCATTCGTGAACTCGGCGCTTAAACGAACAGTTTTAAGCAAAGGGGTTGCTAGCTACCACACAGGACTTATTCCGGACTCCTTAACAGGACGCGTACATGCTCCTCCGGGAAACTATTTAAGACCATCGCTCGATATAGCAATTAGGCCAAAACCACGTCGCCAGAAATTAAATTAAACTGAATAAGAACTTAAAAGTTTTAGTTGGGATTAAAACTTGAAGGTTATTGTTGCATAATATTACAAATAAATAGAACAAATAGTTATTAATCTTAAAGAACTGTCCTTAGATTTTGGAAATAAATTTTTCTACCTCCGCAAGAACCTCTATACTCCTATATATGCACAAAAATCTACAATTTTATTCTTTGAATAAATTTGCAAAATTTGCCACTTATGCAACATAAACAACAACATAACTAATATTATTATAGTGGGAAATTAATCCACAAATTTAAGAAAACTTATAAGATGGACCTTCTATAACAATTAGAAATAGAAAATCTCCATCTTAGTGGTAGACCTACTTTTATATGTTATGATCTCTACTACTTGGTAGTATCTATCTATTTTTTTTCTAATTGAACGTATTTTCTTCTTGTTTTAGATAATTCCTGGTGCGATCTTCTCAGATCGTTGTGAACGCGTTTTGGACGCGTGCTGGCCGGTGGGAGATATTTTTGGATTGACGTGAGCGCTTATCAAGGCGCTGTATATTCCGTCAAACTGGCAGCGAGCGCATTAGCAGCTATGAACCATTTTCACTCCTACGGGGGGCCGGAGTTGACTTCCCCGCACCCCCCCTCGCCGGACAACAATAATTATCCGGGACATCCCGGACCCGGAGGACCACACATGCACCCCAGCAACGGACACAGTATGGGACCACTAGGTATGTATAAAATTATCAGAGATAGAATTGAAATTTATTGTCCAGAAGTTGGCTTGCAAAATTAACGCTCTTTGTTAAAACTGAAGTTAACTGAGTGTTTTTTACGGTTTCAGGTGGTTTAGGCTGGTTCTTTGTTTTCAACTTTTAATTTTTATAATAACCGTTTTTGGTATGCTTTTTTTCCGTAGAATCTGTATCTAAAGGCAGAAATTTCGCTCCAGTTTTAATTTTTAAAATTCGCTTTTATTTTGGTAGATCTTTTAATTGTCTAAATGGCCTCGGAAACAGTTTATGACCTCCCATAAGAAATATTTGAGAAAATGCCAATTGAAAATTGTAAAATATTCATATCTTTAGGGAAACTGGATTTTGTCAATAATTGAATATGAAATTCTGTTCTGGGTTGAATTATTTGCCATGAAAACGAAGCTGGGCCCCAACATTTTGTATCGCGTAAGATTTTTGAGAAAATTGAGATCAATTGTAAAGAACGCGATTTTGGTAATTTTTACAAATGTATTCCAGCAGAACCCATTGTCCTAGAAATTTCAATATGGTCTCTAAGTAAACTTTAATCAAAGTACGTAGGCTTTCACGGCCAGAATCATTTAGAAAGTAAACTGCTTCCGGGTTATGCCGTGTGTCAAGATTTGTTAATGCTGACGTTTCGCGAACCATGTTGCTCGCTTCTTCAAAGCTAATTGAATACTGGTAAGTATTCAACATTTTGTATCGCGTAAGATTTTTGAGAAAATTGAGATCAATTGTAAAGAACGCGATTTTGGTAATATTTACAAATGTATCCCAGCAGAACCCATTGTCCTAGAAATTTCAATATGGTCTCCAAGTAAACTTTAATCAAAGTACGTAGGCTTTCACGGCCAGAATCATTTAGAAAGTAAACTGCTTCCGGGTTATGGCGTGTGTCAAGATTTGTTAATGCTGACGTTTCGCGAACCATGCTGCTCGCTTCTTCAAAGCTAATTGAATACTGGGTAAGTATTCAACATTTTGTATCGCGTAAGATTTTTGAGAAAATTGAGATCAATTGTAAAGAACGCGTTTTTGGTAATTTTTCCAAATGTATCACAGCAGAACCCATTGTCCTAGAAATTTCGATACGGTCTCTAAGTAAACTTTAATCAAAGTACGTAGGCTTTCACGGCCAGAATCATTTAGAAAGTAAACTGCTTCCGGGTTATGCCTTGTGTCAAGATTTGTTAATGCTGACGTTTCGCGAACCATGTTGCTCGCTTCTTCACAGCTAATTGAATACTGGTAAGTATTCAACATTTTGTATCGCGTAAGATTTTTGAGAAAATTGAGATCAATTGTAAAGAACGCGATTTTGGTAATTTTTACAAATGTATCCCAGCAGAACCCATTGTCCTAGAAATTTCAATATGGTCTCTAAGTAAACTTTAATCAAAGTACGTAGGCTTTCACGGCCAGAATCATTTAGAAAGTAAACTGCTTCCGGGTTATGCCGTGTGTCAAGATTTGTTAATGCTGACTTTTCGCGAACCATGTTGCTCGCTTCTTCAAAGCTAATTGAACACTGGTAAGTATTCAATTAGCTTTGAAGAAGCGAGTAACATGGTTCGCGAAAGGTCAGCATTAACAAATCTTGACACACGGCATAACTCGGAAGCAGTTTACTTTCTAAACTTTAATCTTTGCACCTTTTCCTAAAATCCTGAAAGTTTGTTCACAAATGTTTTTGAAGCATTTACAGAGATTCCTTAAGTGGTGTGCGCACGGCTTCATAAAAGAAACAACAAATAGCGAAAAACCTGACGTGATATGCAACTTTCAAGCTCGGATTTGTATTCAGCGCAAATAAATCTATCGAAAATGTCTATTCGCTTTCCATAAACAAACAAAAGTGATCAAATATTGCTTTAATTTTCAACTGTCTTTTTCTCGAACATTTTCTTACGGAAGTCCATAAATTTTGTTAACTACGTTTAAGACAATTAACAGATCTATCAATATCAGTTAAAAATTACGGGGTTGCCATTTAAATAAAGTGTAGATGTCCTAAAAAGTCGAAACAATTGATGTCGAAAATAATTGAGTATAAACTTATTCTCGATTTTGAGCCCCTTGGTGCACGAGTCGATCTCAAATTTCACAGATATTAAGTATGGATACAAAGAACAAATTGGTGGAGACCCACCGAAAAAAAATTAAAAGTTATATTTTTTCTATATAAATAAGGACGACTACTAAGAACGTTTAATAGTTTTTTAATTGTTACTATATGTATAGGGTGTTAAAAATCGGGGTAAAATATTTAAAACGTAAAGTATTTAAAACCAAATAACTTTTGTCAGAAACTTTTTTTATTCAACGTGTTCGAGACGAGTTAGTGAGAACCAAAGTCTTATAATTTTACAATTTTTATTTCACCAAAATTAGATTATCTTAATTCTATTAGAGACGTTAAATACTAAATGTTTTACATATAAATTATTTGATTTTAAAAGAGCTCTATGAATAATTCACACAGTCTAAATGCATTTCCTATTAAATATTTTTATTAAAAGTTGTTAGCAATTCTATGGAGTTATTATTAGGTGTAATAGCCATTTTATGTTCCCTTTTTCGTTGAATTCAGCAAAAAATTCTAGGCTTCCAAAAGTATTAACAACTAAAACGCAAAGTACCATTAAATGGAATAGAAATGTCCTGTTCAAAATGTACAACAAAAAAAAAACGGCAGAATTATTGTAGTGAAATTTTATAAAATCGAATTTCCAATAACCGAGAGCCGGGGCAAAAAATGTGTCGTGGAAAATTGCAACAGAAATAGATATTATTGAACACAAAACGCTGTGGGCACCGGCTGTCAATAGTAATTTGTCCCCAGCCGAAGCTGCCTGCCCGTAGCGACCGTCGAGGTAAATGCTGCTGCCAATTTTTGATTTGCCGATGTAATGTACGGCCGAAATATGGACTGGTGCTGTTAACATATCGCTGCCCTCTCTCGAAAAAAAGCACCCGCAAAAAATCTCGACACAATGTGGATAATAGTTTTTCGCTTCGTTCACGAATTTTATTTCCAGTTCCACCAAAAGTTAAAGCGTTTTCAGCTGTTGTTTCCAATTGAGTTACTTTGATGACTACACACAAAAGCCTCTGCATACCATCAAAGATTTCAAATGATCCTAGACTTTAAACCACTTTTACAACACGTTAAAGTGACCCAGAACCCTTATAGCATATCTACTAAAGGGTAATAATCTTTTTCAGGTCATCCTGGTGGTCCACACGATCAGATGCCTCACGGTCACCACCATCCCGCGTTCAGTAGTGGAGGCCCGCCTCCAGGAGCGCCTCACCACCCCCACCACGCGATGAACAACAACAACAATAACAACAACGTGAAAGTGTGCGCAGGGTGCGGTGGCAAAATAATGGAGAGGTTTCTTCTCCACGCACTGGACAGATACTGGCACAATGCCTGTTTAAAGTGTTCCTGTTGTTCGGCGACCCTTGCAGAACTCGGTTCGTCGTGTTTCACGAAAGGCGGCATGATCCTCTGCAAAAACGACTACATGAGGTAAGTAGTCTGATGATTATCCTTGAAACGATTGAAAGAGGATTGTATTCGACGGATTTGTGTCTTTTGTTAACCTAAAAAGTGTGTTTTACACCATTGAAATTGTTGGTCTTTTGCTGGAGACCTGATGCGCCGACAAAAAGCTGTTGAAAATGCAAATTGGCGTCTGTGGCTAATTGGATGTTGTTTTTTGCAACGCCGACCGAGTCCAACGCACTCCAACCAACGATAGGGTTTAATGCATCGATCTGCAATGCGGTTTTGTTTAGTAGGGAGAGCGAGCGACCCCTCTAGTCTAATTTATTAGCATAACTTGAATACGCGGCGCGACTTGTATCGATCTGCCCTCAAGCGTGGTCGTAGCTCTCTCAGCCTGGTCTACTAAAGTCTAAACTACACCACCGAAACGTACAAAAAATTAAACACGTCCGTTAAACATTGGGGGAGTTGAGAGGAAGAAAAAAACTGATGAAATGAGACGGAAACTAATGATGAAATAGGTAGATAGTTAAAAATGTTGACCTGGAAAGCATTCGGCAAGGTAGTGCCATGGGGCTATGAACGGCTACGCTCAAGAAACTGATTTTGGCGACACCAACTTGATACAAATTTTTGATCTTGTCAAGAATAGGATAAAGTACGTATAAGAGGTATATATATGATCAGTTGGTAGTTTAAAATGTTGACCTCGTCAAGCATATGATAAAGTACATATAAGAGGTATATGGTCGGTACATAGTTTAAAATGTTGACCTCGCCACGACATCAGTCTTGCAGATTTTGATTTAATGGTATAATCTTTTTTACAATTTCAATTTTAAAAACATTTTGATTGAAGTGGAGATGATCTTAACTAAGTGTACCAATCGTACAACTGAAAGAAAACCACAATGGCGTCTGAAATAACCTCAATCTCGGCTGTGGCTGTTACGGGCCGTTAGTTAAACGTTCCCCTGGCGCGTTTCGGTGTCGGTACGTTCACTTCAAGTTGGGATCGTAGCGAGCGCGCGTCGTCGCGTATAGTATAAGCTAGCTAGTGAGGTCCCGGCACAGCTCGCCCGCTCAAAACCCAGTGTAATCTAATTAACGGCACAACTAATAATTTCCGAGCCGCCGCCACACCGCCGCCCCTCCTCGCCCGCCCACCGCTCTCGCGCACAACGTGACTATAATTGGATTCGTTAATCACAAACTGCCCGCGGATAATCGCGGCATTTTCCATAATATAAGATAGTTCTAATTAGCGTGAGCGAGACGCGAGACGTGGGAAGCACGGTGCGGACGATCGGGGTGGTTGATTTGGGGGCGGCAGGTCGACGGCGCGGCGCGCCGCCTGCGCTCGATTACAAGGGCGCTGATTTAAATGCAAATTTAAAATGTCTTTCAATTTATAATCTTATTCCTGTTAAAATTACTCCGGCGTAAAGTCTTCCGGGGATGGGGTGGTGACGGACGGCGGCGACGGCGGGCGTCGATTACCTCCGCAACTGATGCCGCAGATGAGACGATGAACTCACCCAGCAACAGGACGAAAAAGGGTGGCCCTTTTGAACGCAAACTCACGTCAAGTAATACGACGACAATCTATTAATATAAGTTGGTGTAGACTATAGACAAATGTCAGTTCCTTGAGCTTAAGCCTTCCTTCATTTGATCCATGTTTTAAATGCACTCCCTATCATCATAAAATACTTCTTCCATAATCTTCTTCTGATGGTCCTACATCCTGTCGGATGTAGGCTATCATCAGTTTATTCTGTGGTGTTCATGTCTTATCACGTCTTTAGGTTTTCTAGCCGTAATATATCCTTCTTCCAATTTGGTTTTATCCATTCATTTTGCTTGTAGTATGGCTTGCAGTAGATCTCTCAAATTTCTAGTACCGATCTACCCGGATTAGCGATCGACTGGGATCGGCGATCTATTGGGATCGGCGATCTACCCGGATCGGTGATCTACCCGGATCATCGATCTACCCGGATCGGATCAGCAATCTGCCCGCTCATCTTCTAATGTATTCAGTCGACATCCAACATCTTTTCACGAGAGACTTACGATAATCAAGGATCAGTAAAGATGTTACAGTAATTCAATCGCCAACACTTCTTTCTTGGACAGATGAGAAGCAGGTTGTAGATCTAGAGTGGTGTGACGCTAAACACCTTATGGGGGAAAGAGTAACCACTTAGGGAGTCAACTGACGAGGTTTCTCAGCTCTCCGAAGCACACGGCAATTTATTAATATAAGTTGATATCGACAAATGTCATTTCCCTGTGCTTCAGCCTTCCATCGTTTGGTCCACGCTTTAAATGCGCTCCTTGTCATCACTATTTTCTTCTGTCATCTTCCAATGTTCCTTTGATCCATTAATTTGCCTTGTATTATGCCTTACAGTAGATATCTCAGGTTTCTACTACTGAACTACCCGGATGTGCGATCTGCCCGGATAAGGCAATCTGCCCGGATTGGCAATCTATGCGGATCGGCGATCTACACGGATCTGGCGATCTATCGCTTGCGCAACTTTGCTTTTATTTATCGTCTTATGACTGTTGACTATCATTAGTCGGTACGTCCAAGCCTGTTAATATTTGTGAGGTAAATCAACATGTAAAACTCTTCTTTCTCATGTCTTCCGTCAACGTCCAACACTTTCGTTTCACGAGAGACGTATGATAATCAAGAATTAGTAAATAAGTTACGGTAATTCAATTGTCAACATTTCTTTCTTCGAGAGATGTAGAGTAGGTTGTAGATGTAGGAGTGGTGTGACGTTAAACACCTTACAGGGGAAAGAGTAAACGTTTAGGGAGTCAATTGACGAGGTTTCTCTGGGCACCGAAGCATGCAATTCGGTCCATAATCAGCGCTTTGTACATTATGTGCGCGCGAAGCTGACGAAGCCCAGCTAGGAGGCGTATGTGGAGCGATGTGTGATGTATTGGGTGGCGGGGGGCGGTTGGCGCGCGGTGCTAAACTCGATTTGAGGGAAGGCACAATCAGCCGAGGGAGTCCCGCTACACCGTCAGTAGCGCAATCAGCCTAACCGACTACGAAAAACTCCTTGTATCAATCAAGCGAGCCGAAGGTGGCGGGGCGTCTGATTAGGCCTCCCGATTGAATAAGCAATTAGACCGGCCGCCATTACGTGACTTCCTTAACTATCAATTTTCCAGAGCGGTGGCTGGGTGGATGGCGGATAGTGGACGCAGTAGAATAATAGCGGGGACCATTTGCATTTACCGGATTGTTAATGTAAAGTGGGCGACATTAATCACCGGTGACACTGTCCTCTTCCAGTGCGCACACCTACCTCTCCTGTGTCGCTCAACGCCGACGTTATTAAAACTCCCTCTCGTGCCACTGCAGTGAACTAATTAATTTTATGCAACCGCACATGCAGCCGCCGCCCACCATTTTTTTTCGCGCGAATTTGGCCGGCGATGGTGATTCATAATTGATTCCTGATGCGGACCGCGTTATTAATGAAGACGCTGCGGTTGAAGAGGGCGACCACGGACACGCAACTTGAAGATAAATCGGCACATTGGGGGAGTATCTATTCGCTGTCTTCTTACGTTCACCAGACTATTTATCCGGTTGTCTTTAGATAGAGATCTGCGAGAGAACATTTGCTGATGAAGGCGAGCTCTACGTTCACGGCGCGCGCACGCATCTCTCACTGATTGAAATGTTTCGTCGTCATAAATTATGTGATGTCAAATTTGGCGGTTCGTGCAAGCTGAGAGCATTCCATACTTCGCATGAACTGATTAATTTTTGGCCGAAATGGCTCGTGTTAAGAGTGGATAAGATTTTAGGAATTTTGGAATTTAAATTTTAGGATAAGTTTGCTTGAAATTGACGATCCGATCTCGGCTCTTTAGGTGTTTATTAGAAAGAAGAGCTTTAAATGTTGATTTACCTACCGATCCGGGTAGGTCGTCGATCCGGGTAGATCGTCGATCCAGGTAGATCGTCGATCCAGGTAGATCGTCGATCCGGATAGATCGTCGATCCGGGTAGATCGTCGATCCGGGTAGATCGTCGACCCGGGTAGATCGTCGAGCCGGGTAGATCGTCGATCCGGGTAGATAGATCGTCGATCCGGGTAGATCGCCGATACGAGTAGATCGCCGATCCGGGTAACACACACAACACAACAATATCTTGTAGTGCAAATTATCACTATGATTTTATTTTTTATTTACAGTTCACATAAGTTCTATCTGATCTATCTGTAATGAATCTAGGTTGCACTCTGCTGGTGATGATAGCCTGCATACAAAGCTTGGAATAATTAGCGAATAATTTCGGTGTGGATTTGTTTGAGTGGAGTTGGTCGTTGCCAGGGTAAAAAACGAGTACGTAAATCGCTGTATGGAAGAGTGAGAGGAAAGGGGGTCGGGTGTGGGTGGGTGGGGGAGCTAATTTGCTTGCTCCTATGTCTAGTTAGCTGTATTGAAGGTATTTTTAAAAGGTTCTTCAGTGCGCACACGGCCGGCTAGTTAGTGTGGATATAATAGGAATCGAGTTGATTGGTCTGTAGGAGTGCACACACATAGATAATGCGCGAGGGCCTCTGTCAAACATCCATCCAATTAGCGGGGAGTTCTGGATTTATTACTGCCACGTATACCGGCCCCTGTGTGTGTGTGTTGGTGTACGTGTGTGTTCGTTCGGTTAAAATAGAACCTCTCTGCGCTGTTTACTTTATTAGCGGTGTTTATTATATAAGTTCTACCGTCGTCTCGTTTCCCCTGATAATTGCAAACCGACCGGGGCCAATTAAGGGGGTCCTCCGACGCTTCCCCCACCCTCTCCACGCCCGGGAGGAATTCATTAGAGACGACTGCTTTTCCTCACAATACAAACGCACCACGTTATTTATCGCGACCGAATAAATTGGCCATCTCTTCTAGCTCATTAATTCCTACACTTATTAAAAATAAATATGTATGTATATTTTCGAGGCCCGGAGTGGAACCCTCTTCGTTTCCTTTTTCGACCCGTCCAATTACGCCTCATTATGTATTTATGTATAGGACCTTTTATATGCCGCCGCGTATATATGTATGATGTATATACCTACTCCTTAGCTAACGAATGAATATTCTAAATTGCCAATAAACGAGATGGATGTACACATTCTGGATGTTTAAAGGGCGCGAGGTCACCTTATTATGCGAAATCTCTTCTTCCCTTCTTCTTACCAGCAGTCCCTTTTTGCACAACGTCCCAGCAATTATTTTAATGATGTCGCTTATGTAAAGCATTTTATTTATCGTTCTTAAAATCCTAAATGGAACAGCTTGGTTCCTTCACGACTATAAATACGGTCGACTTATGTGTATGCAGACCTCCGAGATGCATTTTAAACCAATTAAGCTAATAAGTTGGATAAATATAGCGGAGTCGTGCATCATACCTCCAGTCTAATGGATGAAACCGACAATAACTGTTCATTAGTAACAAATATACGCAATTCTGACAAGCAACTCCTTTGTTGGGCCACCAAATTGATAATGGTGATGCAAGCTTTGGAGTAACAGAAATGAAAGAATAATGTTAGACATTATTAGCCGGGTATTCTGGTGATCCAATTATGGGCGATGGGACCAGATAAATGTTAGATTACCAACTTCTGGAAGCTTCATTATTTCAAGCTGAACCAGCATCTTTCTTAACGGCTTTACCTTTTGGTGTTTCTCTTTGAAATCTAAATTGTTTCAGTGCTTAGATTTTTTGGGTTAATCTTTCTTTTCGTTCATACCTCCCCTCTTCTTCTTCTTCATTTCTTCCATATGGTTAATGTCCGGTTATTCTACTTTTTTGAGTTGGCAACACTAGTCAACCTTATTTGGATGCTCGGCACTGCCATAGCTGGCCGATTCCATGGAAAGATGAAAGGACACCAAAGAACATTGTCGATTCTGGCATCATCTTTAGAAGAAAAAAGACTACTACAGAAGATCTAAAGGAGTTATCCCTGTAGACCTACCCTGTCGTTCCTTGTCCCGGATGGATGGCTATTCTTAGCCATCCAGTATACCAGACAGGAAGATAGCCCTTAAGGGGAGTCCCTACCCTGACAACTTGAATTTTTTTTTGCTTTCTTTGTTTAATCCTCAGTATGTCTAGTTCCGAAATGGTTTTGTAATATTCCAACTGTAATATTCCAAACGAATTTTACAGGGAGATATAATACAGGATCATTACAAATGACTGTGTTACTACATTTTTGCCACTTTATGAAAACAAGTGTCAAATATATAGGTTATGCAACCAATTTAACAGCTGTGTATAGAACAGCGGAATTCAGTGTTGTATTGTAAAAGAGACAGCAAACTGGCTTTGGATATAGAATTTTAAATTTTGTGTAAGTTTGTTGCAATCTCCGGGAATGAGAAATGTAAAACTTGAGGTAGTAATGTGACATTCCCTGGGTCAAGTATTTGCAGTCTTGGCTTCAAAATGTCGATTGGGTATGATACTTGTGAACTAACGAGTGTGAATTCTAGCCCATTGATTGTTTGAAATGCTGCTTACGAAGTTAACAGTAAAATCACGCTTGTCTTCAAGTTATTAGGACTGGGCCATACTGCCTAAGAAAAAAATGTGGTTTGGTGCTCTTATCGTCAGGACTCCAGTGGTTTGACGGACTGTGCTAGAACTGGGCAAAAAAATCGATTGATCCATCTCTCGATCTTTTGATTTGCAGATCGTAAGATCGATCAGATCGAAAAAATTGAAAAGATTGATTTGATCGATCTTTTGATGATACGTACGTTGCCGGACACGTATCATATTTGATGTGAGATAACTAACAGATCAATCATCAAAAGATCTATCTGATCGATCATCAAAAGATCGATCTGATCGATCATCAAAAGATCGATCTGATCGATCATCAAAAGATTGGTGAGCGATATTATCGATCATCAAAAGATTGGTCTGATCGATCTGATCGACCATCAACAGATCGGTCTGGTCGATCAGATCGATCTTCAATAATTGAATTAACAATTATTGTTATCGAAGATCGATCACAAATTTCCAAGAGATCGCCCACACCTAGACTATGCTCATCCTGATTCTTTGCCGCAAGTTGTTGAGTATGCGATTCAACCCTTATAATGTACTGCGCACTTCGGACAATTTATTAAAAATGTGCAAAGGATTCACACAAAATATTAACAAAAGTCTGAATTCCGTCGCCTGATCGATCGCTCCGAAAACAAGAGGCGTATTCTCGCGAACATACTCGGTATGTTGAAGTATGTTGATACGGTTACCTGTAGTCAGTGGATGACGTAATCATTTGCTTACTTTCGGTTACATCGCGAGAATACGAATAGTTAGTTCTGTCAAGTTACTTATGTCAAGTGACAAATGTATGGATGGTGTAGGATGGGTGCAGGTTACTAACGTAACCTAAATTTTCATACTTCATAAGTAGTAATTGTCAGCCGCAGATGAGGAGGGTGGTTATTTTTGCGTGTATAAGAAAATGTTGCACTTAAGCAACCAGCAATTTGTAATAATGTATAAATAAAAACTTCTTTTCCTTTGTTTTATGGAGTTAATTTTAATACAATTTTCCACTTTGTACCAAACTGGACACATTAAATATCACGTAATAAATCTTAAATATATTGCAAAAACACTTAAGCAAAATATAGCGCTCGGTTACTGATGGTTATTTTTCACGTAGATTTCAAATTCTTCAATCCCATTGAAGCTCTCCCTGACCAGCATATGCTTTAACTTTGTTTTGAAGGTCCCTAGGGGTGTTTGTAGCCTGTTCTTTGGAAGCTTATTAAGGAGCTGATGATATGTCCTTGGTTGGAGTTGTTTTGGTTCTATGGTACGGTATTGTAATAACTTCTGCGTTCATGAGAATCCTCTGGGTGGCCGCACTTTTTCGTGTCTGAGCTGAGAGCTCGTTTCTAGCTTGTAGAAGTTGTTGGTAAATGTACGCCCTCATTAAAGTAATGCAGTGTGTTGTTTGGTCGGCCTGATGAATTGTTCTTATCGTTCTTTCCTGTATAGTATAGCAAGACGCACCCCATAGCCGTATACCAGAGGTCATTCTGCTATGGAAAGCCATAATTCGAGAAGAGGATGAATAGCATTTGCATTCTGAGATGGTATTCCTTTGGATGACCTCAAATGGATTTGAGCAACTCTTCCGTTCCTAAAAGTGTTTGTTCTATTGATATCATCTAGTATTTCTTCCTCACTATAAGGGTACATTTCAACGCAAAACTAAACTATGACTAAACTGATCAACAACTGTCACCGTACTGTCATCGTAAAGATAACCAATTTCAAATATCGATGGGCTTGACGTAGCATACTCTTGTCAGCAGTCAGGTAAGCTTCAGTAACCCCAACCAGCTTACTCAAGGTAACTGTGACGTCACAAGTTTGTCGCGAGAATGACATACTACACCTTACTTCAGGTAACCTGAACTAACCGTTGCTCGCGAGAAAACGCCTAATATTTTGCGGAGAGCTCACCACGGATTTTGCCTCATACACCGCTGTCAGTCTGTTCAACGATGGGTATAACAGCATCTCGTTGATGATGCAGTTGATGAACGTAAACTTTAGATAAAACAGCGATAAAATATGCCACCACATCGACGAAAAGCGAATCAACAAGGCGGAAGTAAAACGTTACGATACCACGAAAGATGCACAACAAAAACTTATTGACTCTAAAAAAGTCATGGAGTTTTGTCAAAAGTACATGAAAAGCCAGTTTTATCGAAACTGAAGGGATTGATATGGATCCAGTATTGATGACCAAAGGTTAGATAAAAACTTTTTTACTTTAACACATTATAAATATAACTCAAATGTTTAAACTCATTTTTCTCAAGACCACGTTTTTTAAACTCGCCGCCACTGGAACTCGGAAACTATTCGTCATATTTAATTATTTATTCATTTTTTTAAATGAAAATAAATTCTCTACAGCGTCGCGCAGGATTTTTTCGATATTTTAATTTTTTTTTATAAGCGTTTAAATGCACGTAATTCAGGGTTTTTTCACATTATTATTTTTCAAAATTCCATTTTCACAATCTTTCAAAATTTCAACAAATCCTACGCTACGCTATAACCAATATTATAATTTGAGAATCCTCCTTATATTATATTTTCTCACATTCCAGTCCTGCTGGGCGATAGCGGCCAGCAATGTGTGTTTCTTCGCAGTGGTTAGGAGGTTATAAGTGGACTACCACTTATTATATCTATATATATCTCAAATTTTTCATTGTTTTACAATGCTCAGGGTGGGGTCCCTCCTTTAACCTACATAAAAGATATTCAAAAATAAAATTAAAAAAAAAGTTCTGTTTGATTTTTTAACTAAGGTTGCAGGGTAAAACAATCGATATGTTTACGTCAGTCAGTTGGTAATTTAAGACGAATCTTTATCGTCATGAACAGGGGCAATAATGTAAATCGGTAGATGGCGCGCAAGAACATAATATCTGTCAGTTGGCTAAGCCCTCCGGATCCAATATTTTTGCGGCGAGAGTCACGTGCGCAATCAGCCCGCGCCAGGATGACAGACGTGCACATAATTTGACAGCGAATAAGGACAAGGGGCGGCCGGATGGCGGGGGTCGGGAATGATTGGCGCTCCCGACGGCCTCGCACACCGAAAGAAGGAGCGATTAGGTAATCTAATAGTCGTTGCCACGTCACACAATGGCACGTTACGAGCGCCAGACTCTTCCGCAGCCAGCTGCCGGCTCACTTGATTGCGCTTGATTGACTGTTGCTCGCTGCGAAGCGCGCGCGCTCGCTTCTTCCACTCCAGACTTTCTTTCCTTCGGTTTCCTTCGGTTAACTGTGCCAGATGCACGTATTTCTATCTCTCCACCAACGTATTTAGCTTTATTTCGAAAAGTATTACAATTATGTGATGTAACAGTCCGGTACTAAGGACGTAAGTTGCTGTTGACAGCAATACACTTTAGACTTGAAATGGTAATACATTGGCGCCCAACGTGGGGCAACGTTAGTTTGCAGTTGAGAGATTGTCACATAGAAATCATGTTGCAGCAGAATAATCCATCTTTCGTCTTTCATCCATCTTCTCCTTGTGGAAGAAATGAAGAGGAAGAGAAGGAAGTATGTATGAATAAGATTTTTTTCTTTTAATAACCATAACATGCTTAACATATTGAAACTAATCTAAAAGATTAACCATCAATTTAAATCTGAATTCTTAAAACTAGGTACTTGTTTCTAATAGGCTATCCACTGATGTCTTATATTTACTTTGTCCTAAACAAGAAGCACTAACACTAGCACTAACACTCACTGTGCTCTGCTTTTTACACATTTCACCGACTCACTAGTTCGAAGGGTTTAGTTCTTTTTAGTCTTCTCACTAGATTCTGGTTGTCCAGTAGCTGCAGTGCCTCTACGTTGACGTGATGACTTCATGCTTAGTGGCGAATATTTTTATTTCTTGGATGACTTGTGAAACACCAAGATCACGGTGCAGGTCACTGTTCCGTATGTACCAAGAAGCGGTAACCATATTCCTTAGTACCTTATTTTGGAAAGTATGTATTCCTTGTATATTGGAGTTTTTCGTGCAGTCCCTAAGCTGGATGCCGTATAACCAAATCGGTTTTAGTACTTGGTTGTAAACTTATAGTTTGTTCTGTACTGACAACTGAGAGTTTCTTCTCAGAAGCCAGTACAGTTCTCTATATTTGAGGCCAAGCTCTACTCTTTTCTTGTTAACGTGTTCTTTCCACCTTACTTTTGTATCCAGAGTCGTACCCAAATACTTTGCAGTGTTCGCATATGGAACTATGGCGTCTTTAATCTTCGATTCTTTTGTTTGTAAAGCTAATATGAACAGATTTCAGTTCGTTGAGGTTGTTCTTCCATTTTTTGGTCGATTTATATAATTTATTACTAGCTTGTTGAAGATTCCTAGTAGATTTTCCAATACTTATCCCACTGCAATTAGCGTCGTTTTCCAGCTGTGGTAGATCACTTATATATAGTAGATAGAGAATTGGTCCCAATACACTACCCTGGGGTACCCCAGCTTTGACTTCTTTTAGTTCCGATTATTCATCGATCTGTTTTATTCTGAATAGTCTATCAGATATATAGGATGTTAGCAGCTCGACGTATTGTAAAGGTAGCATACTCTTTAGTTTGTGTATCAATCCTTTATGCCAAACCTTATCGAAAGCTTGTGTCACATCAAGGAAGATTGTTGAGCAAATAAGCTTTTCTTCTAATGCTTTCTCTATGATATCTGTTATTCTATGGACATGATCTATAGTGGAATGCTTTTCTCTAAAACCAAATTGGTGATTAGGAATTAGTTCTTTTCTCTCAATGATAGGTTTCATTCTCTTTAGAAGCAACTCTTCAAAGAGTTTCGATATCATTGGTAACAGTGATATTGGGCGATATGATTTGGCCTCATTCGGTGGTTTGCCTAGTTTTGGTATCATGATAACTTCTGCTACTTTCCAGACATGGGGGGCGTATTTTAATCTGAACGATGCATTTATTAGATACGTCAGCATAACAATACCTTTCTTAGGTAATTGATTAAGAACTTGATAAGATCATATCCAGGTGCCTTTTCTGGATTCAGATTTGTCTTGATTTCTCTGGCAACTTCCTTTGGAGTAACTAGCTGTTCTTCATAGGTTATATCGTCATTCGTGATTGACTCTGATTCGATGTCGTGGGGCTGGAAGATTTCTGTTAGATGTTCTGCAAAAATGTCAGCCTTCTGTTTATTGTCTCTTGCCCAGGTACCGTCTCTTCGTCTTATAGGTGGGACATGGGCCACTGGCTTCTTGTATCTCCTCATTTCTTTCCACAGCGAGTAATCTGTTTCTTTATCGGGAGTCAATTTAGTTAAGAAGAATTCCAATGATGCCTCTTTTAGTTTTTGAATTTCGCGTTTAAGTTGTTGGCATTTATTATTAAGTATGGTTTTGTCAGCTGGATGAAATAAGTGAAGATGGGGAAAGTAGGAACGAATATAAAGAATAATCTTTTGAAGAATTTGAAATAGTTACACAGCTTGGTCATCAATTACGAGCACTGAAACGATTGAGATTTCGAAGACAAAAATCAAAAGGTAGAGCCAATAAAAAGGTTCAGCGTCAAATAATGTATCTTAATAATAATGTACCTTCCATTCGTTGGCATAAATTTATCTCGTCCTGGTACCCATTACTAGGTCACCAGAAAAAAAAGAATGCATCACCATTATCAAATTGGTGTACCAAGACAGTAGATCTAAAGTCACAATTGCGTATATGTATTTGCTACTAATGAATATTTATCGTCGATTTCGTCCATAAAACTGCAAGTTTGAAGCTATAATTGAATCCGCGAATGGAAGAACAGATCAAGTCCAAAATTTGACATTTCAAACTAAGACAGCCATTGTGTATAAAATTTCCGGATCTTCTCTTCTCTTCTGGAAAATTTAACTTCAGAACAACTACCAATGATATTTACTACAACTTTTCTGCCTTGACCAAATCAGTAACATGTACAGTTGTGAAATCACCTACACAGTTCTCTTCAGTTTCTCAAAATTGCATATACCTGTACCTCTGTAGCCTTTAGGAATAGGAGTATAGGACACTATACACGATTTTAATAATTATTAGTATCATCCATACTACCAACAACAGAATATGCTAGATTCCTTCTGAATCGCCCTGTGGAGGTTTGATTTTGTGTTACGATTACATAGCTGTATACGGGTCGCGTTTTGTATCTAAAATCAAGTTAAGCGAACTATAGAGTATATATATTTCACGTCGCATGCGGCGGTTAAGTTTCATGATAAAACCGTAATTAGATCGATATAGTTTATAGCCGGAGCGCAGACGTGTCGAGTATAAATTCTTAAAACCTGACGTTGCAATTTCCTGAACTCCTAATCAGTTGTTCTGCCCGGGGTAGCTCCAGAAAATTAGATAAATTTCTAATGAAACGTTAATTGGGATTCGTGGCGGGAAAATAGATGGTCCCATTAAGCGGCGTCGGTCCCATTAAGCGGCATTCGGTCCTATTAAGCGGCGTTTCACTTCTTCTCCGATAGATCAATTATGTGCTTACGGTTTTATCGGAATATAAGCACGTGGTTCGGTCGGTCGGTGGACATAATCATCGTGGGACTGTTAGGTGATAGCCGGGGAGCTACCAGAGGGAACCGCCGGCGTTGAAACAAAACGACGGCGCGGCGTCCACGGCCAGCCACATCGGGAGACCGTGGGGCTCTGGGGAACAACTGCCTAACTCGATTTCAGCGAGCGCCGGGGGCCTCAATCAATAGACTCGCCGTGGCAGGGACCAATTACATGCCCACTTTCCTCGTAACACCGTTTGCATACATTTTGCCAAGTGCGAGAAGGAGCACTCTCTCTCGGAATGGTTCCTTCCGTCACGCTCCATTGTGTAACATTTAGCACATTCATTGCTCGATGCTCTTAGGTCCATTAACGGTCCAAATTATTCAGTTCCACGTACGCAACACGCACTTACTTCAAATACTATGTATATAAAAAAGCTTTTTTGGAGAAGTTTTTAATGTAGAATGTCAGAACTCGACAACAGTAAGACGATTGAAATGATTAACGCGAAGTTTCTAGTAAAACTAAAGGAAATCCAGAGAATGGCTTCAATTGTTTTTCGATGAATGAATTCGTGGACAAAATCAAAAATGATGGCTAGACGTTTTGAACCGGACAGTCCAGTTTTTGAATGAATTGTTGTGTTCGGTTGAAAGCAAACATGACTTTGACAGTTAACCAGAAGTCTAAACATTGACAGTATGTGTCAACCTACAAACTTATTCCGATTTCAACAATTTTATTCTCCGCGGTATTCTTGCCTACACATAATTCAGTAGCAATTTCTCGAATGCTGATTCCATCATGCAGTCGAGTTTGCATTATTGCCTTCTGAAATTCATTCAATGCATTTTTATTGCTTATGGCAAAATTCAAGATGACATTAATGTGACATGACAAACGTACTGACATGACATTACGAAGCCCAGTTTAATTAGTGCAAATTTAAGTGTCCCCGTTTTTTTATGGTCGCGATAGTACTTTGTAACAAAAACTAGCCCGTTGCAACTGTAAAATGTATTGCGCGAAGAAAATACTTGTTTTGCCAGGAGTTACATACACATCGAACCAAAGGTACTAAAATTCGGCATTACCAACTCGATAACTACACTTAAAAAAACGTGACAACTTTAAAATCGAGTTTAAAGCCATCTCTAACATGAAAAGCCACTTTAACTGTTATATTATGAAACTGAAACATGTCTAAAATCACTCTAAAATGTAATGACTAAAAGAACTTACTTAAATCGTCAATTGTGTTTCAAAATTACCTTAACCGAATTTGTATTAATTTGAATTTATTAGATTATTTTCGATACAAGCTTCTTATAAAAAAATAAATACATAAAACAATCTTACAATCTGACATAGAATCTGAAGACAAAGATTGTGAATTAAGACCCAGTTCTATCTCTCCTAAAGAGCCTTTTCAAATAGAAACGTTATTTATTGTTCAAAGTTTGTGAACAGTGTTACTTCTTAGATAAATAACGAGTTGGGCTGGATGAAAAACAAGTTTTTGGAAAGGTAAAAGTTAATTTTGCTTTGGCTTTTTTCAAATATAAAGCATTTACTATCGGTTTGCAAAAGTATTGAGCCCTGGGTTTGAAGGCTAGTAACTCTGAAAGGGCTGAACAAAAAAAAATGAAATAAAGTGCGTTATACGCCTGAATCATTTCTACATAACAGAAGCGACTATCAAAATTTTCTGCCCGTCGGTTTAGGCACGATCGCGAGAGAAGTAACAAAAGGTACCCGATTTTTGCGGTTTTAAAATAATTCTCGACTTCCCGATTTTTTTTTCTCCTAAACCACTTACCAAAAAAAATTAAATTTTTGTTCAGGTTGCAGTTGGAGTCTCTTCTATAGATTGGCGTTTCTATTTTCTTGATTTCTTATGTAATAAAGTCTGTAAGCGAGCTTTTTATGGACGCGGATATCTCAGAAACGAACGATAGCAGGACAACGCAGTTATCACGTAAACAATCCATATTTATTGTGATACTCATCCATTGATATATAATAACATAAAAGTTATTTGGGAATTTTAAATAGGGAAAATAATGTGATCGATCCGGTGCGCAGGATGGTTCCCCTCGGGGAAAGGGGATAAAGCGCGCGAAACGATGCGAGGCTTCGCGCGACGATTTCAAACGATCAACTCTCAGGACCGTATTCAATATTTTTGTCATTTTCTTGTTCGGTTTTATTTTTGAAAATAGCAAAAGTGATTTTTTTTTTATTTCTGGAATTGTATACATATTCTGTTTTGTGATTTATTATTATTTCACAAAATTATTTCTGCCAAAAATCAGTAGTTATTGTTTCAATTGCGACAAGTATTTGTCCTAAACTTTGAAGGAATTGTGCAGTTTCAGAAGAACCACCAACATTGGAACAATCTGTACTGTTGTCGTTGGAGTCTAATAAGTCGTCATCATCATCATCATCATCATCATCATCATCATCATCATCATCTTCATGCAATTTGAACAATTATATGTTTCTACAATTGTTCAAAATATGATCAATATCAATGTATTCGTTTTGATTTATTTAAGTACAATTTAAACCCAAATATTATAATTACGATAATAAAGCGTAATTGCCAGAAATGTATTTATTTGCCCATAGTACTGCTGCCCGGTGTAGACAGCCGACGTCAGGAGCTTTAAACACCGCCTGTAACTGGTGACTACGGATTGACGTTGGTGGGCGACAGGCTGACCACTCCCAGCAAAAAAAAAACATCACAACGAAATATTTAGTTTCGGAGTTGCGATGTTTTCAGAACGGAGCCTTAAGTCTAGTTTTAGAAAATGCATTTTGAGCAATTCAATCCTCGGGTTTTCTCAAAATTTACACAAAGCTCACAATTTTGTAAGGCAGATATTGGGAAGAAATATGTTGCTTGTGTTCTACACTTAGAAAATGAATGCATATTTATTACATGCAACACAAATCTTAAATATGTACCTATTACATTACAATGTCAATAGAAATTTACAGATTCATTTTGGATTTGTAGACAGTCTGAGAAATATGGTAAAGATTCTTCTTAGTTCTAGAAAATAATAATTCCTATTTAGCATAAAATAGCACATTCCGGCTTTTAGACAGTGCGCTAAATTTCTCAACTCATAAATTCGAATGTAATAAATGCATTCGATGTCGAGCATACCACTGCGTGCGCGGCGATTTTCATATACGAAAATACCAATTCGTATAAGAATCTCATATTCGCACGTTTGAGCCAACACCCCTGAGCGCTGGGTGGTGCGTGCGATCCAGTTTTGTTAAAAAACTTCAAAAATCATGTCACCCTTTTTATCTACGATAAGTAATCATTTTAAGTCTTTGCTTAGAATGTCATTTCCTCTTTAAAATTCGTTTACAAAATGCGTTTACAAAATTCGTTTCCAAAATTCGTTTACAAAATCCGTTAGAATCGATCCTCTTTCGCCGAAATTTATTTCCTACACTTACCGACCGAAATTGCATACAAAATTTTAATTGATCCATGTAATAATTGCACCCGCAGGATGTTCGGAAACACCGGAGCGTGTGCTGCCTGCGGTCAGACGATTCCGGCGAGCGACTACGTGATGAGGTCAGGTGGTGGGCCCTCGCCCCAGCAGCCGGGCCATGTGTTTCACATGAAGTGTTTCGCGTGCAGCAAGTGCGGGGCCCCTCTGGTGCCCGGCGACAGGTACTACATGCTCGCGGGCAGTCTCGTCTGCGAACAGGACTGGCACAAACTCTTCAAATCGACGACGACGCCGCCCGCGCGCAAAGGCAAGGTCGGAAGGCCGCGTCGCAGCAGAGATTGAAGCACCCTGGACCATTATACTAACACAGGTTTGTACCATTTGTTTTTGTGATTATCCTCAATTGCGTTAGTGCTAGAGTAGTTTAAATTTTGAAGACCTTGCCAAGTTTCTTTAATGCTGTTGCAATCTCATGTTGCGAAGATGGCTACAAAAGTTTTTAAGCGCGTTATCCAGAGAGTACCGGGGAGACTAACCGAACGTAGCCTAGTTTCTTGGTCGATGCTTAGTTTATTGTGGTTCTTATTTATCACATTTCACATTACATTAGAAAATAGTTGGGACAAAGTATCTTTAAAAAAATAATGTAACTTGACTGAGAATTTCTTAAGTAGGATGGAATGAAACGTGGAATCAATCATTTTCAAGCGTCACTTGGGCATAAGCTTTATGCTTCATAGCTATGATATTATGGGTTCAAGCTTTCGCTTCAGTCTACTTAAAGAATCCTATCACGACGAACAGAAGAAGTTGGAAACATATTGGCCAATGTGGCACGGGGAACAAATTATCAGCATCTTGATTAATGCTGCAGTATGACTTGACTATTTTCACCGCAAAAAAAAGTTGCTTTCTTGTACATATCCTACATATCCCATAGTAGTCCGGTCAAATCGTTCCCGAGGGTGCCTGTTCCAGGAAAAAAAATATGAAGACTTTGCTACTTCCCACGGATATGGCTTCACAAAGGGAACTCACAAAAAAACTACAAATTTTCGACCTTTTTTTCAGTTTTTTTGCGAAAAACTTATAAAACTATGCACTTTTCGAAGTAGACCATCCTATAAATTAAATTTCCTATAAGAACACCCCATAAATGCATTTTTGGTTGAGTGGTTTGGCTGCTAGAGCGTGCTGAAAAAATACCAAATTTTCCTACTTTGTGTAAAACCCAGATTTCGAGTTAGTTAAAAAGGCTAGGGATTCTGCTAAAACTACATTAATTTTCCTATAAATTGCACATCTTAGTCGCTTATTTTGGCCAAACCGTGTAGTCGCGAGATCAGGTTGATATTTTATGTCATATTAAGCTAGTCAAGAGCACGAATGTTTATGTTCTAGCGAATGTTTTTTATCCCTGTGCTGTATGTCAGTATGTCCGATAAAAGCTATTTGTGTTGAAGTGTTGGCAGATGAAACCCTGAAGGCAGTGGTTGTAAAAGAAAAAGGGTTGAAGTCATTCGTTGAAATTAGTAAGCGGATAAAGGGTAGCAAAGGTCATTTTATTCAAGAGGATATCCTCAATTGAAGTACATGATAGATGTAGGAAGGAAGCACTCTGAGATAAACATGTATTGTAATGTAAAGAACAAAAAATAACGTAAAGTGAAAAAGTAAAGTAGGAAAATTTGGCTTTCTTTCAGCGCGCTCTAGCGGTCAAACCACTCAACCAAAAAATACCCTTGAGGGTGCTTTGTATAGGAAATTTCGTGTAAGTATAGCGGTCTACGTCGAAAAGTGCATAGTTTAATGATTTTTTCGCAAAAAACTGAAAACAAGTCGAAAATTTTTGAAGTTGAAAATCAGAACTAGCAACCCAAACAACATAGAATGAAAGAAAAAACTTCTATATCTTTTTCCTGGCCAAAATATCATTTGACTGGACTAATTTTCTGCATGAGCAAATTCTATTTGATCGAGATCGCTCGTACTGCATTAAAACTAGTTAGCCAGGATTTCACAGACATTTTGACACTATTGACAGTATTTTCACATCAGCGTTTGCATTGGGCGCATCCAGCAGACTCACCGGTGAGATAGCGATCATAAAATTTGTGCTGGATGCATATGTCAAACAACCGGTGCGTCTCACCGGTTACCAATTTTGTCAAAATAAATAAATCACAAAAAATCTGTGATTATAAGCATGGAGTATTGTCAGAGAAGGTGACACTGACACTAAGTTTAAAAACGCATCCAAAGTGACAAATCCGGTTAGTTCCACCGCTAATCCACCGGTGACTAACCGGCGACTTACCGGTGAGTCAGCTGGACGTGCCCATTGGGAAACACTGCTAAATTGTAAAGGTCATTATAAATGATGGTATTCAAACTTACATTAGGTTATGCAACCAATTTAACAGTTGCGCATAAAACAATAGTATCATAGTAGTGTATTCAGTTTATATGAAGCGGCAAACACAAATTTTTACATTGAATGTCAGCGCCTACTTTGACTACAATCCTTTATAATAACCCTGTATGATATAGTCATGTGCCTGGCCACATCAGATTTTTTAAGTTTACATTTATATTTTGCAACATTAGGTATTAATTAAACAGTCGGTAACAATATTAAAAAGAAGTAAATTATTTATTATTACATCATAGGTACCGGAATCCACTGGGAACTGGAAAGTAACCAAGTTATGTTTTCCTGAAATTAATTCCTTAATTATCCGCAATTGTTACAATTGGATTCCCAATAAAATATTGGCTTGTTCAGCCAAAACAGCAGAAAATTTCGACAAAGATTTTATTTTTATGTATCTCTCCACAATTTAGACAATTTACGATAAACAAATTATTGAAGCAAGAATTAAGAGGTTTCTTTTCACCCTTTGATACTGAACAATTAAAACAAGACAATTCGCGAGCATGCTTTATATCCGGACACCGCGTCGCACCAAGTAGTACGTCACACGTAAGTAAACAAAACCAAGTCCGAACTTGCACAGAATGCTTATAGCAATTTGAAATGTTAAATTATAATATTTGCGATTTGAATTAACGGATGACGAATGTAGCGGAAGCTGAATTCGTGAATGAGTCCGTTAATTGTTTTGAAATACAACTTAAAAGTTAATTTGTTTACGAAAAGTTTACCATCTTTAATTCACGATTAAAAATCATCAAGATGGGTAAAAGACGACAAAAGTTTTTGAACATTAAGCTAAGGTTGTAAATTTTTATTCTAACTGTATATTCTACAGACATTCAGAAATTGAGATAAATCAAAAATTAAATGTTGAGAGTTGATATGGATATAAAGTCGCGTACAAAAGAACCTAGTTCCATATTTATTCCACAGGATAACTCAAAACATCATTTTGATTCTACTGGTATAACAAGCTTTAAGAGATTTTTTCCCAAAACTTCAAAGGCATTTGGTAATCTTAGTGAGTTTTGTTACTCAGTAGTGATATAATCATCAAAATTGATCAAAGATTGCAAAAGATATTGAGCATCAAAGCCAAAATTGCAACATTCTGTTTGTAGCTGTGTACTTTTACGAACAATCAGGTATTCGCAAAATAGATAATAATATCGAGACCATAAATGAAATAAATTAATTTAAATATTTTATCAGTTCAATTTATCCAGCTGGTGAAACTGGAAATTGATGCGGAATGCCAAACGAAACCAATCATGTTTCCCCCGATGCGCAGGTGGGGACTTGACCTTAGGCGCGGTTCTCGCCGTTTATCGGCAAAATTGCTAATTACGTCCCACTTCCCACAACGTGGTCTCGTCGGCTCAGAGGCAGGCAGATAAATTAAAAACACCCCAGGTAAAATAACAATAAACAGCAAAGAGATGCCGGCGAACAACAACACACTTTTTAACGTTAACCGAAAGTTAGTCAAGCGAAAATTTGGGCCTTTGCAGGACCACCCCAGGAGAATTATTTATACTCCGGCCAAATTAATTTTGGGGTATGTATAAGTGTGTTGATGCGTTAAATTTGAGTTGGAATTTTGTTGAAATCTTAAGGACGTCTTTTTGGGCTGCTGAAAAGTTTTTGGGCGTACTTTGATGTTCAACTATTGTAATCTTTTACCGATCTTGATGATTATTTCAACACATTATAATAAATTTATCAAAATTATCACATGATTTTGAAATTTAAAAAAAAAAAGAAATGCTGAACGCAAATTACACCGGGAGATGATGACATGATGTTCTGGTGGGCTAATGTTTGAGACATCCTGCGCAGTAATTAAGCCACTTGACCAAATCTTTCGAGCATCCTTTGTAATCTTCTGTCAGTTTTGATAATTTTATCAGCAGTTTCTTAGAAAATCTATAGAGATTACCACATGACTTTGAAATTTTGAAAAAAGTGGTCGTAGAGCTTATTATGCCAGAAGAACCAAAATGATGTTATGTCGGTTACAGTTTTGGACACCCTGTGGACGTAATTATGGAACTAGCCAGTGTTCTTGTACTCTGCTTTATATCTACATCAATTCTCAACATTTAGGTTTAGATACCATACCAATTTTTGAATGTTTAAAGACTAACAGTTACGAGTAAAAAGCAATTTTAGTTTTAATGTTCAATAACTTTTGTAATCTTCCACCGATTTTGACAATTGCTTTTTGCTTTGTAACCAAATTCATAAAAATTACGAACCGCCTTTAAAATATTTATAAAATAATAAAGATATGTATCTTGCCTATCGTTGTGGTGCTTTAGATTTTTGATTTGGCGCCAGTTATGAATTAATTGCGGGACAACAAGCAGAAAGGAATAAATAAAACGATGGACTAAAGCTTAATTAAACTTTAATAACTGATACATAACCTGCATAGTAATTTCCATAACACAACGCGTTGCCAACTCAGTGGAATTTCTACTAGATTCAAATCTTAAAGGTTAAATACATTTTCAAAGACAATGTGTCGTTTAAAAAGGATTTTTTAATCTTCTGTTTCAAACACCGAACGAACAGTGTTTGCATTCAAACTACATTGCTAATACTAAACAAATATATATACAGGGTGTTCATAAATATCATGTAAATACGAAAAGGGGTAATTGTTTGGCTTAGTTAATGACTAAAAAATCAAATTAAACATAGGTCAAACATAGGTCCGCAAGCTAGAGCTCGCGGTTCACGGGTACCCGGACGGTCCGTGTACCCGGGTTTCGTACGCGTACGCCAACTGCGTCCGGGCGCGGTTTGACGTACCCGAATAACGGACGCGTCCGTGACTGCGACCGGTCCTGGTCGCCCGTGGTTACGGACCGTCCGTCCGGGTGAGCCCGTTCACGTACCGGGCATCATAGGACGGGTTGGCTTTGCTTATTGTTATCGAGATGTTAGTTACTCATTATTACGTTGCCTGGGTTACCAGTTTTATTGCTACAGTTCTGTCAGTTTGCTTTAAAAATGAAGCGAAGCTGGGTGTGGAACGACGCTGATATAAAAAGGCGACGAAGCCGTTTGTAATTTGTGCGATGGTGACACCATCGCACAAATTCGCCCTAGGGCACATAATGCCCTAGGGCGAAAAAATAAGCTGTTTTCGTCCCGGTATCTAAGATGTAAAATGTCACTTATAATCATTTAGGACATAAACGTTATTTGAAAATGTGTTTAGAAATAGTAGGGAGAATCAAATACAACACTATAAACTCCTTCGTCGTTTCTTGAACACCCGGTATATGGAACGTTGAAGATTATTGGTATTTTTGCATAGGTAGTACATGTTGATCTTTTTGGTAAGAGCAACGGAGAAAGTGATATAATTTCATAGTTAATGATCTCTAATATTTCCAAACACTTTTTTCAAATCACATTTTTTGATAACTTTGAACATAAAGGTACTCTTCATTAATTTTCATAGTTTTGGTAACACCTGGTACATAGAAATTATAGAAATAGAAATTAGTAAAACATATTAAAATGTAAACAAATACTTCCATTTTAATATTTGCATTTTAGGTTTAAGATAATCCAGACACTCTTATTAATAAAAACACCTGGTATATGCAATGTAGAAGGTGACTATAATTTCATATTTGATTACCTCTAATATTTTTAAATACCTTTTTTAAATAACATTTTTGCATAGCTTTGAACATACAACTTTACTCTGAAGAGTTTTTTATTGTTTTGGTAACACCCAGTACATGCAAGCAGATAATTACATTCAAATATTTGCATTTTATTTTATTTATTAAGTATTATTGTTGGACATTATTCATGAGATACCAGTATTTATTTACTGTGATATATGATATATTCTGCAAATATTTGAAAGTAGAAAACAACTATTTTGAATTATTAAATAACGAAATATGATGGAGTTGGCAACATAGAGTACAAGAGAATCTCACCAATGTTCTTTAGTTATTCCATATGGTGTTTCGAACTTAACTGTTATTGAACACAAAAAGTAAAATTGCAAAGTTTTACTTGTGACTGTGTTACTTTACAAACATAATATTCAGATGAATCAAAAACAAAATGTTGATAATTGATATGGATTTATAGTACGTATACAACTCTCTCGCTTTCATTTTAAAAATTCTGTGTAAAAGCATGTGACAGTTTCAATGACTCTTTTTCTCTTGGTTTTAAAGACAAATGGTATAAACTGCTTCAAACGATTCACGGTCTACGTTTTTGTTATTTTCTTTTTGCGCATAATACTATTGCGTGTGGAAAATATTGTATCGCGTGGGTCAAGTGCTCTATTAACAAATCGCCCAAGAGCGTATTCGATTTTCGGGCATTTCGTTAGCCAGACCCCACAATTTTCTTTCCTTCCCTCGATTCCCAAGGTCCTCCCCTCGCTCTAATATGCATAGTTGACCGATACCGTGAAATAATGAGACGTTCTCGTGATATACTCACATTAGGCACGTTTTTCCACGCTCGACGTGTAATAAATATTGACTTTTATCGAGTTTAGATTATCTTAAAACTATAAAAAGAAACACAGTTGGAAATAAAACTCGTTTCGCATATGTACTTAAAACGCTTTTTTATTTTATTTATAACAATTGATACTGCTTTAGTAATTTCTATTAGGGATGTGCAAATAGTATCAATTCGTTACTTTGTATTCGTTACTTTCAAATATTGCAAGTAACGAATACTTATTTCGAAAAGTATTCGTAATTTGTATAGAAAACAATAAGGAAACAAATTTGTTTCGAATGTTAAGTAGGTGAAATGTTAAAGGAATTAGTTTGCCATATTTTACGTAGGAATGCTAACTTCAAAAACATCGGTATCAGTTTAAGTAACGAATACAAAGTTACGAATACTGGATTAAAAAGTACCGGTATCAATTCGTTACTGCACATTCCTAATTTCTATGTATAGTTCTATGTATAATTAATTTCTGATTCTTCTTCTTTTCAGAATTCTCGAAATAAACAAGAAAAATCTGATACCAAAACTCACTTTCCAATTGGTGGATAATCGGAGTGGAGATTCTGAAGACGATTAACAATCTTTGTACATAAAATTGAAATTTAACGATAGCTATTGAGTTTTTGTATCTTGTTGACTGTTTTTATCTATCTCGCGATTAACGATAGTTAGCTCAAGGTTTTGTTTTGTTCATTCTCTGATTCGACTCTGTACATGAAGTTATTAATTGAAAAGGAACCCTGTTTTGTGCGTCAGTTGTGATCAGACTTGCCCGTGGCGGCCGGCAGAGAATTTCCTGACGGTTTGTACATAGTTTGTGTACATATTTTTAATGTATAGTGATATTTTTAAGTTTTTATTGTAAATTAATTTACGATAAGTCGATGAAAAGAACATGAGAATAAAGTATATTAAGCGAGTGCTATTGTTTTATTCGTTTTGTTTGTTCTATCTGTATTGTTTTCCGTCTTATTTGTTCCTACATATTTTCTATTTAGTTATTTACAGCAAAGGTAAGTAGTCTACAGAGAAATGTAAAAAGACATACAATAAAAAAGGTAGGAAAAAATTAAGATACTCCTATTAATATTTTACTGGCCTATTGATTTGGCCAGTTGACGATCTAAGCAGATGAGTTGGTTTAGCTGACAAAATTACATGACTTAACTTCTAGTGGACGATCTGACATCCAAGGTCCAAATGCGACCAATCAAAAGAATACATTACACGCGCCAATTTAATGTTACTGACTCATTGATTTGGCCAGTTGTCGATCTAAGCAGATAAGTTGGTTTATCTAACACGAAAATATCACCTAAATTATTATGGTTTGATATTCTGCTCAAAAAAATTACTTTTTTCGAAACCTGTAACTTTGGTATACTTCAACGGCATATATTTAACTAAACAAAACAAAATGGAAATGACTGTTATAGTATCGATGACAGTCGGGTTTTCTGTGGATTGGTGAGGTTTAATACAATGTATGGCCTCCACGAGCACGAATAACTCCTCACACATGCCTGGCATGCTTCGCACTAGCACTGCGAAGAGATTCTTGGGGTATGCTTTCCCATTCCTCAATCAGGGCTTGTGTCAGTTCATGTATGGTTAGTGGTGGACTAGGGCGCTTGCGAATATATCGGTCAAGCTGATCCCACAGGTGTCACGTTCTTGTAAAAAAGTTCTGGTGATGCTAGAGGTATGTGGCTTTGCATTGTCATTGCATTAGGATAAAATTTTGGCCGACGCCATATGCAGCAAGCCCCACATGGTCCTCCAAGATGTTGTCGATGTAATTCAGGGCATTTAGTCTACTAGGACCCACAACAAGATCAGTTCTGTTCTCTATACCAGGGCTGGTCAACAAGTCGATCGCGATGCCAATTTTGGTCGATCGCTCGCAATGTCTTGACTTAATGTGCGATGGTGGGCTTAGTCACCTTTACATAGTAGCAAAAACCTGACTATAACCTATTAAAAAAAGAAAAACGGTTGATAACTAATTGCCCAATATACTTGAACAGTGAAGAACCTTTGATTTTCTCCCTAAGTATATAACCCTATTGTTAGCGAATGTGGAACATGAAAGATAGTTTCGAATCAAGAATCAAGTTTCGATCTCACAGAACTGTCCGTTTACCGATAGCAGTTTTTTGCTTATCGCAATGTAACAAAAACCGTTAACAGTAAAAAGTGAGTAGGTAGTTAATCATGTATTTACAAATAAACATGTTTATAATCTTCTACCACTGGCCCAATATCTGAATTAATCCAACAAATAAAATAATTCCTAACACGGCCAATACTGACTATAGCTTTGCTCTCAAAGCCAGTCTTCAGAATTATTGTCCTCAATGATGAACTTGGTCTCAGTCACTCATTCAAACTTCCATTCGAAAATTCATAATTTGCCGAAATTCAAAGGTGTTACTCATTCAACAATAATCAAGTTGCCAACATGTATTACTTAGCCTTTTGGGTCAAAGAGCTACAATTATTAACTCAAATCATAGTCAAATAATTGCAAAAAGCAATCCACCTTTCAGCTCAGCTACATATCTTAGCATGTTAAGCTTTAGCCCAACAAAATAAACAAATATTCGCAAGGGGACATCCTTTCAGCTCATGAACATAAACAAATAAGCAAAGGACTAATCATTCAGTTTAACAAGATAAACAAATATTAGCAAATTAACGTAACTAACTAACTTTTCATCTCAACAGGATAAATAAATATTAACAAAGGGCTCATACTTCATTTCAAAAATTAAACAAATATTATCAAAGGGACAACTATTTATTTCAAGAAGATAAACTAATATTAGCAAAGGGCTAACCTTTCAGCTCAAAACCATTCAGATAGTAGCAAAGGGCTAACCTTTCAGCTTAACAAAATATATTACCTATCACGCCAGTAAAGGGCTGACACAAATATGTATTCGCAAAAAGCTAACCTTTCAGCTCAACAAAATAAATAAATTTCAGAAAAAGGCTAACCTTTCAGCCAAACAAAATAAATTAACATTTGAGTAAAGGGCTTACCTTCAGCTCGACAAGATAAACAAATATTCGCAAACGACTAACCTTTCAACTCAACAAGATAAAAATATCAAAGGGCTATACTTTCAGCTCAAACCCAATCAAATATGTTAATATTACTCGTAGCTAAACAACGTAGGTAGATAAACAAGTTGTTTCAGTACAAGATGAACTCCCACGATCTATTGATAGATTAAAAAGTCTAAATTTTTTAGAAAACAAGTCTAAAAATCTTCCATGTTAATTTTCCTGGCAAAAAGTGTCGCGAAATCTTAAAATCAAATTTTCAGTAATACTGTGCATTTTTGTAATGAACTCTGCAAATCTGTAACGTTGAGTCAGGAAATTTATTTTCTTATTGCCTTTATATCGAAAACTTAATAGATGATATAAAAAATAAAAAAAATGGTTTTTAACATATATTTTGCGTATCTACTATCCATAGCGGGAGTGCTACGCCTATGAGAACATGTCGATCGCGACATATTTTAAAGATAAAAGGTAGATCTTAAGTAGACAAAAGTTGGCCACCCCTGGTCTATACTGATTCCAGCCCAAACCATCACAGATCCACGACCAAATCTATCCATTTCCTGTATAGTAGCGGCTCCGTAGCGTCCCCCAGGACGTCTATATACACGTACTCAACTGTCGCAACGAGTTAAACGAAATCTGGACTAGTCTGTAAACAGTACAGGCGTCCAGTGATGAAGTTGCCAATCTCTGTGATCCAGAGAGAACTTAGAAGTAACTAAGACTTGTACAAGCGGTCATAAATGTTGTTTTTCAATTATTGATCAGAATTTAGGCGCCACTATGCATTGTAATAAAACAACAGGTGGCCATAAACCTTGATCATTGCGTATATTTAAATATTTGGGTAAACAGTTTTTAAGAATAGAAACGTCTACCTTGGCTTGTTCTTCATCTGTGCATAAAAATGTTGGGAATTGTGAGGCAGTCATTTAATAACGATTTCTCGCAGGCCTTTAATGACAAGGTTTTGACGTGTGACCAATAATAACTGGTTACCTATGGGCATCATTAAATTTGATGAAGAATCCCATTTTTGCGGACTTTAAATCGATAACAATCTCCGGTGCGCGGTGCAAGGAATCGCTAATTAGTTCCTAGTTCGATTCATAGCAGGCATTCGCCATCCAGTATTCAGGAGTTGAGGCGAATCGATTGCCGGCAATTAAGTTATTAATGCATAATTCACTAATTGATACTTAATAGAAATTATGCACAATACGAAACGCTTTAATTAGAGAATATCGGGACCGGTGAAAGCGGATTTTGTTCGTTTTGCACACGCTGCTGTTGCCTGCGCGGGCAGGAAGAAGAGGACGGCCAGCGAGCCAGCCCAGTCCTACCAATATTTCGTCCTACTCTCTCGTATCGGCATCACGGTCGTACGCCCGCTCCTCTGAATATTAATTATTCCCTCGCTAATTAGAATTTACAAAGATTCGATAACTGTTTCGCCATTACTCAATGCCATTCATTTCGACTTTCTAAACTGTTATTTAACGCAAGCGAGAGCTTTTAAATTCGATGGAGGCGAGGTCGTTTTCTTTCGTGCTGATGAGTTCGTTTGACTGAGGAATTATGTTTATTCCAATCCGTTACTTTTATATATCATTAGTTATTTTTATGCCTAAGCCCGTCCCTCATTATTTTATAGAGTTATATGCGCCATTAATGTTTTTCACAGATAGTTCTGGTGTACTGGTCACATTGTTCTTGCACACTACGTAGCATTGTCTGCTTTTGGAGCTAACACTTACAAACCAACACTCACTCTGCTTTTGTCACTTACTTACATTTACACTAACTCCAAAGGTTTCTTCCTCTTCAGTTTTCTAACCAATCCACTGTTGTCGAGGAGCTGGATAGCTTTAACGTTCACGTGATGATCATGGCTTTCTTCGTGACTTCTTGCCATTAATTGTTTGTATTTTGTTCGGCAGTTCAGCACCGTTCCTCCACACGGGTTTCCAAATTTTCTGGAACAAAAGAAACTTATAAATTGCCTATAAGAAGCTAGGTGGTCAAAAGTAATTTCTAAGAATCGATTACATAATAAATGGTTACAAGTTGTAAACGAAATATAGTAAACTATATGAAACGAAATGATCGTTTAAGAAATTATGTTAGTCATAAGTTCACTGTTGCTGATAAAACTCAAAATTTGTGGTATGAATAAAATGACTACATGCCTTAAGCTCAATATTTTGAAGTAAATACGACAAGTCATAAGAATAAAACTACGGATGAGTAAAGTAAGATGTTTACTGTGGGCAAGCGCTATCTATATATTCTTTATGAGTAACATACATATGGTATCTACTCCATATACAGGTTATTATAAATGATTGTAGTCGATGTAGGCGCTGAGATCCAATTAAAAAAAGATACTACTGTTGTACTCGCCACTGTTAAATTGGTTGCATAACCTAATGATACTCTTGTTTCTGTAAAGCGGCAGAAATGTAGTAACATGGGCATGGCCTACTACGACTATAATCATTTATAATAACCCATTAATAGCCCTTTGTTTGAAGTCTGACGTAGCTGTCATGGCATAGTTTGTTTGATTTTGCGTTCCGTAAAATATTATAAACAAAGAACCACCACCTGTCATCGAGACTATAAAGTTTTACATGGTATTTCTAAGGAGAACCTAGAGTGGCTTGCAAACCAGTTTTTTCAAGACTTTTGAGTAAGATGAGGTGCGTTATCAAATTGATAAAATAAGAGTGTTTTAAAGATATGTCAACCGATATTAAGCTTTAAAACTTAATTAAAAACTTAAAAAAATAATTACATTATTGGAATCGAAAAGTGATCAGGCGTTCTCGATAGATTTTTAGTGCTGAATCTGAATTCGGTCTAAACAATGGCCAATTTTTCTCTTGGTACAGTAGTACCAAGAAACTCCGTCTGTGTTTCAAGCTCCCTTTTTTCATACAAACTGGAGCATAAACTCGCACTTTATGCTCATGCGTCTGAGTACATACTCGGAGAATAAACTCAGTTTTATTCATATCACCCAATGGATAGATTTTTAAATCAAAAATTGTAGTTGGTTAGAGGAAGTAGACATATAGATGTTAGTGTTCCTTGATTTACATTGCGCTGCCTCGTCATCAGAAGGGAACAAGCCTCAAGTCTGGTCACAAAAAGACTTTGAAGACTCGTCCTAGAAGACAAAAAAAAAGTAGGTTCAAGAGCTAGTAAAATCGCGCAGTGCTTGTCAATTGACCACAGTCTTAGAAGTGGCGTCATTGAAACGCTGCTACTTCGATCAGAAAAGTTGCTGATTCTTCTGACAAAGGCTAAATGAAATCTGAAAGTGACTTTTATGTTTTTTCTTTATCATACGCAGTATGATAAAGTATTGTAATCGTGCCAAAAAAATTGGGATTTTAGCGGAAATATGTCCTATTGGGTCCCCTGAACATATTTGACCAAGGTACAAAAGGATGTCAGTGTGTGTATTACGAAAGAGCTGCAAAGCTCTTGGGTCAAAACGGTACAAAGGAACTAGATGTTTACTCTTAGCATTTTTGATCGATTTTGCGAATGCGCCGCTATTTCTGTAATTTAATGTTTTGTTAAAAATTGACTTGAAATTTTGTATATTCCTCAGGCTTTTTATTTAACGTATTGTTACTTATTAATGATAAAAACATCAAACAAATCAAAGTGCAAAATACAATATTTTAGTCCAGCTACGTCGTTCTATGCGATTTACTGTTGCTTCTTAGTTTTCAAAAACATTTTTATGTCACCTACTCGCAGGTAAAAATAAATAATATAATAATAGAACTAAGATCAATAAGGTAAAAATACAAAAAGAACCACCACATTGCTTATTGACTTTTTACAATATTTTTAGTTGCAACCTGGGATAATACTATCGTATTTGTAATGATTCATAACTTGAAAATATACCTTATTCTTCATCTTCCACAAAAACCACCCCAATATCAAATGAATTTAAGAAATATGTGTTTTTGTCAACTACTTCTATGACTTTTCTATATGAAAATTTTACGCTTTCAAAAACAACCCCTTAAGACGAATTCGCACCCCTACCGTTCTACTCGCAAAACACGTACAAGGAAAAATTAACGATAAAAGGTATATAATTTTCTGTCTAGTGGTAGGTTTTTGATATTTTTGTTCGTTTTTGACCAATTTGTTATTGAATCTAACATAAAGTTGACGGACCTTGCGATTTTTTTAGGGAGAACCCAGGTGAATAACATGTGAGAATTGACTGAAAATTAAGCTCACAATGGACGCTTGTTTTATAAAACGTACTAGCTATACTGATTCCTCTTAAACATATTTATTCACCATTTTTTGTAGTAATTTGTAAAGTTTCCTCTAAGCAGCCAATGCATCTCTGTGTATCGAATTCTAAGTTCCTCTCTTTTCTTTTGATGTGGGCTTTCCAGCGGAGCTTGGCGTCTAATGTCATGCCGAGATATTTGGCTATATTTCCGTACGTTATTAATTTTTTTTTTTTTTTGTTGCCGTGAGCGTTGGCTGAGGGTTGGGGTGCCCTAGCACTGCAGCCATGTGGCTTGTTGTACTGCCGCCGCCCAGGTAGTTAATCGAAGATCTTCGTCCAGTTAATAAGGCTGAGGAGTCTTCCGATTAAATTTTCTTTTGGGAAGTTGGTTGAGGGGTTTCCTCTTCCAAGGTTTGCTTCCCTCCAGGAGGTCAATGCTAAGCATTCGAATAGAACATGAGAGGCGTCTTCCTCCTCTTCGTTACAGAGTCTGCACACAGGTTCTTCTTTCAGAATTTGTAGGGTGTGCAGGTACTTCCTGAGGCTGCAGTGTCCGGTTAAGTTAAGTCCAGTCACCATCTTTAGGTTATTCCTACTGAGTTTGATCACTTCAGCGGCTATATGTCTTGAGGGTTTTTTCAACAGTATCTCACTATGTCTGTGCCCTGTCAAGTTTTCCCAGCGTTCGATGTGTTTCCTGATAGCCCACTCTCGCACGTCTGATTTGATCACACACTTTGATATGCCTATCATTGGTTCCGGTCCAATGCATGGTCTACTTGATCCCTTTTTAGCCAGTTTGTCGGCTTTTTCATTGCCTCTCTCCCCTTTATGTCCTGGCATCCATTGTAGGGTTACAGTGTTTGCTTCTGCCAGTCTTGTTAGGTTTTGGAGGCATTCCCAGGTGATTCTGGATTGGATTTTGTAGCTATTCAGCGCCGTAAGGGCTGCTTGGCTGTCGGAGTATATAAGGATGTTTTGCCTTTTGTACCTCCTTTGTAAGTTTTCCAATGCGCATTGGTTTATCGCAAAGATCTCGGTCTGGTATGCTGTTGCCAGCGCCCCCAAGGAGAGACTTATCTCACATCTGGGGGATAGACTGTATATCCCTGCGCCCGATCCATCTACCCTTTTGGACCCGTCTGTGACCAGGTCAGGGTTCCTGGCTTTTTTGTGTTTTCTCCTAGTTCCCTTCCAATTTTTATTTGGAAGTTCTTATCCAGGGAGTATTGTGGTGTCATGCAATCGCTTCCCATGTTTAATGTTGGTTTTGCGATTGTTTGAACAATTCTGGAGTGTTTCCCATTAGGGTGCCAGTTACCGTTCAGTTGTAGCCTATAAGCCCCTAGCCTCGCTTCCACTTTAATGATGATGTCCAGTGGTTGGAGGTTTAGCAGGGTTTCCATAGAGGCCGTCGGTGTACTGCCCATGGCGCCAGTTATGCATAGGCATGCTAGCCGCTGTACTCTCGAGAGAGCTGTCTGGGCAGTTCTACTTTTGGCCACCAGACGGTGCATCCGTAGGTGATCATGGGTTTTACTACCGCGTTATACGTTATTAATAGTACCCGTTAACTTCGTCCAGTTTAATCCTCTTTTCCTTTGTCCAGACCTAAAAATGATCAAGAGCCGTTTGGAGTTTCCTTGTTGATTCTTCATTGCCGTCTCCTACAGCTGGGATGTTGCCATAATATTGTTTTCTAATTCTGGGAGGTCGCTGGTGTAGAGTACGTAAAGTACCGGTCCTAAAACACGACCATGCGGTACTCCTGCCTCTATTTCCATAAGGACATAGCAAGCTTAGTCTTGTTTCATTCTAGAGTGTCTCTCAACTCTCTGGTCAATACTCGTCAAGTGTTTTCCTTGAAGTTTGAACTGATCGTCTGGAAGAAAGAAAATTCTGACGTAGTTTTTGTCACCACTGTTACACCACTGTGTTGAGCTTCAAGCAAATTATCTTCTTTATTCATTGTTAGTCATGAGCATTGTTAGTCCATATCTCGAAAACTATTAAACAAAACGTCCCATTTTCATTATATTTAATGTTACGCGACGTCTGAACGCGGCGTGGAGATGCGTTTAAGTGGGCCGCGCCATTATTGCCGAAGTTAAATTGCTTCAAAATTACATCAAACTTATCTGAACGGGAGTATCTCGTTTTTACATTTGCCGCTTCCGAAATCTACATTGTGTCACCTTATCTGGTGTCGTTTTGCCAGACTCAAGTTTAATGCGGATCTCGATAAGGGGTTGGCGGAGTTCGGTCGGGGGATGAAGACGCGCTCGACGAGCTCTCTTGCCTGGTTTCACCCCCCCAATTCGGAGTTCTGTGCGGCAGTGTTGGCCGACCGTGATCCGGACGGTGTTATTGTCTGCCGCTATCTTTATGGCAGTTCATAACACGGCAAGGGAGACACCACACCGACACGGCGATAAGGCGAGATAAACGCCGCTAATAGTCGGGCTGGCCCACGGGACAATATAAACTATATCGTTTTAAATCGGTTTCTTGGCACTACATTCCCACCGAACAGTTTTTTTTCTTTTCGCTTCTTTGTATTGTTATGATTCCTGTTATGGTAAAGCTGATTGTATAGTCATGGAATTGAGTATGTTCGTATCGCTATTGAACGCTATTAATCCGAACTAATTGGGACCGAAGGTGATTCCCATTATCAAATTGTTCGGATTAACAAATATTGCAGCTAAATACTAGAAACTACGAGTATTGGATAGAACTTCAATCTTAATAAAACCAACACCATTCGATTCCGCTCTTCTTAAACTATAGGAATGTCAAAAAGTCAAAATTGAAGGATATCAAAGAGATATCGAAGGGATATCGAAGAAATATCAAAGGGATATCGAAGAGACATCGAAGGGATATCAAACGGATATCTAAAGGATTTATTTATTATTTATTTATGACTTATTTATAACTTATTTATGATTTATTTATTATTCATTTATTATTTGAACAAAATCTGTCAAATTATTTTCTAATTTATGGAACTCTCGAGTTATATTTGACTAGATTATTTTTTGATTCACAAATTTTTACAATAAAAAAGATCAATAAAACTATCATAAAATTATTGAAAAATTTAATTTAATTAATTATTACTTACAATTTATGAAAATATGGTTGACACATTGTGAATATATTAAAAGAATTAACAATTTAAATTAGTACAATGAAAAACGCAATTATTAAAAATATTTCGAGACTCATTATTTATTGAGGATTTGGAATTGCTTGTTATATTAAGTGTTTCCTCCTGCGTATTTTCTCTAAGATTATTTATTATATTTGAATGATGTTCTTGGTTCAATTGTAAGTATGGTTTAATCGAATTTGCAGAATTATGACCAGTGACCTTGATTAGTTCTTGTTCTCCTACACCAGCTTTTGAAAGGTTACTTACTGCACTTGATCTGGCAGAATGGTTAGTTATTTTTTTAGTAACTGTATCTAGACCTACTTTTTCTGCGGATTCTTTCATCCATTTTGAAATGGAATTTATTCCCACAGGAACGTTTTTATACCAAAAACCATGAGTTTGCCAAGCCGGATTTGGAGTAAGAAACAAGCGTTCGGTTTTAATATTTTCTTCACGTTTACTCATTAGTTTTTCAAAAAGACGAACAGGGCAAATATCTGGGTTATTTATGATTGGAGTCAACCATTTACTATTAGCGCACCTTTGTGCTCCACCCTGTGTAGTTTTTGTAAAGATGGGATTGTATTCAATGCGGCCAGTATTTAATCTTTTTATGTCGGTTTCTTTTTTAAAATAATGAACTAAACATTTCGTAGCTTCTCCTCTCCTCCAAGCTAGTTCATACGATGCAACGTGAAAAAACTTTCTTTGCAATCCACAAGGTGTATCTTCGTCCCAATAGTTAAAAATTTGCAACAATTCTGTATTAGAAAGTGCCACAGAACTTTGTTTGTGCTTTTCAGGATGTTTTTGTAAAATTTTTCTTTTTCCATCTCTTGCATTCCGAGCATTTCTGAATTCTATATCATGGAAAGGATCAAAGGACCTGTTATACTTATTAAAGTAAAGTTCTTGAACTAATTTTGCCGTTTTATTCCACATTGTCGTTATTACTACTTCTTTATAATCATTTCCGTCTTTTCTTTTCATGTTATAAGCCCAATCTTTTAAAATCAATGCCAGAGTAGCTGTTGTAGTAGATTGATCCAGAATATAATTTCTTTCTTTGGTGAAGGTCTTAAATTGTCTCCATATAGACTGATTACTTATTAGAGTATTTTTCGAAGTAGTTTCTAAAATCTTTTTTGTAATTTCTGCATTAGAAAAGGTACTAAACCGATGACTTTCACCCATTTCGCGTTGACACAATTAAGTAATTATTTTGACAAGTATCTGACAGTTGCTAGGCAAATAAAAGCTACAGTGATTATTCCCGAGAATAATCACAAGAGATTTATTCCCACTATAATAATGAAATAATTGGTTGAAACTTACCCTTGTGACAAATAAAGAAGCATTTCATTGGTTTTAAGAAACGTCAAAGAATAATCATTATAATATTAGGTTTTGTCCAGCTTTTCGGGTATTTTCGTCATAGTGCGTCAGAGCCGTACAGAAGCTAGTTTGGGGGCCAATGGTGCCCACTTGGAGCAATTTGTCAATAAATAAATGCGTCGAAGAAAAATCTGACCAAAAAGTGCACGTTAAAGAGCAAACTTCAAGCTTAACTAAAACAATGAACACTTCGCGGTCATGCGCGGTACATTATGAAATATGGCAAAAACATTTTTGTTATATTTTGACGTCATTTTTTTAAAATCTGACGTGATGGAGAACTTCGGAACAGGCATTCGAATTAAAAAAACCCTATCGAAAATGTGTAGTTAGTAAAACTTAACGTAAAAAATCTAAAAATGTTCCCCAATATTATCGACGATGTGCTTTATCCACAGGACGTCCATCATTTAAATAGGTGAGTACCTACTACGTACAACTAGTGATACAATTCATAAATGTTGATCCAATTACAATATTACCTCCATAATCGCGCAAGTCTGCGTTTGTAAACTCCTCGTTTGTAAGTGGCGTATTTACGCGGATTATTATTACGTGTAATTATAAAAGTTGACAATGCCGCGCTACAGGCGGATAGAGGGCGGTGACGGCGGTTCGGGCGGCGGCGCGGGTGGGGGAGGTCGGTGTAGAACGGTGGTACCGCGGCAAAAGAACAAACTTTAAACGTACCATTAACAAAGTTAGTTAATTAGCTCGTGTAGTTTCCAATTTAATTATTAATTAAGGCTCTCAATAGATAGTTAACAATTTCCTTGCGCGGCCGTATCGAGAGCGCCTTTGTGCGGCTTAATTAGACGGGGACTCGTTTTAAATCCGTTCTCTGTTCGGAGCGTGCTGGTTGCGCCCCCCCATCACTCGCTCACTCACTCGCGCTTACTCCCCTTTAACCAAAAGTCGCGCGGACGAAAATCCGCTAAAAATTACAGAAAGCCCCATAAAATTTACTGTGAAATAGAAAGGTGAAGCCCGTATTCATAAAGAAGAACAAAACAGTTGTTCGTAAGAGAAGTCACTAGAGGCTAGGACGTTATCCAAAACAACACTACATTGAAGCTTCTTGTACTTAATATTAAAAACAATAGTGATGTAAATGGTGAGATTTCGCGTGTGATTTTGAATAGGGATTTGAATTTATACGCTGGGGTATTTTGTCTTGTTCGTATGAGACGTTGAGAGACGGATGAGAGGTTGGTATTGGCGACACGCAGAAACAGTTCTTTACCCTAATGCTAGCTCCACACTCAACCCGAATAAATCGGCGAAAAGTTCGGCGAGGCTGGGTGAGATATAGCGGTCAAAGAAGGCCATCCACATTCTCGGCGTTTGGCTCGTGCATTCAGTGTTCATCTGCGGGTGACTTAGAATGGACGTCGCTGAAGTAGCCGCTGCCTCAGCGTATAGTGTGTGTGCAATGTGCATACTTTCATTGAAACTGTGGTTATTATTAATTAATAATTAATTGAATAACGTAAATAGAAATTTAATATAACATATATTAAATATTTGAAAATTTTCTTAACTGCTATTGATTTATTATTCTGATCATTTATATTAGATACCATATACTAATATAAGGCATAGTAATACGATTTTCCATAAACAAAAATTAAATATTTGCATACTTATTATTTTATAATTTTATATAATGGATTGCGGCATAACTCAATTATTATAGTGCATATCCATTCAGAGTTAGCTAAAATTACAACTAAATAATTCTCTAACAGTAAAAAAAATAAAGAAAAAACATTTTTTTTATTTTAAACTAGCTATCGAAATTTGGTAACATTTCCTTTTTCAAACAGAACAATACTGTACATTTTTACATATTTTAATTCTAAGATTATTTCTACGAATATTTTGTAGGAACCATTTTTTATGAAATGCATCTTTTTTAGTTATCAGCAATTAATTAAAACTACTGAATTTTGAAACTGAATATTTTCCCACATACATACACAATTATTTTAATTTGCTGTTTGAACATTTAATTTAGTTCTATTTAATTGTTCTGTTATTTTATCCGTTTAGTTAAAATAAAAGTTTATGAGCTTCGATTAATTGCTTATAACTAAAAAAATGATGCATTGTATAAAAAACGAATGGAATTAATCTTAGAATTATAAAATGTAAATATGTGTTCTATTAGAAAACGGAAAAGTTGCCATTTTCCATAATAAAATAAGCACTCTGTATATTAAAAATATATTTAGACGATAGATTGTTTAAAATCTAACAACTTGTGTTTGATTTTTTTTAAATGTTTACGGTTGGACAATTATTTAGGTGCTCCGGATATTTTGACCAATCCAGTATGTAACCCTGGTATGTAACAACGATATTATCAATCAATAACTTAGTAATTGCCCTATGTAGATCGCAGTCGTAATTTGCGATTGTCGAGAAAGATAAACAAAGAATGACTGTTGAATGTCTGTCGATACTGAATAAATATTTCTTTTCGCCAATGTACGAGAAGCAACTGTGCGACATTCCCCATTAATGAAGGTAAAATAATACCTACTTTCCAAGTAGTTCTCAACCGGCCCAAGTAATCAAAGAAATATACCAAAACGATACAATAGATTCAGACATCATAGAAAAATAAGACTGGAATAACTTGGAACTGATAAGATTTATTTGAAAGAGATAAATAATTTACTCATTAGTTTTAATTAATTAATTGTTGATTTAGTATTGCTATTAATTTTAATTTATTTAAATACGGTAATCTTATAATACGGATGGTTAATTTATTGATACGCTTTTGCATTTCTTCAATGATACAGAAATAAATATCATTATCTGGTATATTTTCCATTTTATCTTTGCGTATGTGATTTTTTCCTGACAAATTATAGTAATGGGGATGTCACAAATAGAGAAAAAAATACTATCGGATATTTAATTTAATATCAATATAAACTATTTGTATTTTGCATATAAATTTATTGTGTTCAATATTTTTTAATCTTTTTATTTCAATACTAAATAAGTATTCCATTCGTTACCTACTGTTCGGGTTGCATTGATGCTCGAACGTGTTCACCGCACGTGTCTGATGTCATAAATCAGACCCCTGTCGTATATGATACCTTCGGGTACCGACAAAAACTACTATGAGCCGCGTCAAAAATCCAGTTTGAATGGATCGAAGCGAGACCGTACAAAAGAAGCGAGCCACTCGCCGAACGAGTGAATTTTATCCGACTATCTGTATCCGTAGAAACTTCCGGCAATTCGAATGTTAGCGGATTTGGGTGAATGTGGCATCCACACTCTCCCGATTCGCGGTCTCTCGCTGTGTCTCGCGAGAGTCTGGAAGACGTTTAACAGTCATTTTAGGTGGTTAATTTATTTATATTACCGTTTGTCCTATCTCCCGCCAATTGTTTTGTTATATATTGTTAAATAGAATATTGTTATGTGCTCTGGCATTTCATTTTTAATATTATTTAAACCTGCCCTTTTTGTGTAGAAGAATTTTAGCTTCCAGGTAGTTTTGTGGTTCATCAGTAAGGGTTCAAGTTTGTCCGACAAAGTTAGATATATCAGATAGGCTGGTAAACCGGACAATTAATTAACGCTACCGTAAGTAAGATCAAGTTATAAAGCTAATTTCATGTATTCCTAATATACTAAATACGTAAGAAATACTGGTGGGTTGTCGTATTATTCGTTAACAACAATTGTTATAATCATATCTTCTTGAAATTTTCATTCGTTTCTTAATACGAATGAAATCCACATTTCCTCAAAATATCGTTAAAACATATCAATGTTTACCGTGTGTTCAGTTATGTATGGCGGCCAGTACATGTATATTCCCTATGTAGTGATATTGAGTATCGTTTTAGTAATCAACCATTAACTCTATGGCCACGGGCAACAGTAATGCATTCTGAGTGACAGAAAAGTGTGTTATGTATACAGCTGAGACGGCTTTAACCGAGGTCGCAGGTAGGACTGCCTAAAACCCGCTAAAAATTACGGAAAGCCGCGTAAAATATACAGCTGAGGCGGTCTGAGCGCGCTTCATTATGTCAGATGTCGGACCGACAATGGGATCCGCGATACACACGCCCAGCATTGATATTCTAAGCGGGTCGTGCAATTAGTTTGGACCGAAAAACCGAACGCTGAAGCCTCCTTTTACGGCAATAGCGCGCCGACGCCGCTGCATACCAAGTGCAGATTTTTGGGTACTAATTGGATTTTCGAAAAATCTTATACGGTACGATGGATATTAAGGGAAGGTTTTTGCCCTTTTCGCAATGCTAAACTGGCAATAACGCTCATGGATGTACGAGTCAAAACAAGTTGTGAAGGATGCAAAAAAAGATATATTATTCACAACGGTTTTCAATATTGGAGAAGTAGCTGGACAGCAAATTAGAAAATGTTGGATAAACGTAATGAATGAAGAAGAAAGAAGATTTGACGGACGATTTAACTGACGATTTACGGAAAGTATTAACGGACAATTTTACGGCAGTTTTAACGGCCGATTTTACGGTAATTTTAGCAAAACCGGTTTAATAAACGGCTAAACGGACGATTTAAGAGGGGGGTCTAACAGCTGATCGACAGCAGCTTAGCCGTTTTTCGATGTTTGGAAATATTATTATTCGTTGTAGCAGTGCATTTCTGCTACAGCAGCGTTTTCCAAACTGCTTGCGCTGTCCTTCTCCCGCTCTCGGCTGTCTCAATAACTTCGCTCCGCTCTAAAGGAGGAGCGCATCCCAGTTTGGAAACCACTGTGCTACAGCGAATAAATGGTGCCTGCAATCGCATTCGAGAAACACCTGAAATTTTTCAAAGGGTCCGCCAGTATTTGGGAAGTCGTGCTAAAATGTGCATTCACATGGTGGGCAACACATTTGAGCAGCATTTGCAAAACTCTTTTATTTATTTTTCTTCTTTGTAAGTGGTTTTTTGTTTCTGTTAAATAAACAACGCCGATTTTGTAATCAGTAATATTTTTAAGGGAATATAAAACTGATAAATAAAAATGCTATAACTTTTTAATGAAGCGTCAAAAGCCAGAAGTGTATATACACTTTCCGGATGGCAGTGACGTCCTCTATCAGCTCCCTAATTTTCGGAAGAATAGTATACTTCTTTAGGCACAAACCCATGTCTGATATGATAGTAGAATTTTTATGTAATCTCCTAATTTCGATTGGAATAACTTTGTGTGGTGTTCCCAAGTTTTCTATGATTCAGTTTGTATCTGATTTGTAGGTTAGAGCTGGCGAACTCTGTCCAGTAAATATAAATGTGAATTTTAGCGAGTTACAAACATTTTTGTGGTATATAGTAGATAGAGATGCACCCATTACTATCTTCGTCTAATGACGTCTAGTTCTCGAGAACATCGTAGATGGCCAATGGCCACACTGTCTAGACCCAAACATATATGGAAAATTGGGAAAAATACGACGCCGATTCTTCAAACGCTTGACTTTATTCCTTTTTATTTATTGGCTGGCACAAAAATATTATTGAAATGTTATTCTTGAAATCATGACATCCAATAATTCGTCAATCTTTGAGTACCAATTGTTTAATATTGGGCATGGGTATAATAAATATCGAGCCAGTCCGACCAAGAATACTTAATTTAGATTGTTGTAATCTTATAAGATGCTATCATTATTCAATAATAAACCCACACGAGCACTGTACAGTTTGAATAATTGGACCAATAGGGGACCACCAGAACAGTCCTGAAGTTAGGCCTCTTAATGGAAAGAAGAATGTCAGACAAGAAGATCAAACTGAGTAGAAACTATCCAAAGGAAAATACTCGCGTCTTTCCTCATATATCCAGCGATATACTTAATACATTTTATAAATTGCTTCCCTCTAAGTGGAGCGAACCATAAATTCAGTTTAATGGAATTTAATTGTATATGCATCCTTTCCAATACGAAATCGAAGTGGTGCTGCCGTTTGTGCGGATCCCTTAAATCGTCCGAGTACATTAATTTCAATAACCCGAAAACGTTTCAGATTCCGAATTGGATGCAGAAACGGCACGGAGGCGGCGGCGGCGGCGGCGGCGTCGGGGGCGTCGAAGGCGCGCTGTGGCGAGGGTTACCATGCCGTTCCATTCCCCGCAATTAACATTAATTTAAAAGCAATGGCAATTTCCTTAATGCGTTTTAGATTTTCATTTCTCATCAGCGAAAGTAATCCAGATATCGCTTTCCTATATCAAACTTCACACCCTCTCGCCCCCCTCCACGCCGCCTTTCCATTCAATTCGACGTCGTCGTCGTCGGCGTCGTCGAGGAAATCCCCAACCACGCAGAACCTCTAACGATGATGATACGTCACTAAACCCTAATAATATGTACATGGACAATTATGTTGGTAGACATCATATAAATGATTGAGTGATAATTATTTTAATGCAAGTCTGTACGTGTATGTTATGCTATGTTATGTTGCTGTGTGGGTTTCTTGGCTTTCCTGTCTTTAGAATTACGTCAACCAGATTTGACTGTAGTAATTACTCTACTTTTTATGAAGTCTATGTTGCTTTGAGGAGGCAGTTGTACCTACCAGCAGACCGTGGCCTGTAAGGTGACCTGGGACCCTATTCTCGTCATCTTTTTGAAGCGAATGCGAGACTTCTCGAATGGTTAGGTGGGCGGAGTGGGGATATCAGCGGCTTCCCTCTGGAACGTATCTATGAGCAAGTTTGCTCGTCGCTAAGAACAATAACGCACGCGCCACGCCCATACGTTCTAAATACAGGGCAACCGCCGATATCCCCACTCTCACCTAACCATTCGAGAAGTCTCGCATTCGCTTCAAAAAGATGACGAGAATAGACTCCCTGTTATCGTTCGTAGATCATCTTTTCCAAGCTCGAGGTACTATCTTATGCTTGTGGTAGAAAAGCCCATAAACTTTTTTGCTTGCTTCATGCAACACGAATGTACCCAGCTATAGTCCTTGACTCTTTTTTCCCATCTCCGAATCATTTGCTTTACATGGTCTATGCTTATGCCATAGAAGGGCTTGGGTCTGTAAAATGGAGCCTTAGATTCTTGCTTTTCAAGTCTATTGGCAGTTTCATTTCCTCTTGACGTAAGGATTGTTGCAGCTCCAAACTTTGGATTTACATCTTATTGATTTAATCGGCCTTAGTGCTGCTTGACTGTCTAAGCAGATGCACACTCTTGACTTCATGGAGATTCCTTCGGTTGTATTCGTATGCAATTGAATGTCTCCGCCTGAAAGATGGTTGGTGTCTTACCCATGGGTTTAGATAGGGTGTACTATCGTGGCCATATATTTTGTCCGCTCTTTTGACATCGATTTTCTCGCAAATCTATAAGTGAAAAAAATTGCCCAGTAAATTTGCTGTTTATGCCACGTAAATTTCATTCGTTTAACAAAAAAGGCTGATTATTTTTTGGTAACCACAAACAATATTGTTCATTCGTTTAACTTTAGAAAATTAGTTACTCCGGAAATATTCCATAAATTTCAACGAATTCAAAAGTAAAATCACCTGCGGAATGCTAGCTTTCAATGTGCATTTCTGCACTGAATCACATATTATAATCAAACTTTCGCAAAAATTAAGATTTTACGTGTTAGTTATAATTACTACATTGGCAAGTATCGTTCTGTTTGTGTATTGATAATCACGTTCTCCGCACCACACCAAAGACCGAAGAGCGTCGGAATTCACGCGGCGCTTCAACACGATCTTTTGTATGGAAAATACAAGATAAACAATGATTATGTAATAAACTTTAAGCATATGAATTATTGAGTAGCCTACAGTCTATATTTCATTATTTTTGTGCTCAACCACTAATCCGATCATTTTACAAAAATGGATATTGAAAGCTGGGATTACGCAGATTATTTTACTTTTTAATTCGTTGAAATCTATGGATTATTTCCGGAGTAATTAATTGCTTAAGTTAAACGAATTAAGATTACGGGGCAAAAACAGCGCCAATTCTTCTTCATTTGGAAAACGTCAAAAGAGCGGACATAATATATGACCACGATAGTATCTTGGTCCGGTCATTCCTATGCCCAACTGCATCCTCCGTTTTTGATTCATCAGTGTACCACATTGCTGAATTGTCCACCCAATGTCTTTCCAATCGTAGATAAAATCACTTTAGTTGAGTTGTTGAAGTCTTACCCAGTCCATATTGTGTAGGTACGTTGTAAGGAGTGTGTGAGTCAACCCGCCAAAAGCATGGTTTTTCTGGGCGCATGGGAAATTACAAAATCAAGGCGGCTAGGTTAGAAGCGTGTGCTTCCACATTAAGCAGAAATTGGCTCGTCATCAGAATGTACGAAGTAAAACTAATGTTTAATTAACGTGTTCGTTTACTTGTGTAACCAGTACCTACATTACTCCATACACAGTGGCATTAATTTTGTGATTGGGCCAACTAAAACATGCGTGCATATGTGCGTGTGCATATTTCTATGCGAGTACGATAATGTGACTCTCATTAATATAATTTCATGTTTGCGTATAGCTGGCTTGTTGTGCACACGTGTTGCGGGGCGATTTTTTGCCCCCGTCGCGTACATTATTATTTTAATTATATTAATTTAATGGGTGGATAGATTTAATTTTGTCGAAAGCTGCTCATTCAATTACCGGTGAATTTTCCCTGCGCGCGGCATTCGCGCGGACGAATAAAGCGATGAAAAGTTTATTGTTTGTTGTTTGTGCTGCCATGCGAAAGATTAATTTGCATTAGAACTGATTTTGACCCCGCCGTAACAATATAACGGTTTTGTAAAAACGACCGAACGCAGATCGCGCGTGCAATTGTTAAACCATTGCGATTGTTGTGTCTACTTGTCTACATTACTATTTTATCAAATTAACCATTAGAATATTATTTTTTCATTTTTCAAAGAACATTGTTTGTTTCCCTTAGCAATACATGCTGAGATTCCCCAAGATTCACGCTAAGATCCACTGAAAAGCTGAAAGATGAATGGAGATCAGACGTTTGTCAACAAGGGGTAGGTGATAAACATCACTGAATACTAAGCTGAAGTAATAGATTGGAATAGATGCATACCACGAGAAAACCAGTCCGTCTAGTCTGTGGCTAAGTGACATAATGGTATAAGCCCAATGTGGTTACGTGAGGACACCAATGAAGAAGTACAACGCACTTATCTAAGCCTTTTAAATAGAGCTTCCCAAGGATTGACGATTCGTAAAAAACGCTTCGATTTCGATCTGAAGTACTGCACTAGTAGACGCACCAGTTTCCAATTTAATAAACGTCGATATGCTCGACGAAAAATCTATATATGTACGTACCAATTACAGTTCTGGAGCAGCAGAAGCATTGCGAGAGTTTTTCTCGTCGAACTGTTGGATCCATTGGATGATGTGCATCCTATGGTTCGTTATAACCTTACAATTCCTCTACATTAGCAACATATGTATATTCACTAATATTCACGGTAAGATCCACTGAGAAGCTGGAAGATGAGTGAAGATCTAACGTTTGTCAACAAGGTGCTAAACATCACTGAATACTAAGCTGAAGTAATAAATTGGAATAGATTCATACCACAAGGAAACCAGTCCATCTAGTCTGTGGCTAAGTGACATAATGGTATAAGCTCAATGTGGTTACGGGAGGACACCAAAGAAGAAGTGCCACGCACTTATCAAAGCCTTTTCAATAGACCTTCCCAAGGATTGAACATTCGTAAAAAAAAACGCTTCGATTTCGATGTGAAGTACTGCACGAGTAGACGCACCAGTTTCCAATTTAATAAACGTCGATATGATCGACGAAAAATCTATTTCTGTACGTACCAAATACAGTTCTGAAGCAGCAGAAGCATAGCGAGAGTTTTTCTCGTCGAACTGTTGGATCCATTTGATGATGTGCATCCAATGGCTCCTTATGACCTTATAATTCCTCTACATTAGCAACATAAGCTGATATTCACTAATATTCACGCTAAGATCTACTGAGAAGCTGGAATATGAGTGGAGATCTAACAAGTATCAACAAGGTGCTAAACATCACTGAATACTAAGCTGAAGTAATAAATTGGAATAGCTGCATACCACAAGGAAACCAGTCCATCTAGTCTGTGGCTAAGTGACATAATGGTATAAGCTCAATGTGGTTACGGGAGGACACCAAAGAAGAAGTGCCACGCACTTATCAAAGCCTTTTCAATAGACCTTCCCAAGGATTGAACATTCGTAAAAAAAACGCTTCGATTTCGATCTGAAGTACTGCACGAGTAGACGCACCAGTTTCCAATTTAATAAACGTCGATATGATCGACGAAAAATTTATTTCTGTACGTACCAATTACAGTTCTGAAGCAGCAGAAGCATAGCGAGAGTTTTTCTCGTCGAACTGTCGGATCCATTGGATGATGTGCATCCAATGGTTCTTTATAACTTTATAATTTCTCTACAGTAGCAACATATGCTGATATTCACTAATATTCACGCTAAGATCCACAGAGAAGCTGGAAGTTGAGTGGAGATCAAGCGTTTGTCAACAAGGAGTAGGCGCTGAACATCACTGAACACTAAGCTGAAATAATAGATTGGAATAGATGCATACCACAAGGAAACCAGTCCATCTAGTCTCAGGCTAAGTGACATAATGGTATAATGTCAATGTGGTTACGGGAGGACACCAATGAAGAAGTACCACGCACTTATCTAAGCCTTTTCAATAGAGCTTCCCAAGGATTGAGCATTCGTAAAAAACGCTTCGATTTCGATCTGAAGTACTGCACGAGTAGACGCACCAGTTTCCAATTTAATAAACGTCGATATGATCGACGAAAAATCTATTTCTGTACGTACCAATTACAGTTCTGGAGCAGCAGCAGCATTGCAAGAGTTTTGCTCGTCGAACTGTTGGATCCGTTGGACGATGTGCGTCGTGGGTCCAGAGAGTGGCCGCCATAACTTCGAATTAATTGACGTGGCGTCCCATGGCCGAGGAAAGAGGGTCCCGATTTAACAAGAGCGATAGGATCGGACGGTGTGGCGGTGTGTCTCACATGCACCGGATCTCCACGCTAATGGTGATTGAGGTGAGGATAGAGGTGAACGCAGCACGTGAAACATCCGCGGCTGGAGCGATGAGGCGCTGGGGGGCGGCGGAGCGCGGGTGGGGTGGGGAGATCGTCGGAGGCAGGCAATTAGGGCAAACGAGAGCCAGCGGGACGACAAAGACGCGAATTGGCCCGGAGATGCAAATACGCATTAGGGTAATTGAACACCGGGGCGAGGTGGCACGACATTTGGAACTCGTTAGGGGTTGATTCAATTTTTGCCTTTCTCATATCTGTTCGTTTCCTTTCCTGCGCCCGTTGTGAATATCCTGTACCGGTGCTTCGTTGGAGTTAGCATGTGGGACCACTTAGCCGATGTAACGCATAATGTTCGTTAATTTAAAAAGTGGTCATATTCGGATAGATTGTGTCGAATAGTTCTGCACAAAAAAAAAATAAATGCTAACTTAAAACAGACTAAAATTCCCTCTTTCGTGCTGGATAAAAGATAGATAGAAATCATCCAATTTGCACTTGTGGAGTTTTAAATATCGCAGAAAAAAGTGACGGGCGAATGAGGCTTGTTTAACTTTCTTGGTCGCCATATGGGATCCACCCTGTCAATTTTGACAATATGACATGAAATTTGACACGAAGGGATCCAAAAAATCTTTGTATCGGCTATTTTGAATTTTTAAAAACTGACTTTGGGCAGCTTTGAATATATTAGGAAATAAGATTCATCCGAATGCGGCAAGGTTTTACAGTCAGGGAGTTGCAAATTACACAGATTATTTTTTGACGTTTCTTAAAACCAATGAAATGCTTCTTTATTTGTCACAAGGGTAAGTTTCAACCAATTATGTCATTATTATAGTGGGAATAAATCTCTTGTGATTATTCTCGGGGATAATCACTGTAGCTTTTATTTGCCTAGCAACTGTCAGATACTTGTCAAAATAATTACTTAATTGTGTCAACGCGAAATGGGTGAAAGTCATCGGTTTAGTACCTTTTCTAATGCAGAAATTACAAAAAAGATTTTAGAAACTACTTCGAAAAATACTCTAATAAGTAATCAGTCTATATGGAGACAATTTAAGACCTTCACCAAAGAAAGAAATTATATTCTGGATCAATCTACTACAACAGCTACTCTGGCATTGATTTTAAAAGATTGGGCTTATAACATGAAAAGAAAAGACGGAAATGATTATAAAGAAGCAGTAATAAAGACAATGTGGAATAAAACGGCAAAATTAGTTCAAGAACTTTACTTTAATAAGTATAACAGGTCCTTTGATCCTTTCCATGATATAGAATTCAGAAATGCTCGGAATGCAAGAGATGCAAAAAGAAAAATTTTACAAAAACATCCTGAAAAGCACAAACAAAGTTCTGTGGCACTTTCTAATACAGAATTGTTGCAAATTTTTAACTATTGGGACGAAGATACACCTTGTGGATTGCAAAGAAAGTTTTTTCACGTTGCATCGTATGAACTAGCTTGGAGGGGAGGAGAAGCTACGAAATGTTTAGTTCATTATTTTAAAAAAGAAACCGACATAAAAAGATTAAATACTGGCCGCATTGAATACAATCCCATCTTTACAAAAACTGCACAGGGTGGAGCACAAAGGTGCGCTAATAGTAAATGGTTGACTCCAAACATAAATAACCCAGATATTTGCCCTGTTCGTCTTTTTGAAAAACTAATGAGTAAACGTGAAGAAAATATTAAAACCGAACGCTTGTTTCTTACTCCAAATCCGGCTTGGCAAACTCATGGTTTTTGGTATAAAAACGTTCCTGTGGGAATAAATTCCATTTCAAAATAGATGAAAGAATCCGCAGAAAAAGTAGGTCTAGACACAGTTACTAAAAAAATAACTAACCATTCTGCCAGATCAAGTGCAGTAAGTAACCTTTCAAAAGCTGGTGTAGGAGAACAAGAACTCATCAAGGTCACTGGTCATAATTCTGCAAGTTCGATTAAACCATACTTACAATTGAACCAAGAACATCATTCAAATATAATAAAGAATCTTAGAGAAAATACGCAGGAGGAAACACTTAATATAACAAGCAATTCCAAATCCTCAATAAATAATGAGTCTCGAAATATTTTTAATAATTGCGTTTTTCATTGTACTAATTTAAATTGTTAATTCTTTTAATATATTCACAATGTGTCAACGATATTTTCATATATTGTAAGTAATAATTAATTAAATTAAATTTTTCAATAATTTTATGATAGTTTTATTGATCTTTTTTATTGTAAATATTTGTGAATCAAAAAATAATCTAGTCAAATATATCTCGAGAGTTCCATAAATTAGAAAATAATTTGACAGATTTTGTTCAAACTTGTTGCCATTTGGCAATAGTCACGAGAGCCCGCAGGGCTCGAGTGGCAACAAGTTTTCAAACAATCTGTCAAATTATTTTCAATTTATTCTCACTCTCTTGTTATATTATTACTGAAAATAATACTCGTGCAAGTGCAAGACTTGTTTTTCCGTATTTGGTCGCTATTTATTGGCTATTTTGGATCGCCATTTTTAATTTTATATATCTGGTTTCAGACTTTGACTTGGGAGCTTTAGACATCCAAAGATTCTCTATATTCTTGCGAATCCGACGTTACTTTTACATTCTTGGTAGCCATATTGGGTTCCACCATTTGAAATTTTAACAATTTGACTTCAAATTTGGATTGTTTCGTGAGAATGCGAGTTTTTGTTATATTCTTTCGCACAATATTGAATTTATTTTAAAAATCTAACATGATATTTGCAATCTGCAATCTTCATGTATTAAGAGACAAACTTTAAGCAAATCCAACATATTTAACAATTTTTTTTGCAATACTAGATTTGCCAGTTTGAATTTGGAAACGTATTTGGAATCTAGGGTCTTCAATTGTCACAGCAAATAAGTTTGATAACAGCTCGACCCTTTTCTAAAGTTTTGGTAATCATATTAAATCAGCCATCATTTGTCAATCAATTGTTTTACACATGCAACTTTTTAATATTACCAAGTTGCATGGAATTAGGATCAGTTAGAAATGTGAATATGCGATTCAAATAACTGTCTAGGAATTGAAGCCTGCAAACAAAATTGTTGTAGTGGCACCACTGTGTATAGACGCGTAACATAACCTATTCCGCATTTCGTATATGTTATTGTTTACTGTGATTAAAAATGTTGAAAGATGTGTATGAGAAAAATTAGAAGATATCAAAGATTTAATAACAAAGCAAGGAGGTTATGTTTGCTACCAACCCAAAGCGACTATTGTTGCTAAAAAAAAAAAAAAAAATGGTGGAAAATTTTTCATAAAAGTGCTTGGAATTTTCAAAAATTGCATGGTTAAAATTGCAGGTTCGGAATGCATAGATGTAATAGTAGCTTAAGGTTCATGCAAATCCAAAATTTTTTACAGTTTTCGTCGCCATATTGGATCCGCTATTTTGAATTCAGGAAAATCCGACATTAGATTTGGAATTTAGGCTAATAATACAGCAAATAAGTTTCAAAATAGCCGGATTTATTTTGTTTTAGACGCCATACTAAATCATTATACCCCCCACATTTAATGTGGTGATTATACCCCCCACATTTAAGGTGGTGAGGGTATATTGAGTTTGATTCAACATTTGTAACACCCTTAAGGAGGCATGGCAGATATAGATTTATACAGGGTGTTTACGGTCTTGTGATTTTATTTTCAGAGGGTGATAAAACATCTTAAAAGAAAGCCATTAACGTAAAAATGTCTTAAGAAAAGTTGCATAATAAGAGAGATATTACTATTAATTTTTTTTGGCTTTATTTTTTAGGGGGTGATTAAACACCTTGAAGAAAGTTATTAAAGCTAAAAGGATTGATCAACCACTTCTACAAAGTAAATCTAAATTCAAACGATTAAAAGTTATCATTGAATGTTTTACTAAGTAGGCTGATGTCACTAACTTTTCCCATCTGTCAAGCTGGTTCATCAGTTGTTACTGCTCGGTTGGTTTGATATATATTCTCCCGGATAAATTCTAATAAAGAAAGTAAAAAATGGTCCTTCGCACCAATAGTGAATACGTTGACATGTTGTTAATTTATGGGGAAGTACGCCAGAATTCTGCTGCTGCCAGTCGATTGTATGCTGTGCGGTTTTCTAACAGATCAACACCTATTCCACAAAAATGTACCGCTCTAGTAATCCGTGCACGAGAAACTGGTGTACTGCAAACACGTCAAGGTCGGGATGGTGGACCTGACCGACCCCGACGAATTTTGGATTCCGAAGAACAAATCTTAAATCTTGTTGAAGAAGATTCTTCTAGTAGTACTCAACAAATATCTCGCCAAGTAGATGTCTCAAATCGAATTGTCTGGCGAACACTGCGCGAGAATCAATTGTATCCTTACCACCTACAAAAACTACAGGCTTTGCAACATGAAGATCATCCTTTACGTTTACAATTTTGCCGATGGTTTCTACAAAAACATGCTGAAATTCCAGACAGAAATTCCATTGTATTGGCTACTGATGAAGCAACGTTTACACGTAACGGCATAAATAACTGTCATAATACTCATATCTGGGCTGTCGAAAATCCACATGCTGTTCGTCGTAATCATTTCCAGCACAGATTTTCGATAAACGTTTGGGCCGGACTGGTCAACGAACAACTTATTGGCCCATTTGTGTTGCCAAATCGATTGACTGGAAATGATTATCTCTTTTTTTTGCAAAATCATTTGATGGAACTATTGGAGGAAGTTCCGTTCTTACCCGAACTTTTCTTACCCGGACTTTTCTTACCCGGACTTTTCTTACCCGGACTTTTCTTACCCGGACTTTTCTTACCCGGATTTTTTCTACCCGGACTTTTCTTACCCGGACTTTTCCCACCCGGACTTTTGTTACCCGGACTTTTCTTACCCGGACTTTTCTTACCCGGACTTTTCTTACCCGGACTTTTCTTACCCGGACTTTTCTTACCCGGATTTTTTCTACCCGGAATTATCTTACCCGGACTTTTCCCACCCGGACTTTTGTTACATATCTGGGCTGTCGAAAATCCACATGCTGTTCGTCGTAATCATTTCCAGCACAGATTTTCGATAAACGTTTGGGCCGGACTGGTCAACGGACAACTTATTGGCCCATTTGTGTTGCCAAATCGATTGACTGGAAATGATTATCTCTTTTTTTTTTGCAAAATCATTTGATGGAACTATTGGAGGAAGTTCTTTTGAATATACGTCGACAAATGTGGTTCCTTCAAGATGGCGCACCGCCGCATTTTAATCGTTTAGTTCGCCAATATTTAGATAATGTTACATAAGTTGTCACATAACCGCAAAAGACATTGGCAAAGATCGCTAAATGCTCGTGCGTTAAATAGTCTCGATCATTAATCGCTCTTTTTAATATATTTGTTGGTTAAATAACTATAAATAACCATATAATGTTTAATGTGGCCTTTTAACATTGATTTAAAAATCAGTACATATCCAAACTGATTGTTGTAAACGCTCTCATTTTAACTCACATTTTGGGCTGGTAAGTGTTTTCGAACTCATGGATTCAATTGTTGCTTCTTCAAAGGCCTGAGCTACTGAGAGTTTGTCCAAGTTAATACTTTGTTCCAACATGCTGTTCTAGTTGATTTTTTACTTCAGACCCCAAGACTCACTTGGGCCAACTAACTTCATGTTAAAAACAAAACGCAATTTTACGTGGGATGTATTTGCCTTTGTGATATAAATGATTTCATTTCTTAAGATGGAGGTTAGGGCTTATCTCTTTATCCCCAGAAAACTGCAACTATTAATTACTGCACAAAACTGGGATTCCTATTTAACTGCACAATTTCAAAATCCATAGTTTGTGTCCAGCTGAACGTTACAATATCTAATTCCTGGTCCTTAGTCATTGTTCTTGAAGAGGTCTTCTCGCCAGTACCATCCTTTTCCAAATCATCCTTCAAATAGTACTACGTGATCAGTCAACTCCTACCAACTCCAAACCATCACCATTCAGCATACGATACAAGTCGAAGCCTTCGAAATACTGATTAAACACAGTATCCAATTAACGATCAACCTAAAAACACCAAATAGTAAAAAAGTAAGGCTAAAGGGTTCCACGAAACTCCGATCAAAAAGAGCGCAAAGAAAACACCGTCCGCCTCACTTTACTTTGAGGGCAAATATGTTTCCGGCATTACTCTCCATACGGATATGTGGGTGTGCGGGCTGCTCTGGCTGTGGGCTGGGATGTATTTGTTTTTTGCGCCACCTGATCGGAAAACTCTAATTACCTCCTGAAGGACGACATCAAAGCGATTTTGGCGCGGCTGTCTGTTCCACAAAACGCCTCCAGGCCAGAGCGGAGGTTCTCTGGTCAACGCCGAACCCGCCCGCTACGGCCGCACCGTTGGGCCGACGCAAAGACGGGAAATATCAAGAGGTTAGAGTCGCCCGCCTGAGTATTAAACCAACAGCCTACCACCCCTAATCGATTTAATTAACTTCGTCCCCTGTTAATTAATTAGTTATTTCATTATGTCAGATATTGGTCTACCACGCCCCATCTTCCTACTTGTAATTTTCATGATAAATTGTTAGTGCGTAGTATGCAATACAAGGTAATTTTTGTCTTATTGCTAAATGAAAAATTGTTTAAAATTACTCCTGGAGCAATTGGATTCTTCTTTCTTCCAGCTATTAACGAGCTTCCTCTGTCGTTAAACAGTCACAATGCCTTATTACAGGCGGCCGAAAGAAGGCTCTTGCAGATTCCAAAAATACCAAATTACCACATTCAACAATATGCTCAACAGTAATCTGTCATATTGTTACATGAAAAATAATAATAGTAATGATAATTTAGAGATATGAAATGAGTTTTTTAATGAAGAATATTATTTTCCATAAAATAATATTTCTGTTTAGTTGGATAAAATAAGGAATCTACAACATTAAACTTTATTTTAGGACATCCGGTTTGTTGATTTGACATTACACTCATCAACCCACGATCGTTTCTTATTCTACCAATGTTCTAACGGTCAGAATATAACCTAGAAGTTTGGCTGATCTTGATAATTGACTGTTATGCTAAAAGTTGATTTTTCCCATATAAGGTAACTGCAATTAGACTTCTTTTTAAATCGCTACAGGATAATAGTAATTAAGATAATTCTAATAATATCTATTTAGGCTGACTAAAAATGCTTTATATTTTCATAATAATACGGTGTACTACTCTTTTAACCACTATTATTTACAAATTTAGGGGTGTCGGAATTAAGTACACGTAAATATAGCACGTCCGTAAATAAGACATGTGTGTCGGAATTGTGTACATGGTTAGAAGTAATACATATGGCTCTATTGCTGTCTTTACACAAGAAAATAATGTATTTTACATCGTTTGCTATATTAAAATTAATTGTACGCATTTTGTACATGTCGGAATTACGGACATCAATAATCCCTAATTATTACAGGGTGTCGGATTTACGATCATCAATAGTCTCTAATTCCGTCATAAATATCGACAGGCATCATAGAAGATGATTAAATGAGGCAGAATGATGCAACACTACCAGCAGAGAGTAGCGATTTTGGCATTAATACCCCACATTTGGAATAACAGTTGAACTCATGCCATCTCCATTAAAAAATCATTATTCTGGCCTGAAACACCCAAATAAAGTAAAATGGAACTGTTCTTCTGTAACAATATCTGGGATGCTTGGAGAGAATATTTGTTAATAAAAAAGGATGAAGCACTAAAGAAAATCATTCTAGAGAAATAAGAAAGGAACCGAAAGAGAAACAGCATAAAAAGCTGCGCCAAGAAAAAGAGAACACTAAACATTCCAGATGCACGAAACTAATTAGAATACAGATGAGGTAAAGAGGGCAGACTAAAGAAGACTAAGGACTTATTTTAAAGTCTGTTTCGTTAAAATGGTAAAACATGAATGTTTAACATTTCTTAATAATAAATCTTATTTAACAATATTTAAAACTCTTATATTTATTTGAATGTTTATATTTGTCGGCATTATGTACCACAAGTGTCTGATTTTGGATCACTGTCTTAATTAGGTTCACTGAGGTGTCGGATTTCGGATCAAAATATACGCTTAGTGTCGGAATTAGGGGCAATTGTTAAACTTATAAAATATAATATAAATTATTACATCTATTAACAATTTTCTTTAAAAATGAATAGCCAGATATCTTTAGAAGGAAATATTTGTTTAAAAAAAGTTGACTTAATCATTAGCATCACATAAAAATAAATTCTACAGTTACAAATATATCAAAAATTCCTTAACCTGTGTGTTTGGGGCGTTTAGCTAATAATGACATAAACACTAAACTACATAAGACTTTAAATCAATTTAAATTAATAGTCCCAGCTTATAGTAATATAAAACAAATTAAAAAAAAACACCAATTACGGGTATAAAAAAGAGATAGTGATTGGAGTGGAGTCTACTTACTCTGCAAATTGTTCTAATTGCCAGTGACTATATATATTGACCAGGCGGACAAACGTAAAAAAAAACGATTACCCGAACAGTTATCACGAACTTCTTCCAATATTTACCAACATACTCCAGAGACTGCTCACAAAATAAATTATAAAGACGCAAAGTTACTAGGTACATAATTGCAAGAAAGGCTTTAAAACGGGTCTTCTGAAACAACTAGAGATCTACAAGCAAAGAATGGTCCCAAAACATAAAACTATTAAACGACCCATTAGGTTTCCACATAAAACCGCTGTATTCATATTTACAGTTTCACCAGGGCTCGCTTGAATTTTAAATAATAAATAAGTTTTAAATTACTCCCCATCCATCGTTACATCCTTACCACATTAAATCCATTTTTAGGTCGCCTAGATTTTCAAATTTCTATTTGTATTTTATAAACATTTGTACTTTTGGTCGCTTGACTCTTGACTTTGAAAATTCCCGCTTGTTGGTTCTTTCAGTTTTCTTCAGTTGAACTCGTTGACTGCTAGTTTTAATTGTTGGTTATTTCCACAACTATAATAATATCCGCCCGATAATAAAATTGCGTTTTGTCTGTGCTTTTTGCTACTCTGACTGTAAGGCTGGGGCCACGGACCGAGCGACAGCGACAGGCGTTGGCGATCGTTGTGTATCGCTCCGCTGTCGCTCGGTCCCTGGCCCCGCCCTGTGTAGTTTTTAAAATATTCAATTTTAGGTTAGATTTTATTGTATTTTGTTTTGAATACCTTCCATTTTGTTATAGATTTAGGAATGATAATGGTCAAATACACCGAAACATGTGTCGTAATGTCCTAAAGTCGACATTTAGAATTAACGAATTTATCCATATCTTAACATTTTAATTTGATAGATTAAGCTCAATTCTTTTGAATTTAATCTTTTAAATCAATACATCATAATTTAGCACAAGAAATACTTACTCCATTGATTATTTGCTTGTAGAGATTAATTTATTTGGAATATTTATTTCAATAAAATAAATATTGTTTGGGTACAAACCAAAATTACCTTCCTGTATTGTAGTACAATCCGTATCGGAGCCAGCGCTCCGCGCCGGAGACTCCTATTCCATATGACTCCCCATCGTGCCCGGAGTCAACACTCTCTTTTCAGTCTGTAAAGCAAATGAAGGCATTAAAAATGATAGTAATCTGAAATTTTGGAATCGAGAACTAAAATGGAACTACTACTACATTATGCAACGGCCCATGTCAGCTTGTTCCTTTTAAGACCACATCAAAATTTTTACAAAATAAGTGTTGTTCGGTATTTTAGATTATATTTAGAAAATGTTCTCGCTTTTATTTTATTAGGTATTCTATTTAAAAAACTCAAGTTGACAGCTTGTGTTGCCTTATACTATAGACTTGTTGTATTTTGATTTTCCCTGAACTGGACCAGTATCAGATATTTGAGATTTCAATTCATTTGAGCATGCAATTAAATTTAAAATAACCTTTTCCTTAGACTTATTTTTTTAAATTAAATTATGAACAACTGATAGTTTACTCGTACGACAAATTAGATGATAATTTCTTTTTGGCGATTCTGGGAACACATTGTATATATTCGCATTCGTTTAGTAAAACAATAATAACATCTCAGTAAGGTCCTTTCTTACATAATTTATTTGAACGCAACAATTATTTTTTCATATAAGAACAGGAAAGTCTGTCCGACGTGTTTTTCATTCTTTCCCGATAAGTCCGTAAAATGTATAGATATCAATTCCGTGGTATCTAGATATAATATAATCTCCTACCCCGGCGATCTTTCTATCCTTAATCCCAGCTAATATCCACCCGGAGCCCTCACCAGTTGAGCTACGCCGCTAATGTTCGGAACGTACAGCGAATAAGTAAATTACCGTCGTCGGATGCGGAGTAACGCAGCTAGGCGGTGCGCGCGCGATGAGAGAGAGGGGAGAGACGGACTAAAACGCATAATAAAAGTTCCATCCATTAGCGGACCCATGATCATGAGTGATATTTTAATTCGGCTTTTACTTTTAGCCCTGGGCGCCATCTCCCACCCTGGATGGGGATGGATGGAGTAGGTGGTCAATGTTTAATGGATGCCATTATAGGCTTTGAGTATTCGCCGTATAAGAAATGAGGGCGCCATGGAAGCACCAGCCGTCAGAGTTACTCTCTCTCCACTCGCCGAACGAAGCAACTGACGACGACGGACGGACGGGCAGCAGCGTCGGCGTTATCTCGAAGTGGCTGTTGCTTTGCGAGCGGCGTGCTAAGTGCCTGAACGAGCTCTACTCTCTATACACAAGCCCCCCCCCCCCCTCACTCAATAGCAATGCTCGGCAGCAGCCTTTTACACCAGCGATTGAAACAAAAAACTTATTGGGGCTGTTTAATGGTTCCCTCATTACTATAACATGGAAAATACGCGAGGGTTTAATCTGATTTTGGCTCTGAAATATTTAATACGCAAAGATGGCGGTTGCCGAAAACTGGCGCTTAAATTGTTGATGTTTATTGCGGCACGCCAGGTGTTTCTTGATTCCAAATGAAAGAAAAAATGGGACAATATTAATAGTAGTTGAATACTTTAAAAGAATGTCGTAGTATTTGGGTTGGTATCTCCAAACATATTGACCTTCGAGTTTCCCCTTCTGTTATTCAGCGCTTATGCAATCTATTTCGGAAGACTGGCCAATACGATAGAACAGCTGGACAAGGTAGAAATCGAAAAACTACTCAAAATAAAGACCGATTTCTTGTCGTTTCCTCTCTACGTCAGCGTACTGCCACAGCACGAGACCTCCTAAACGACCTAAGACGAGCACATGGAATAGAAATTTCTGATCAAACTGTAATGCTACCTCCTGACTCAGCCCGAATAAATCGGCGAAAAGTTCGGCGAGGCCGGGTGAGACATAGTGGTCAAAGAAGGCCATCCACATTCTCGGCGCTCGGCTAGTGCATTCTCTGTTCATCTACTGGTGACTTAGAATGGACGTCGCTGAAGTAGCCGCTGCATCAGCGTATAGTACGTGTGTGCATACTTTCATTGAAATTGTGGTTATTATTAATTAATAATTAATTGAATAACGTAAATAAAAATGTAATATAAAATATAATAAATATTTGAAAAATTTCTTAAATGCTATTTATTTCTTATTCTGATCATTTATATTAGATACCATATACTAATATAAGACATAGTAAGACGATTTTCCATATAACAAAATTAAATAATTGCATAATTATTATTTTGTATAATGTATTGCGTTATAAATCAAATATTATAGTGTATATCTAGACAGAGTTAGTTAAAACTACAACTAAATAATTCTCCAATCGTAAAAAAATAAAGAAAAAAACACTTTTTTTTGTTTTAAACTAGCTATCGAAATTTGGCAACATTTCCTTTTTCAAATAGAACAATACTGTATATTTTAAATGTTTTTAATTCTAGGATTATTTGTAGGAACCATTTTTCATTTTTAGTTATCAGCAATTAATTAAAACTGCTGAACTTTGAAACTGATTTTTTTCCCACATACCTACACACATTTATTTTAATTTGCTGTTTGAACATTTAATTAACATTTAATTTTATTTTTCTATTTTGCTGTTCTGCCATTTTTTATCCGTTTAGTTAAAACAAAAGTTTATGAGTGTTGATTACTTGCTTATAACTAAAAAATGATGCATTGTATAAAAAATGATTCTTACAAAAAATTCATGGAATTAATCTTAATTATAAAATGTAAATGTATGTGTTCTATTAGAAAACGGAAAGGTTGCCAGTTTCCATAATAAAATAAGCACTGTGTATATTAACAATACATTTAGGCGACAGCTTGTTTAAAACCAAACAACTTATGATTGATTTTTTGAAGATGGTTACGGTTGGTCAATTATTTAGGTGCTCCGGATATTTTGACCAATCCTGTATACTGGTATGTAACAACGATATTATCAATCAATAACTTAGTAATTGCCCCATGTAGATCGCAGTCGCAATTTGCATCAAAGAGCTGTACCAAAACGATACAATAGATTCAGACATCATAGAAAAATAAGACTGGAATAACTTGGAACTGATAAGATTTATTTGAAAGAGATAAATAATATATTCTTTAGTTTTAATTAATTATTGATTTAATATTGCTATTAATATTAATTTTCATTAGTAGTCTTATAATACGGATGGTTAATTTATTGATATGCATTTGCATTTCTTCAATAATACAGAAATAAATATCATTATCTGGTATATTTTCCATTTTAAATGACAAACTATAGTAATGGGGACGTCACAAATAGAGAAAAAAATACTATCTGATATTTAATTTAATATAAATGTAAACTATTTGTATTTTGCATATAAATTTATCGTGTTCAATATTTTTAAATCTTTTTATTTCAATACTAAATAATTTATTCCATTCGTTACCTACATTTCGGGTTGCATTGATGCTCGAAGAGCCCTTTCACCGCACGTGTGTGATGTCCTAAATCAGACCCCTGTCGTAAATAATACCTTCGGGTACACACAAAAACTGCTATGCGCCTCGTCAACAATCCAGTTTGAATGGATCGATACGAGAGCGCACAACTGAGGCGAGTCTCTCGGCGACCGCGTGATTTTTATCCGACTATCTGCATCCGTAGAGACTTCTGGCATTCGAATATTAGCGAATTTGGGCGAGTGTGGAATCCACACTCTCCCGATTCGCGGCCTCTCGCTATGTCTCGCGACAGTCTGGAAGAGGTATTTGAATGAGGTTACTTGCCAATGAAAAGCTAATTGAAACCAAATTCAATATTCGGCAAAGTAGTAAACAAGTTATCGCAGTTGTTCTTCTCATAATTCCTTTTTTCAGGCACCCAAATATGGTACTTGTAGTTGAAAAAGGTGTTTTGTGTTTAGTTGACGAGAATAATGCACTCTAACTTACCACAGTCGCTTGTTCATCGACGCTATTAAAAAGTTATTGTTTAAATGCGACTAAGTCAAATATCTCACAGTACAAAGACACACAAGTGTGGTTATCTTCTTGTTCTTTTTGAAAAGAAGGCTTGACGTGGGGACAAAGATTGTGGTCAAAAGTGCCAGTTACTGTCTCTTAGAATCTCCACAAAAAATGTGGTCTTAGAAAGCAAAAAGTTACTAAAAACAGTGCTCTAATTTGCTTATTATAACACCGAAATTAGTGTTGTAATGTGTCAATTGTGAACGCAAAGAAGAGAAACTAAAATTACACGTTGGTGCAAATCAGCAAATTAATTTCATGCAGAATGAATCAGGATCAAGAGTAAAAAGTCCTTGATTCATTCCGATTATATGTGACTCAAAAACAGTGCCATGTATCTCCTAATATCATGCTGCATACGTGCCCAAATAGCAAACCATTTCGTTAATTAAAACAATTAGGTGGATTCATTTTCATGTCCCGTCCCTCTCGCCACCGAAAAACTCGTCCGGGTAACATCCACGAACCATATGACCTGTATCAATTTCCAAATGAACGAAACTACCGCCCCTCTATTACGTCTGGTTTTACAGCCCGTGATAAAAAAAATCTAATTTCGTTCGGGCACCCGTTACGCCGCGGTGTTTACGTCCGTGTCTCAATTTGTCCTGTCATCGCAAGATGATGACAGCAGGACACCAATATTGATCCCCCCGCGCGCCGCTCCCGCACGCCCGAAACTTTTCTCCTGAAACGGACCCCCAGGTTTTACGGTTACGATGAGAAATATTACAAATTGTGTCGTAAATCTAGCTAGTTTCAGGCCAGGCCTTGACCCCCCTACTTTTGTCGCGCACGAGTCGACACTGGGCTCTGGTGCTGAAAAATTAATTAAGCATTGTGAACGGGATCTCGCCTCCCCCCCGCCCCCCTCATCCCACTTTTAATGTATGCCATTGTGGTCCCCTTGGTGTGCTGCTGGTTAAAAATGAAACCTAATTAGTTCTAGATTGATAGGGCACCTCAATGGAACGGTACGGTATGATCAAACAATTTCGACCAGCGCGGGACACAACAGGCACAATGTGCGCTTTGTCAAGTACGGTTTTAATTGAATGAAAAAAGGCGGCTTTTTGGGACATTTTTTTGTTCATGGTTTTCGTTTTGGCAACTCAAACAACACCAACACAATTAATATTAATACTCCATGTACGTTAGGGTGACCAACTTTTTAATACTCTAAATCGGGACGCTAACATCCGGGGGTTTGCCATAAGTAACATATTATCAATAACTAAAACATATTTTTATTTTAAGTATTGCGAGGCTTTTTGACTAGCGGTAGATAATTGGAAATAAAGTTAAAGCTAGGTTTCTAAGCTAGGTCTTTGTTATTCTTTAATTTTTAAGATGGTTTTTACATTTTTCTAAGAATACAATTGAAAAGATTTTAATTATTGTTAATTCAATGAAATTTAATATTTACGTCCTAAGTATGTCATCACTTGCTCTTTATATTTTTTAAGAAGCTTGATGAGCTAACTAATGATTCTGACATAGATAATGATTAGAAATGTACCTGGAATATATATCTTTCTTTCAACAATTTCACCTCCACAGCTAGAATATTATCAATTTTTAAGACCTTGTAACTTGAAGCCATTAATTGTACTGCCTTCTGCAACTGATGCAATATGTTTATTGTATTTCACTGTCTTCGCCGCTAGAAAACTACACCACAGCAAGTGATTTGTTTCCAACTGATTTCCAATAATGGAGTTTCTCTTGTTGTTAAATTTTCGTTTCTTGACTTCAGATTCAAGACTTAAGATTGTAAATTTTTTTAAGATTAATGAAAAATATCTGTAAAAATATGTGCTTACAAGGTTAATTTAATTTTAAATTTTTAAAGCAATTTTTATGAACACTAAAGTGATGAGGTTTTCCTTTGCACCGAAATTTGATAATAGTTCTAATAATTCTAATAATAATTCTAAAATACTTTATTCAAATAACTAATAAGCATCGATTAAAATTTAAAATTAATCAACATCAGTTTGACTAAATTACAAACACAATACACGTTTAAACATCGTTTGAGTATGTTAATTATTATTATTTTTGTGAAACTGTTGCATTTCTATGGCTATAAAATGCCGTCCATTCACCCAATCAGGAGCTCCAAGTAGTACGTTGTCCTCAACAATCTTTATTATAGAATTTGGTCAATCCTTAGTGACTGGAATTTCTATACAACAGATCTGTTCTTTTACAGAATAAACAGTCGATTCTCTAAACACAAGGGGAATCCGTACCCCCTACATTCTACTCACAAACCTAATTGAAGATAAAAAGTAAAATTTTTCGTCTAGTGATAGATTTTTGATATTGTTTATCCTTTTTGTCAAAAAAGTTCCTGAATATGATATAAAATCGATCGATTTTGCGTTTTTTTTTGTACGGCGAACAAAAGTTAAAATTGAAAAAGTATCACATAATAGATCTAAGTTAGACCTTCCTGTATAAGTGTACAAAATTTCGCGTAGAAATATCAATTTCCGAAATATCAACATTTCACTTCTTTGAGTACATAAGTCTTTGAGACATTTTATCACATTACCACAACAAGTAATGCACCTTTATCTATAATTTGATGTATAACATGAGATTATTGATGCAATATTAAGCTCACTATGGATGCTTGTTCTATAGGACGTACTTGCTCGAATGATTCCTCTTAACTAAATACGCTAGATGTTTTCATAATTGGATAGAAAATATCTCAATTACCTACATTTCTTTTGGATACGGCAGTCATTTTGTTGAGTAAAGTATGGTACACTTTTATATGGTAACAAAATCATTAGTTTTATGGCTGGTGTATGTGATATTCTGGACATTAGAATAACATTTTTAAAAATCGGGACGCTTCATCAGGCGGGACAAGAGCTCAAAATTTGGGACTGTCCCGCCCAAATCGGGACTCCAGTGGAGGGAGTATATCCTCACGTAAATGCAAGTGACGATATGCAATTTTACCTCCATATGCATTTTAGAAAACGCTATCTACGATAATAATCAGTCTTTTTAGTCAAACTTGTCTTTTAAAAATAATAACCGTTGTTGAATCAAAATTTCCTCAAAAACATCATCTAGGCCCAAGTGCTTTTATTCTACACATAAATTCAACTCCAAGCTCAAATGCATGCCATTATTTCTAGATTTTTTTTTCAATAGCTATCCATAAAGTTACAATTCTAAACAAAGCGTTGTCTAATTAATGAGTACAAATAGGCATCACATGCATCTTGTTATCAGAATTATTTAGTTATAAATATTTATTAAAATAAATCATAAACGCATGTACATAAATAATTCATACCTCCAAATCAAGAAATACTTCAGACCCAAATTTAAAACACTGAGTTCGCAGTCGAAAAGTAGGGTGTCGGGACGGGAGCGCTCGGCTCTAGCAATGTATGAAAGGATTGGACCGGACAATGCACCGGAGTTATTACTCCATGTGGTGTAAATTGCTTTAAATTATTATTATAAAGAAATATTACTTAATATGTATGTATGGTGTAGGTACTACATACATAATATATCATTTTTGCTGGACCACTTTCATATGTTTCTTTAATTTTCCTAAATTTTAGGGTGAGCACTGGACGCTCTGTACGCATGCACCGCACGCCACTGGATATCTTTGATATCTCGAGTTTAATAAGAAGGTAGAAAATTCCTTACGTCTAACTGGGTCGTCATTTTAAAAGAGATTAGAACGTGAAAGAGTTGGAAACAACGATTTAACACAGTAAAACAAACATTTGTGTCAAAATAACAATTTGGCACCGACACGAATTTCCAAAATAACATTTGTGACCCTTGGTAGTCCAAAAACAAAAAAGTCTGTAGAAAATTCATCTTATACAAAAAAAGTCGCATTGTTGAATGCAAGAACCTTTTTAAAAACCAATTTGTTAGATGGTTTACAATGAGTTAGAATTTCCACGATAATTTGACCATTCTCCTCGGATCTCGGAAACGAAGAGATCAATTTCTTTATTTAGATGATAATTCTCAAAATTGAATTAATTATTTATTATATTTTGATTATTCACTCAACATTCAGTCGTTGTTTTTGTTACACGCGACCCATGCTCGGTAGGAACCCGAAAATATGATTAGTCTAATTTCCACGCGGAAACAGAGAGAAAAAGCAAGTGTTTAATTAAAAAAATAATTGAATTGGGAGTCGGAGGGACACGCAATTAATTAACGAAGAGCGGCTGCGGGGGCCAAACCACCCCCAAGCACCGTTCCAGGGAGGCTAGGCTTTCCGCGGTGTTTCTGCGCCTCCATCCGAAATTAGCTTTCGAATAAGTCTCGAGTTAACCTCAGTTTCGGTCCATTTAATTCATCAGAGCGGGCCGCGACCGGCCCGCCGCCGTCGCGTGTCCCCTGGCCCTTGCCTGGGGCTGGCCCTAAGACCCCAAGATTTATGAATTCCCGCACTCGGCCCGTATTAATTTACTTGTGTACACTCCGGTGCCTTGTTCGAGGTGGCCCGTGGGGTCGCCCGCGAACTCGACGCTCTGGATCTTACCGTTTACCAACCCCCTTCGTCTCTCTCTACCCCCTCCCACCATCTCTCTCACTGGATAGTCCCATCCCCCGGCGCTTTCCCCCCAGAACTTTGCCCCCTCCACTACAGGGCATTAATTAGTGCTCGGCGCGCGCGAGAACTGACGCTGGGTGGGGGGTGGCGCAACCATGAAAGTTTACCAGTTAATTAGGGAAATCCCCCTTCGCGCCCGAAGCCTCCCTCCCACCCCCGACCCTTTGCGACTCGATTTCACTGAATCAGATCAAAATCGCCTGGCGTATAGAGATAAATATTCAACGTTGTTGTTATCAATCAGCAAGGATAGTAAATATAGAATATATAAATCTATGCCTAATCTATACAGGGCAAAAGTAGGGTTGTAAAAAATGCTAATTAAAAAATAAAGTCTTTGATTTCTATTATTTAAAAACGTAAAATACGTATCTCAACGGAAAGTAGTGCAACTAACTACCCTATCGGCAGTATAAGAGACCATGCATCGAATCTAGGTAGGTGCTGTAAATATTAAATTAATTTTAATTTTTTTTACTATGACGAATAACTGAAAGTAAAAAAAAATACTCATCTTGACACACAAAAAAATTCAAGTTTAAATCATTTACTATTTGATTTGATATCATATATTAACAACAAATTATTACAACTGTATTCAATACTGTTGCTAGTGGTAACTAAAATAATAGTAATAATAGGGGTACCAGTAAAAAAAAAGAATTATTAAAATAAGCAATTTCTTTTGTCAGATACATTTATTTATTTTTCAAAACCTGCAAAAAAATCAAAGATCACTATAAAAAGAAATATTGTATGGTGGAAGAGGCCGAGCGCTAAGAGAGACAGTATTTTCATAATAACCTTTTTACCTAAAAATCAATAAGAAGAAAGCTACATCAGTTTAAAATTCATATAAAATAACGTCCACAAACAACCTGATATTTTCAGAAATAATTAAACATTCTCATTGTTTCCGTCGAAACACCTACTACAAAACTTGTCCAAACTTACAAAACTTAAATAACAATCATGTCTCTTTAATTGTAAATTAAAAATGTCTGTTACTAGCAACAGTTTGTAAAGAATGTTTATTAATATATGTATGCTACTTTAACATGCTGTAACTTCTTGGTTTATGTGTTTAGTTAAAAAGTTTACTACAAAAAGATACTTATTATATCTCTTATGATATCTCTTGTTCTCCTTCAATCTCCGTACATTATTATTCACCCTGTATTTAGTTTTACCTTTAATTGAGTGTATTGCTTTTAAATACGTTTCTTTTTTACAAAGAAAAAAGTATTTTTCTTGCAAAAGAAACTACTTTGGGGTTATTTTTTAAGAAATAAGTTCTGTGCACTATTCTTGATGTTTTAAAGAAACACCCGTTATTATGGGTGGACTTAATATTTTAAGAGTTTAGTTTTATTTCTTTTAGCAACAAGGACTAGTTCTACCTTGGGCTGAAGAGGGGCAGAATCACCTATAACGGACCACAAGTTGTTATAATTTATTTTAATTGATGTAATTTAAAAAGATTTTCCGTGTTTTCTAATTTTTCGAATTCTCTTTTAAAAAATAAAAGATAACTTCTGACGTCATATGCAAAATGTGAATAAAAACTAGTAGGAAACTTATCTTCAGCCGTGCTGAAGTTAAAATACCCCCACCATAAAATATTTAAAAAAAAAAACAAGTGAACCGATTTTGCCCATTCACGAACTTGTCCTAACTTTTTAAGAGATAAGCTTGTATACTAAATTTCAGACCAATTGCTTCAAAATTGCGGCAGTTATCGTGTACACAGACGGACATAGCTAAATCGATTCGGTTTTCGATTCTTATCAAATCCATATGCAGTATGTCCACGGAAAAGGTGTCGAATAGGAAAAACTTCTTAATTTTGAATTTTATCGAAAAAGGTTACTCTTGATAAAAAATTTTGCTAGTTCTTAGAGTAAGATTGGGATAGAAACATTTAACATATTTTATACGCGGTGTTCAGAAAATTGATAAAACTTTAAACGGTGCAAGAGTAAAGTGCATTTAATTTGAGAAGATAGAGAAATAAGTTACTAGGAAAAGTTGGTAAAAAGTAACTTTTATTTATTTGTAATCATTAAATTTATTTTATTTTTTTCCTATTCAATACCCTTTCCGTGGACATACTGTAGATAAATCTATATATGTCACGCCTCCTTAAGGGTGTTACAAATGTTGTATCAAACTCAATATACCCTCACCACATTAAATGTGGGGGGTATAAAAATGTACCATAGACTTGTAGTGGCTTGATTCCAATTCATGATTCCAAAATTTCATAGGTAGTTCTTTTTAATTACAAAAAGATTCGCCCTGATCTGGGCAGATATCTGAGATTTGCAATAATATACTCCAATTTGTTTAAATACACTCCAATGTGTTTAATACACTCCAACGTGTTTTAATTATTCAAATGCAAAAAATATAGGTTACCATTGAGTAATATTACTAATTTATGTTTTTTGACTAGCCTGTTTGCTGTGGCAAACAGGCTATAGTGGCCTTGGAATTTTTAGACCACCCAAAACTTCTTATAAAGAATATCTGTTTCTCGAGAAATAATAATTATTACTTTTAATGAGTTCATATCGGAATGGTAAAAAATATTTATTTTTTGCTGCCTGTTGTAGTATCTAACTTTTGAATCGTTTCAATAGATCGAGTTATTTTATGCATCTCAAGAAAATACTCAATTTTGTCGAGTTTAAACTTCTTTAACAAAATGTTGTTTCAACCAACAAACAATTTCATCTAGTTTTAAATTTATAGCAAAAGAAAAAATATTGATATCTCTTACAATTCGCTTGATAACCTGTCCCATGGTTGAGCGATTGCTTATGGTCTCTATATGAGAAGTACCTAAGTAATTTTTACACCTATACGTTTTATTTTTGTGGATTGGTATGTCCTGGTGTAAATAAATGTGGTCATTTATCAATAATAAATCTACCAATTTATTAAACGTAATGCGGTCATATATTATTTCTAATTTCACATGCAACTTTCCTGTTGCTAATCGTAATGCAATGAAAATATCAAGATTGGAAAATATGTCAATTTAATCCATGTGGTAGCTAAATTTCACCTACAAATCACGTTGAATAATAATGGCATTATCCAACTCGCTACGAGCGGTGATTTCACAATTTAATTAAGTCAAATTGAACGTACGCTTGTGTGGTCTTAATAATTTCTCCCAGATTGCCTCGCTCAATCATCTGCGCCAGACATGCAATATTTGATACTTATTAAGATAGCGTATACAATTCCAACGGAATTCCCCAACTGATTGAGTGACTTGACATACAATCATATCACACAAATAATTAATTGGATTGAATTTTCATAAAAATATTGATTTGCTTTTCCCATTTACTAATTTATATTAATACATTTTTTGTGGAAACCTTACACTGTGTTACAGTGAAAATATATTTTTCACGAGGCATAGTGTAAGCTGTTCAGCTGGTAGAACTGAACAAAAGGGCATATACGAAATTTTCCAAACACCCCCAAAATCTCGATTAAAAAAAACTGTTTTTGTGTACTTGCATGTATATAAAAATGCAGAACTCCGACATTTTCCATTCGATTTCCAAAATAAAATGCAATTGAAACAGCAGACCATTATAAGGATGTACTGTTCGGTCAGATCCAATAAAAAGTCGAAAAGTTATGGACGTTCAAATTCAGAAATTTCTCATTATTTTCTGATTTTCTGAACTTTAGTAACAGTTTGATGACCTGTTTCAACCCATAATGTTTTATTCCTATTCTTTATTGAAAGCCGATTTAAATTTGCGTTGAATACGAGTTTGGTTATTAGAATTGGTTCAAATTTGACTGAGTTATCGAAGTTTAATCACCGTCTTGACATTCACATTAGGCAGATGGAATATACCTACGGCCCCACCGTAATAAATCCGTACTCTTGATTCACATTAACTAGACATTATTTTGTTTGTTTATTACCTTCTTTTATTGCATTCTAGTCTATCTAATATGTTATTAAGTACTCCGTCATCTTAAAGTAGGTTACCTTACATTTTCAATCGTTGATAGTGAGAATTTAGGTATTTCAACTGATCTATTTTCAGGAATTCGGAAAATCATGCGGGACAACGATGTTGCAACTAAAATGAATGATGTGGAAAGACGAGCCATGAATAGTTTTATTTTATTGTGCGATAACTTTCTTGGAAATGATAAAAGTGCCGACTACGCAAATGTAGTACAAAAGTTTTTGAGTGCCTACGGTGAAATGGGCTGCAACATATCTATCAAAATTCAGTTTGTGCATTCTCATTTGAATTTCTTTCCGGACAGTCTTGGCCAACTCAGTGACGAACAAGGTGAACGTGGAAATGGAAGCTTAAGAAAAACGTTTTCAAGGAAAAACCCCCATCAACATGATCGCAGACTACTGCTGATCACGTAAACGCGAAACAGATGATGTATTGTATAAACGACGGAGATCGAGTAAACATTTTTAAGTTTTGTTGTACCTATTTCTTGTATTTTTTACGATAGTAACTCAGTACTGTTACAATAAACGAGTGAAAATTTTACTCTTGGTGCAATTTATTTTAAGCCTAAATATACCTGAAAATGTAATGAACGCAAACGCTAATGTGCTTAGTAACATATTGTGATAGTCTGGCAGGTAACAACAAAAAGGAAAAGAAAAAAAACAGTGTCATAATTTTAGAATAACATTGTAAATATAAGTGCTAGTAATGTCTAATTATTGTGTATAAACACTACGGATTTATTACGGTCGGCCTGTACATTTCTTCTTCGTAGTGTTGATCAATAAAATTTGATAATTCTGTTAATTTTCAACCGATTCTAATAAACACGCGTAAACCGATTCTAAATAACAACGCGTACACTGCGAAAAATTGCTGTAAAATTACACATAAATCATTGTGAAAATTACACTAGAAATGAGGTAAGTATAAAAATTGCACGTAATTGCCATTATTTTTACAAGTCTGTGTAATATTACAGCGATATTGCAGCTTTATTTCAATTACAATGATCTATTAGTAAAAATACACTGGAAATATACCTTAAATTCGTAAAAATACAACGTATGTTGTGATTTTACTATTATAATAGCGGGTTTGTTGATATTGTAACGCCCAGACGCATGCGCTACGTTTGATCAGCTGTTTTGCAAACGAACGCCGGCACGCATACCATCGAGTGCAATATGTAGTTGGGCGCGTTGTATTTCTGTCTCCGGTAAGTAACAATGATACACTGAACTAAAACTTATCTAGATACCATGCAGGTGTAGGTTAAAATACCATGTCACACTGCAGAACAATTGTATTACCTTTGTAGATCACCAATGACGACAAGTAGCCATTAGAAATTTATGTCTTAACGTTAACGCCATACCTGGATGGAAGCTGTAAGTACAGTCTTCTACGGTTGTTTGTGAAAATTTGCTTTAAGATTGAAGGGTTTTATACCAACAGAAAGATAATGAGCAATCTTCTTTTTAGGTTAACTTTTTTGGGTATGTCTAATATGTTTTCTTGTTCTTACAGATACAGATGCGGAACATCTTGCACCAAGTGTGTTTGTCAGAAAAAGAGTGAACGAGTATGTGTGTTCATGGTTGACCGAAGTGCATTTATATATTTATCCGTGTGTTTTCTATGGTTAAGTATTTGCGTACGCTAAGTATTTATTAATTGCTTCTCTGTAGTTTTAATGTATTTTTATGTCCCTCAAACTATTTTATACTTGTATGTACGTCTACATATTTACTTTTTTACAATTTTGTCTATACCATTTTGTTTGACCGTTTGTGCTATTGTAACGTTGGACTGTGTGCATGATGTTATTGTTTTTTTTTTGTATTATATGATATATAATATCTACAGATCATCAGATAATGTTAATATCTACTCAATATCAGAATAAAATTACACAAATAAGAAATACTGCATATTTCATTGAATATTACACTGAAATAGATGTAGAATTATTACGCAGCATTACCTCATTTTTCATTTAAAATTACATTTAAATTGATGGTCAAATATTACGCATTGCCCTATATATCACTTAAAATTACATTAAAATCGATGTAATATTTCACCCAAATTCTTGTAAAATCACAGTGTAAATATACAACGACAATGTAAAAATACAATTGAGATGTAAAATTACACTGATTGTCGCAGGGCAAAAAAAACCTGCTATTCCTACTGTAATTACACAACAAAATTTTTTTCAGTGTATTAGACGCAAATTTAAATGGGCTTTCGTTTTTTTTTTGTAACACAGTGTTATTATTGGCTGTGTTGTGTGTAAATTAATAAATTCGAAAGGGAAATATAACATTAGCTATGTCATTTTTGGACATCCCGGAGTTCCGAACGTGGAGCCGCGGTGTACTACATCAAAGTCAAGGAGTTAATTTCCTATCCGTCTTCTGTTTCTGCGTGTTATTATTTTCTGGATTTGACGGCGGCTGTGGTCATTTTCCCCGACCAAAATTGATTGATGATGTATGTGCAAAACACTGACACGCGGAATTAGGAGTTATTACATCTCTGGATCAATAATGACCGCCATGTGATTCGTTTTGTTCCCGTCGTCTGGTGCGTGGGTGTACAGCTGTTTAAGTTACTCTGCCAGAGAAATGGTAGTTTTCACCTCAGAAAACATTTGTCAGTCAGTTACCTTTTTGCGTTTGTTTTTAAACAGAAATTGCAACAGTACATTGGAGCATTCATACTGAGGTTAATAGGGTATTTGACTGTATTAAAAATATGGCTTGTATTATAGTCATCCTAATAGATTACAGTTATAGAAAACTATTTGTTATTACTAAAAAAATGCTTTATTTCTATTAAAAACCAAAATTAAAATTGAATTTTATTCACGTCCTATCACGTGATTGAAAACGCTCTGTAATTGGTTCAGTCTCCAGTGACGTCATTCGTTAGTACGCTTAGGGCGCGTTCGGTTTGTCAGGGTAGGGTATGGGGAGAGCAATGCTCAGATAACCTGGGTCGGCTGTCTCTCTCTTATATGCAGATAAACGTCGTATGACGGTAGTCCGCCTATTATGCAGCGCGTCACTCTCACCGTACAATACCGGGTTATCCGAACGCGATCTTATGCTTCTCCCGTTTGAATTTAATAGCACTAACGTGCCATGTAAGCATAACTTTGTAGGTTAGGATAGCCCTAACCTTAAGCTGTCAGATCAGATAATACCTGGTTCGAAAATACGATAGATAACTTATTCTAGTCAGTTTTACTTACGACGAAGTAATCTTCACAACAAAAAACACTTGTATTGGCCGCTATTTATTATATCATTTGGATTTCTACGAGCCAACCACTTTCTTCGCAGTTTCAAATCTTGCCGAACAGCTACAAATAGTTTATTCGGTATTTTTCTTTACGTATTTCTGCATTGTGGATTTATACACCATTTATAACCCATTTTTATGTAGAAATTGTGAAAACAACACATCATACAATACAATTACCAAACGGCGACGATGCCGATACTGACAGACCATATGGGCCGATTTGACATCTACTATCGGGTGACGTCACACAACAGAAAGTATCGTTTTGGCGGGACTATTTGTTATTGAATTTGTAACGCTGATTTTTATGCAAAAAAGTGAGGAAATAATTACGAAAAATAATGCATTTACAATGTAGAGTGAAGGAATAAACACACTAAGATGGTTTTCCAATAATAGTCAAATACCCTATTGTGCATCAATATTCACATGTTGCACATCAAATTATAGACAACGGTCTATTACGTCGGGTACGGATGCCACTTTTTTTACCATCGTTGTTGTTTTCTTAAGACCATTCTAACGAAGGCAATAATTGGTAATTTTTGTAATTTTGTTATCGCGAATCAGGGGTAAAAATAAATATGTGACAACCGTACCATGCGTATTATGTATCTAAGAGCTTTTGAAAAAAAATCTTATGAGAATTAGAATATTGTCTAAACGTGACTAAAGACGCAAATAAAATATTTTACCATCGCACGGTGGAGCCATCTCTAGGAATAACGACCAATCATATTCAAATGGTACAGTATGTCTCTAGCAGCACCACAAATAGCAGGCATAAAATTCCAGCTTGTATATTGAACTAAAGAAAATTACAAAAACAATATAACAACTCCTAGTTACTTCTAAGTTACTCTTAAAAATGTAAATTAATAACGCAAAACAAAATGGAAATGACTGTCATAGTATCGATGACAGTCGGGTTTTCTGTGGATTGGTGAGGTTTAATACAGTGTATGCCCTCCAAGAGCACGAATCACTTCCTCACATCTGCGTGCAATGCTTCGCACTAGTCTGCGAAGAGATTCTTGGGGTATGCTTTCCCATTCCTCAATCATGGCTTGTGTCGGTTCCTGTATGGTTAGTGGTGGATTAAGGCGCTTGCGAACACGTCGGTCAAGCTGATTCCAACGTGTTCAATACGATTAAGGTCAGGACTTACGGCCATTCCATGACCTGAATTCCACGTTCTCGTAAAAAAGTTTCTGGTGATGCCGGCGATATGTGCCTTTGCATTGTCCTGCATTAGGATGAAATTTTGACCGACGCCATATGCAGCAGGCACCATATGGTCCTCCAAGATGTTTTCGATGTAATTCATGGCATTTAGTCTACCAGGAACCATAACAAGATCAGTTCTGTTGCCTATACTGATTCCAGCCCAAACCATCACAGATCCACAACCAAATCTATCCACTTCCTGTATAGTAGCGGCTGCGTAGCGTTCACCAGGACGTCTATATAGATGTACTCGACCGTCGCAACGAGATAAGCGAAATCTGGACTCGTCTGTAAACAGTACAGGCGTCCAATAACAAAGTTATCAATCTCTGTGATCCAGAGCAAACCTCATTCGCGCTGCTTTGTGATGCTGCGTAAGGCGTGGTGTGCGGACAGGTCTTCTTGGTTTCAAATTCGTTTCTTTTAATCTGGTTCTAACAGTTTGATCAGAAATTTCTAATCCAAGTGCTCGTCTTAAGTCGTTTAGGAGGTCTCGTGCTCAGGCAGTACGCTGACGTAGAGAGGAAAGGACAAGAAATCGGTCTTAATTTTGAGTAGTTGTTGATTTCGACCTTCTCCAGCTTTTCTAACATATTGGCCAGTCTCCTGAAACCGATTCCATGAACGCAGAATAACAGAAGGGGAAACTAGTAGGTCCCTGCTAACATGTCGAATAGAGTGGCCATGCTGAATAAGGGAGACAGCACGAGCAACTTGCGCTTTACTAAGGTGCCTTATTTTACATTTGTATTCATTTGTCATCTTTAGTAGGCTTTCATACGTGAATTCAAAGGATAATTTATATTTTTCCATCTTGTTTTGCGTAAGTAATTTACATGTTTAGTGTAACTAAACTGTTTAGAAGTTGCACTTAAAGAAAGAGTTGTAACATTGTCTTTGTAATTTTCTTTAGATAAATATATGCCCTTAAAGCATACTAAATTTGATTTGCCAAGACTTTTTCTTTGCCCAGAAAATTTGACTAAAATATCACTAAACAAGTGATTCTACAACTCAACCTGAGATGGCTTTTATCTCCGTGCGATGGTTTGTTTATGATAAAATTGCAATTAAAAGTGGGTAAACTTAAAAATTCGTAGACCACCGTCGAAAATACCCGAAGTATAACGATTGTGGCCGATTGTGGGTTGGCAACGATGTCTCTTTTAGGGCATTTTCTTTCGGTAAGGTTGCCGTCACTGTTGTTTACTTGTTTAGAAGCCATTAAAACACATGTCGTTGTCGAACAAACATTTCTCGTTCCGTTTCTTGATAGTTTTAAAAATATTTTATGCAACGCTTCTGCCGATTTGCTACCATACACTGTTTATACATCGCACTGATCTCACGTAGTCTAAACTCAATAATAATGTGCACGATGATGTACGGTCATTACAAGCCTTTACTCTGAAATTCAAGAATAGTTTGACATTTAATTTGTAAAACCTGTATCAGTAACGCATATTCTTTCTAAAAATTTGTTGCGTTTTATTGACCTTACTTGAAAATCCTTTATTTTAAGTAAATATGCTTCGCGGAGTTTCCAATATCACCCTGTCAACATAATTATTCCTATATAAACCACAAACGCTGATCGCTAGCCACTTCTTGGAGTACGGATTCCGATCGCAAATGATTGGTTCAAACGGCAGCATTCTAGAATTTTCATTCAGCGGCGGAGGCGAAGCAAAAGGCCACCCGGGGCATATCGCCTGCAATATTAACGTGTACCGGCTCATTAGTATCGAGCTTTAGGGCTTTCGCGCAATCTTCTAACTCGGTGTAAATCCCAGTCAGGTCAGCGGTAGGTAGACCTTCGGGCGTCAAACGCTTTACGCTTTCCTGCATTCACTCACACACACACACACACACACACACACACACACACACACATACGTACACACAGATATATACAGACACGGACATATACATTGGTGGAACGTGGAGAGAGAGAGGATTTTCTGCAATGGCAGAGGCTCAGGTAATTGGGCCCACGTTCGAATAATGAATAAGCGAAACAAGAGCAAGAGTGACCGTTGGATTGGAGTGAGACTGGCCCGCGGCCCTCGCTAATGGCCGCCCTCCATCGCCCAGAGGGCGCTGTATAATTAAAAGACCACCCTACTCCCACCATGCCATCACCATGCAGAGGAAGGCATTCTCAGCCTGGAGGTTGATCTCGTATACGAGGGTGGTCGGAAAAGATCTTGGCATCTGCTAGAGCTGGCGATATGAGATATTTTGAATAGTGGATACTGATTTAAGTCGCAGAGTAAGTATATAAAAGTACGGTAAATACTATTTGTAGGGAATTCGGCACCACAAAGTCGCGCAAGTGGATCTGGCAGGTGTCATGATAACAGCAAAAGAAATTGCCGCATGGGAATAGAGAGAAAAGCAATAAAAATCTACCTAGATAGTAGACAAGCAAACAAAACAACATAATTACAAGTATGCTGGGTGAAGTGACACGCCGGGTGTCATGGACACAGAGAAGCTGATAACCTGGCAAAAAAGAAGGCAGCAGGGACGAAAAACTGGCACCGGCTCCATCTAGCCTATCGACAGCAACGCAGAAGCTTTTAATCCACCAACAGTAAACCCACGAAGACTTCATACTGCAGTGTGTGCAAACAAACGGCTGTCATCTTGCTAAACAAGTCATACTACAACCTGACAGGAGGATGGTCAAACAATACCTTGCAATGCCCAAAAACTGCGCCTAGCGACAGGTGTTCATACCGGACACTGCCACCTATGAAAGCTTATGTATTACATGAGCATTTCACTCTGCATGGAATGTGAACAAGACGATGAAACAGGCCAACACGCACTCTGCGAGTGCCCCGCTATTTCATCAAACAGAGAAGCTATACTGGGGAGCAATGGCCTACTTTGGCCAGCATAAGGAAAAGGCTGGTAGATAGTATAACTCAGATGGGGCTCCCAAAGGAGGAAGCACACGGGACCCAGGTCTAAGTGCAGTGATCCGAGCACCCTTCTTCAGTTACCAATACAAAGTCTTAAATGTACCTATACCGGAAGTAGCTATCTATCCTCTGAAGAATACCAAAAGAACAGCAGACAACATTGAGCATGATCATCATGCAGCTTTCACAGTGTACTACTGGACAGCATCCCTGGACATTTTTCATCTGCCTCTGTCCTGAGATGAGGTTGGATGTATACGTATATGGATGTATCTCATCGGAGGACGTCCTTTATTTCTGCAAACATTTTCTGGTAGTCACCAATCTTTCTCACAATTAGCTGAGTTGAAGTTACGGCATCTACCAAGTTCGTTCCATTGCGAATTGCAGCATTTATTTTAACTGATTTTTTTTATTCGGTCTGGTGAAATAATAATCTCAGTTGTTCTTTCCATTGGACTGATGGAATTCAAACAAACACATAACTGTGGATCATGTCTTTGGCCGATAGGCTTTTGTATGCTAATCTGGCCCATAAGTAGTGAAGATGTATTCAGTTTTTCTATCATTTTGTATATATGTTGAGTTTGTTACTTCGTTATCTCCTTAGTCCTATATTCCTTTTCATTTCAGAACCTTTCTTATATCATAAGATGTAATCACTGGTATGTCTTCATAGTTCTGGATTGGAAATTGAGAAGCTTGGTTTTGTTTTCATTTTTGTGCTTTATGAAGAGGTCTAGTTTACCACTATCCTGAGTATATATTACTTGTTTGCGGTCACGCTACCATCAAGTATTGATATTTATGGATGATTGATCCATCATGCAATAGACCAGATTATTATTACTATTGCACAGTTCACTTCTGTCAGGACAATCCAGTCGAGATATGAATTGCTTGCTTATTTAGGGTTGATTCCCTTGGTTCATCTTGCTGGGGCCAAAGGTCATCCAAATCGTCCACAAAAATTCAATCTGTGTAGCGCACTCCGTTTACCGTAACGTTGTTTTCATTTTCATTCTGAAAGAAGTATGAACTACTGATGCCATACCAAACAATCACTCAAACTTTTCAACTCGACTCAACTTTCGCAGTTATTGCAACACAGAACTCACTTTGGATTTTCACAGCGATCTTTAAGAGTAAATGTTAGTCACCGGCCTCAAAAGTTCGACGAAACTGAGGCGCGAGAGGAGGGAACAAGCCGCGCCCACTGTACACTCCGCAGAAAATGCAAGCAACGCACGCACTGATTAATTAGGGGAACGGCGCCGGCGGTATCGTTCTTTTGAGGCAAAGATCAAAGGGGCCGTGCGGTGTCGACTGGCGCCGAACCTTTTCCTAATAATTTTGTGTATGTGACTATCGCATGTTCTGAAATGCTTTTCTTGTATATTTTAAATGCAAATACAATTCCACAAAACAATACAGTGATACAAATTAATTAATTGCTTTATTGAACTATTCGCTATTATTGGTGGCTGTAATGATACCATATATGAATTTGAATATTTTAGTCATTATACATTTGAGTAGGTACATATTTACTTACTTTTCTATATTTACTTTTCTATTTCCATTCCAATACTTTTGTTTTAATAAATAGATGCAACAATGATACTTTTATTGAATAAAAAATTACTATACAAAATCCGAAGTATTCTTATAAGTAAATGCTAAAAGTTTACAAGAAAAAACATATTTTGGGTATATTTTTTCTAGAAAATTGATATTTATTTATTTTATTGTATTATTTTTATATAAAGACGATTGCGCATACAGTAAACTCTCCTATAACGCGGTTCCTACAACGCGAATTTCTACCAACTCGATCAAAATTTTGCGACTACATCTTCATATAACGCGATTATCGTACAATGCGCATGCGTCTAAATTTGCGATCCTCAAATTCCTATAACGCGTTTTCATAAAACGCGTAATATTAAACCGCGTTGTAGGACAGTGTACTGCGTACATACGTTGTGCAATTTAAATTTTACTCTTCAAATATGTTGAAGTATCTTGTGAATAAAGCCTGATTTAGTCAATCGGATGTCAGATTTGGGTTCAGCGCATAAAAATACTTTGGAAATGATGTACCGCAAGCAATCAATCAATACTGTGTAGTCGTTTTTGTCACATTTACATACTTACTACATGACATGACGTATTAGGCGCAAGAGTTTCGGTTAACGGATGTGTAACACCTTTATAAACGTTTTTTGCCATATATGATAATCCGGCACGCTTACACCTATAAGAGAGTATTGCTCAAATTAACTAGCGAAGTTCATTAGCGAAGAATTACACTACACGTATAATATCTACATGTTGTACAACAAGTCGAACTAAACCCAACCATCCTACATAGATTGCGATTGCCCTGAATGCATTGCCAAGCGACAAGTGTTTGGTATTAAGATTATTTTCTAAATCTAAATACCAATATATTTGAAATTCTATGACGAAAAATAAATGACTGATTAAAAATTAAATTACTTGTATGTCCTTATTAATAATTTATTTAACTCCTATTAATTATTTAGTAGTTGTAACATTGTAAGTAGGTATTGCGGTTGTTGATTATTCTTTGTTCCGTGTGTCGTACGGGGACTGCACTATAAATCCTCGCGGGAACATGCGCTCCTAATTTATAACTCGCTCTTTGCTGTCTTCGTAGAGACCATCTGTCCATCAGGACGGCAAAAAATTATTTCTCGTATTCGGTTTCTAGCCTATTTTGGTCGAAATTCAACAATTCATGTTGCTCACATACACTTCCGCAAGAACATGCTGTCCTAATTTATAAGCGAGTGGCTGCTATCTACGTAGCACCAGCACGGTAAAATTTATTTTTCATATGGCTTTCGTTTGCCGGGCGCGGCGCCCCTACACCTCCCGTGTCAACATGCGATCAATATTTTTGTTAGGCCGAAATTGCTCAATATTTGTGATTCCCCTGGCTGACGTATTCATGCTGCTGCTTCAGACTGTACCATTTGAATTTGATTGGTCGAAGAAAATGATGTGGTGTTTATCCAACAGATGGCTGCACCGTACGACGATAAAATATGTTATTCTCGTCTCATTCACATGTTCAAAAAATCAAAGGTTAAATCATTACAACATTCATATTTTGTTGTCATTTTTTTACACAAGTTCATGAAGGCTCAATACAAAATGTTGTAATATTGCTTTTCTGATATTTGGTTCTGATTTGAAAAAAAAAATAACAAAAATTACCAATTATTGGCTTCTTTAGCAAGGGTAAAAAACAAAACAACAACGCAAATGAAAAAAAGTGGCATTCGTACCCGGTGTAATACACCTTTATCTATAATTTAATGTATTACACGTGAGTATTAACACACAATTAAGCTCAGTATGTTTGGTTTTATGTAGTGTTGTTTTCTAGTACGCTACTACCTCTAATGATTCCTCTTAAGAGTAAAACGGTACATTACTTACTGCAGACATTTGACATTACATATCTATTAAATGTTGTTAATATAGATAATGTAGATAACAAAAATAATCTGTTAAGGTTTACGTGTGTTGGTGGCGATGTCGACACAACTTTGGAAGTATCACGTATGACTTTTGGATAAATGGATATTGCTACATTCAACTTATACAAACAGTACGGTTTCTCAATCTCATTAACCATTCTCATTAACCAAATCTCTTGTTCAAAATTCATATTTTAAATTTGTAAAGTCTTCGCCTCAGGATTTTTTTATGATTTAAATTATTTCGTTATTTGTTACGCCAGCAACTTTTCCGACCACCCTCGTAGAGGTCCATCTCGCACACAACACGACCCTTACTATATATTTATAGTCACGATCTATATTGCTAATTAACGTTCTCATTTTTCGAAGTACTATCTACCCGATAGGACTGGCTGGTATGCTCCTATGTCTAGCTAGCCACGCTATGTGAAGCTAGTGAGAAGACCTGCGTACTTTGTAATTACTTGCAGGTGTTCTGACAGTAGGGTGGGGGAAGCCCACCGCTATAGACCCATGTTGCTCCGCTCGAATTTTCTCAAGATTAAAATAGCTCCACCATATGCAATCCTGATGATTAGTGTACGCCTCTGCCAGTCATTAGTATCACTGAGTTTGAATTCCGCACAACACATTTCGAACAATGAATATTCGTGGTAATCACTTTTGAATTTTCTGTTTATTAGGTAAAATGAAATGGTGTTACAATAAGAGAGCAAGATTTGAATTGCGCGCCATTTTGGCTGTTATGAGTCGATAGGTCAACGAGTGAGACAGGTCGATAGGAGACAGATGGGAGTTAGTAATCATGGAGCGCTGCACGAGACAAGAAGCTTTTTGTACAGGGCGAAGTCTAAATACCATATTCAAAGAACTTTTAACAAATAGAAACTCAAGCGTTTTTAAACACCTACAAGAATGTCAGCACACTACCGATACTGGTCAGATAGATCTTTTACATCAGCTTAGAAAGTCCAAAAAGATTAATATCGCGGAAAAACTTGAAATTTATCGACACATGGGGAGGACACCAGACAAAAATACCGCCATTACGCCCCTACAGACGGTCATGCGCGAGATAGTCTGAGATTGTTATTATCCTGTCGCACGCCGTGCGTTTTATTGTGTGTGTGTTTTAAGATTGATTACTTCAAATTTTACTGAACCTGACAAGATTTATATGTGTGAACAACTAATGACCACATTGTGATCCATTTGACTGTAAAAGCTTTTATATTCTTTATATTTTTATGTTAAGTTTTTTCTAAGTGTATTTATTGTCTGGTGCGAAAGATACATTCTTGTCTAATTTTTGTATTGTTATTTTCAAGCAGCTGGCCTGATGACGAACGAAAGTTTGAAACTAGTAGCCAAAGAAACGAATTAAAACCCCTTAGGGAAACAACTAACGTCTTTTTATTTCAATTTATTTAACAATATTTAAAACACTTAATGTTTACTTGAGTGTTTATATTTGTCGGAATAAGGTACCACAAGTGTCTGATTTAGGATCACTGTCTGAATTAGGTTCACTGAGGTGTCGGATTTCAGATCAAAATATACACTTAGTGTCGGAGTTAGGGGCTATTGTTAAACATATAAAATATAATATAAATTACATAACTATTATTAATTTCCTTTAAAAATGAATTGCCAGATATCTTTAGAAGGATATATTTGTTTAAAAACAATTGACTCAAGAACATCTCCCACCAGACCATGCATAGCGAAGAAAGTTCACTAATTGCACCATAGAACAACAAAAAATGTCTATGTTATAAATCAATAAATATTTCAGTTTATTGCTAGTTTAATTTAAAATTCAAATCTTGGGCTCTTATTGAGACACCCTTTATTTACTGTTACTGGAGAATCATCAATACAAATATTACAGAGTGAATAAAATATGCAGGTTCAAGAATGAATTGAAAACATTACTTCGTAAGGGGTAAGCCTTGAGCCTTCTATAGAATTTCGACAGTTTCTGCGTTTATTTAGCACAAAGTAATCTAAATTAATGTTGTACTGATTCTAGCCGACGCCAGCGCCATCTCTCCTCGGTGTATGTGTGAGGCAGTTATCGACACTTTTAGTACCTAATGGAAAGTAAACACGAAACCGGAATTCCTCTCTCTGTCTCTGTTTCGGAGCGCCCCCTAGCCGGCTGGAATTGAAATTATTTCTTCCCTACACCCCTTACACACCCCCATCTTAGCACGTGTGTTATTATCCCTCAGTAATTGTGTTCAACTTGACATTAACAGCGTACGCCCCGTGTATACGGTATATATAAGCACGCGCTCAAGAAATCGCTAATGAATGTTTGCCGAAACGTCGGCGTCTATGTTAATTTCTGCAAAATTAGCTAATATTAACTCGGCGACTCCGTGTGGAACTGTTTTAAGATGTTGGCGTTTAATTTCGTATTTAGTATCGATGTTTTACACAGTCGCACGTGCAGGATGGAAAGTTTTGTGGCTCCAATTAAAGGCGTAATTAGGGTTTATTTAATAAAGGGCGTTGTTGGGTAATAGGGTATTTCACTATTATTGGAAAACCATCTTAGTGTGTTTATTCCTTCACTCTACATTGTAAATGCATTATTTTTCGTAATTATTTCCTCTATATTTCATAAAAATCAGCGTTAAAAATTGAATCACAAAAAGTCCCACCAAAACGATACTTTCTGTTGTGTGACGTCACCCGTTAGTAGATGTCAAATCGGCCCATATGGTCTGTCAGGATCGGCATCGTCGCCGTTTGGTAATTGTGTTGTATGATGTGTTGTTTTCACAATTTCTACATAAGAATGGGTTATAAATGGTGTATAAATCCACAATGCAGAAATACGTCAATAAAAACTCCGGATAAACTATTTGTAGCTGTTCCGCAAGATTTGAAACTGCGAAGAAAGTGGTTGGCTCGTAGAAATCCAAATGAAATAAATAGTATTTTTGTTGTGAAGACATAAGTAAAATTGACTAGAATAAGTTATCTATTGTATTTTCGAACCAGGTATTTTATCTGATCTGACAGCTTAAGCTTAGGGCTAACCTAACCTACAAAATTATGCTTACATGGCAGTTTAGTGCTATTAAATTCAAACGGGAGAAGCATAGGAGCGCGCATTAATCATTAATGAAACATTAAACAATACATATTAACCAATTAATTGTTAATTAATAAAATATGAATACACATCTTAACGTCAAAAAATGAAGTATATTTTCTTTAAAATTCAACAAAAAATATTAAAAAATAACTCATATATGAAGAGTTGAAGTAAATAACAAACTAAGTGCCAAAAACATTATTCCGAGATATTTAGAAAATAGTGTGCAGCAAGATCAATGCTTTATAGAAAGCCATCCCTAATTTTTTGTGCATATTTAAATAGATTGTACATCACATGGTGGTGTTGCTTTTGCCGAGGTCTTGTATCGCAAGAACAAATCTAAAGCAAATTCAAAAATTCGTAGAAGGTGCTATAATAGTGCCATAAGTGCCATAATATTTTTTTATAAATATTTTAAGCTAAGTTGATATTTTTTTATACTAGAAAGTAAAACTTAATAAAAAATAAGTTGCTTTACCAAGTATACTTCATACAGAGTGTCCATTGTCCGAAAAAATACATGGGGACCTCGTTTACTAATTCTCGATTTTATAGTCATTAACTTTATTTAAAAAGGCGTTTATTTGTTATTTTGCAAATGAACTGAAAAAGTGTTGGTTTTTGTGCAATCTTTCTAATCTAAAGATGTTTATATAAAGTTTACATTGAAAATGACTTATTTTAGTAACTTCCTTGAATTGTTATTAAAAAAAAAAAAAAAACAAATTTTGATATTTTTTTTCACAAACTACTCAAGGTATCACACAGTATTGATACCAGCAATATCGTACATTTTCTTTTTATTAAAAATTAAAATAAAATGTAATTCTAAAATAAAAAACAGAAATAACATGAACTTTTTTGTAATAATAAAATTACCAGAACACGCAAATAAATCGCCAGCCGTAAAAAATTTAAAAAAAATTTCAAAAAAACCTTTTTTTGGCTTTAAACAAACTATCGTTAAAATTGTATTATGGAAATTTGGTAACTTTTCCTTTTATTCAAATAGACCCTGTATATTTTTACATTTTTTAATTCTAAGAATTGTTTATAGGAATCATTTTTTTTTACAAAATGCTTTATTTTTTAGTTAAAAGTACACAAAATTTATATATCAAAATTTGTCAAAATTACCGGAACACCTAAATAATTCCCCGACCGTAAATAGTTTCAAAAAATGCTTCCAATAAAAGTTTTTTGTGTTTAAACAAGCTCTTGCTTAATATATTATTCATTTTATTATAGAAATTTACAAACCTTTTTTTCTAATAGAACATCTTGTATATTTTTAAATTTTAAGAATTTTTTGTAGGAATCATTATTATTATAAAATGCATAATTTTTAATTATAAGCAACTACTGGCACTGACTAAAGGCACTTAGCGCGATATTTACGAAAATACGCCGAAAGTTAACTCATTCGAGATCGAGCGGTCAAGTTTGTTACGCATTTCACGACATATTTTTACGTAGCCCGTTATTTACATTAAAGCCAGTGATATCCATCCCACTTTAATGTAATAAAACCAATTTTTCAATTGTTGGCACTTAGTTCATTATTTACTTCAACTCTTCATATATGTAATTTACTGAGACCGGTTATTTTCTAAACATCATTGGCATGCAATTTATCACGCTCATATCGCCGGCAGTTTTACGTATATTTAAATGCAAATTTCAGGGAACATTCTCTACACATAGTATTATAAAAGTATAAAAATTAATAAAAGATATCATTGAAAACTCGAATTTGTTTCTTGACACGGTCTATGTTGCCCCTTATGTCTCTTCAGATAAGAAGGATAATTTTCATTATTTTGTTTCTTTTATTACGCATGTTGTATAGAGCAGTCAACAGACGAGACACATCCAAATACAGAAACAAGCAATTTAACATTATTTGACGCCAATATCATCAATCATGGAAAACAAAAAGGTACTAAAAGTTTGTGATCTAATGTTTTCATAACGACACCGAAAACGGTTTCGTTATGCGTTTATAACGAACGCAAAGTAGAAAAAATATTTTTTTAGTTGTTTCAATGTTTTCCTTCTACTTGATTTCATAATAAACACATTGTGACATTGTTTTCGATTTCATAATAAAAACCGTCGTGCGCCCACGGTTACGACAACCTACGACTTTAATTTAATTTAATTTTAAATTTAGATAGAAAAATGTCGTATTATACGAGTTTTATGTCCATGAGGACGTCCTATGTCCATGAGTGGAACGCCGAGCGCAGCGAGGAGTGCTCTGATAGTTTAGATCGTTCAGATAGTGTCACTACCTACAAAAGTATTGTAGAGTCTGTATTGTAGAGACCAGTTGGTCGCTCGCGAGAAAACGGGAGCACAAAACGGGAGTATGGAAGGGAGGGGGTGCGAAGGGGGTTCGAGAATGAAGACGTTCGAGCCTCTTGGCCTCCACTCGACTCGTGTATCAAGGGTAGAGGGAGGCACTCAACTTAATGAAACGAGTAATCCTGGAGAGCAGGACCCCGCCTCGCTCCCGGCCCCCGGCTCCTCCGCCCGTTCTGCTGGCGCGGAGTGCTCCGCGCCTAATCCATCGCGATGCATTCCTTTGCGTTTTAATATTCATCTGAAACACTTGAAACTCATCCGGAGTGTGACAATTGCGGGAATGAACGGCACTCACGCTAACTACCGCCCCCTCGGCTAGGTGTCGCCACTGGTTTTCCATTTGGGAATGGAACTGGGATAATGGGGTGCACGCGTCTCTACCCGCAGATCGTAACATGTTTGTGTTGAAAATATGCGGTATACAAATATAAGTATACAAATTGAATAATAATCAAGCGGATTAAAGAAAAATTGTTAATCCTGACGATGCATGGTTTAAACTGAATTATTACTGGTGTGGTTCGACAACTCGTCTATAGTGCGATGCGGCTGATGATGTTCAGCTGGACTCTCGTACTGATATAGTGAGAGTGAATCTCATACATCTTCTTGTTCTTGAAGTAGTCCATATTCAAAGGTGTAGTTTCATATAATTAAAATAAAAACCTCTTTGGCCTTTGCAGATTGTAAACAAAACTTTTTGTTTACGTCCCAACCATTTTGACACGCTAATGACTTTGTCTCTTTTAGTGAATTTTAAAGTTTATTAACAATGTATTTTGCTGTTTATACGGCTTTGAATTCCTTGACGTTTCAAGCTGATGATGATCTTTGATCGAAACCGGTTCTAAAGAAATAAACAATCTGCAAAGGCCAAAGAGGTTTCTATTTTAATTATACCCATACATCTGTTGATGATTCTACTAAATTACCGCCATTCACAAGAATAATCTCACAAATCAGACGCGCAAGCACAAAAAAAATAAATAAAAAAATAAAGTACACAAATTCATTGCAGACACGCCTACAGAAACAATACAATAACAATGGTGGTATAATTTCATTGTAGACACAAAGCCCCATCAAAGCAATACAACATTATCAATATTCTCCCCACATAGCTCTCAGAAATTCTATAAACTTTCAGTACAAATTATATCCGCAATAAATAAAATAAAACGTGCATTTATTGTAAGCATTTGACAAAATATTTAACAAATACCAAAAATATTTGTGCAATACAAAAAATAATTTGAGCAATTAAAAAATTACTTGTGCATTAAAAAAATAAATGTACAATAAATTTATATAAATGTACATCAGAATAAATAATTGTGCATTTATATATTTGAATGTCCCTTTAATAATATATTTGTACACTTGTTCATTGAAAAAATATATTTCCAATAGATTAAATAAATCAGCATTTGAAAATATTATAAGCGCATTTTATAATCTAAATTGTACCATGAAAAAATTATAATGCGCCCTAGAAAGAATATAATGTGCATTAAGTTCTGCAACCTGTAGCGCACATACAGTAAGCGCGTAACGTAGGGAAACAAGGGAAAATCTCTGAAAAGTTGTGTCATTTTAAAGACAGCCTTGTAGACGTCGATCTTTAATTATTAAAACATAAAACATTTTTTGAGTTTTAACGTCATCACCTTTTTCTTTTAAATGGCGACACCATTTTATTTCTTACTGAAACTGGTAGATCATTTAATTGTGTAAATGGCAGCGGAAACATTTTATGGCCCACCAAAAAAATTTTTTGACAAAAAGACAATTGAAAAATATAAAAGTGAGGAAAAATAAATTTTGTAAATTGAATATGAAATTGCGTTTAGGGTATTCCGGTCATGTCAAAATTTAAACAGATATTCGGTTTAACCTATTGTATAATTTATGAGGATTCATATAGTTAAGCTATGAGCTTTTTGATTTAGTTTTTCTATAAGATAATTGCAATTGAAAGTGCATTTCGTTTGAATTCACCGACCACCCTCGGAAATACACGATGATTACCGATCCCTAGTAGCGGTGGCAACAGCGGACAGCTATCGAACAGCTGATCCAACAGCTGATCGGCCAAGTTGACGGTTGGCGACCCTGTTGTTTGACAACGAATAAAGGTAACTTTTTTGAGAGATGATTTGATCATTGAAACTTGAAGCCAAACATCTCTCATCTCGCTAGTCGGCAATGTAAAGAAAATCTTATCAGGAGTTACTGCTCTACTGCTGTTACAGCCCGGCACAGAACAATGTCGGCGTTGCAATTTATACATTTTGAACAAGTGTTTGATATAACCTCAATAACCAAAGCAGGTGTCAACAAACGAGCGATTCTAAACGTTGACACAACAGAAGACAAAAATTTACTACGTGCACCCTAGATATAGCAACGTTGTCAAGTCGCTCACTTTGAGCGGTCTTTGTGACGTCACAAAGACCAATCCTAATTCGAACTTCAAACAACGATTTCTCTTAATTTAAAACAATGTTTGATATTTTACTTGTGAAGTAGCAAACAGTAGCACCCATACTTTGTAAAAAATGACAATTTCAAAAACACCGGAATACCCCATTGCCCTGAAAACCAATCTAATAAAATAATTTAATTATGTATCTCGCAATGTTTTCGAAAAACAAATTGGGAAAAAATTTAATAAATGCGTTTTGGTAATTTTGACAATTTATACCAGGTGAACCGATTGTTCTAGAAACCTCAAAATGGTCTCATAGTTAACCTTAATCTTTGCACTTTTACCTGAAATCCCAAAAGTTTGTTCCCAAATACTTTTGAAGCATTTACAGCGACTTTTTAAGTGGGTGCGAGCAGCTCCCTAAGAGAAACGTAAAAAACGCAATAACCTGACATGATATTCAAGCTCATATTCGTATTCAGCGCAAATAAATCAATCAAAACTGTCTACTCGCAAACCATAAACAAATAAGTTATCAATACTACCCTAATTTTTAACAGTCTTTTTCTCGAAAATTTTGTTATGTACGGCCATGCGCTTGCTAATTACCTTTAAAACAAGTAATAGATCTATCAATATCAGTACAAAAATATGGGGTTGCCATTAAAAACAGTGTCGATGACATCACAAGTCGAAAACAATAGAATTTTCATTTAACATATGTAGGGTGAGCCATTTGAATTAATTAATAAGGTCGTATATTATTGAAAGTACTATCATTTACATAGGAATCGTCAAAATAAGATCAGCGTTAATTTTGATGCGCATTAGATCTAGTGCTTAATATTTATTATTTTAATGCACAAGTTAATGTCCAATATGAATAAAATATTGCTCATAATAATATTTTTTATGTAACATACCTACTCATATTTACACAATATGTAATTTTGTATGTAACATATTTATATTTATTTAATGCACAATATTTATTATTTTAATGCTCAAAGTATTTATTTTATTGCACATATCTATTTAAATAATGTACGCTTAAATAGCACCCATAAACTTTCAAATTCTCTCAAAACGGTGTACAACTCGACCAGTTCCAACATATTTTCACTATACATAACCAAAAATGATGATAGAAATATTATTTACTCACAATGTTGCCACTCTCGCATTGAGGAAATGCATACATTGCTTCTAAAGCACAAGAAATTTTATATTTTATATTATGTGTTAAATTGTGTGCGCAATGATGGTTCTTAAGGCTCACTGTTAACAAAACATTGCATCATGGTAGGCAAAATTTCATCCTATATATCAGATAGACTATTCAGAATAAAACAGGTCGATGAATACTCGGAACTAAAAGAAGTAAAAGCCGAGGTACTCCAGTACAGAACAAACTACAAGTTTACAAACAAGTACTACAACCGATTTGTTTCACGGCATTCATCTTTAGGGTTGCGTTATAAAAGCCTATATAGAAGGAATCCAGACTTTCTAAAATAAAATGCTAAGGAATATGATGATCTTGGTGTCCCACAAGTCATCCAAGAGTTAAAAGAGTCCTCACTAAGCATGAATCTCGCCTAAGCCACCACGTCAACGTAGAGGCCCTTCAGCTACTGGACAATCAGAATCTAGTGAGACGACAAAATAGAACTAAATAGATCACACTGAGTGAAGTGTTAGTGCTTCTTGTTTAGTACAAAGTACTAGGAGAATGTGCAGGCCTAATAGGCCTGCTGGTCGACCTAGGTAGATCGCCGAAGCGTTAATGCTCGTACGTTCGAAGCGGTTACGGGCGCGCCATCTATTGCTTCGTAGCGTAACCTCAATAGCGACATGATGTGTCGCCGTCTGGTGACCGCGTCGCGAAGCGCGCGGCCGTTGCCTAGCAACCGCGATCGATTGGCATGACGACACGCTGGCGAGGACAGTCCCAAACGATACTCCATAAATTTAGCCTAATCGAGTTAAAAAATAACGAGAACTGGCCGGAAATTGGACGAAATCGAAAGCCTAAGCGCTGTACAATCCAATTTTAGGCTTCTCCGAGGAGCAGACCCTTCCCCCGATTCGCCGATTTTCGTAAACTTCTTGCGCGGACTGTGTTAGACTTTTAGTATATAGTAGGGAAATAGGGAAATATAGGACATCAGTGGATAGCCTATTAGAGACAAGTATTTAAAGATTTCAGATTCAAATTGATGGTCAATCTTTTAGATTAGTTTCAATATGATAACCATCTTCTGCTTATTAATAAAAAAATAAATAAATAACAATGTCGTTATCGGTTCTCATTAAATTTTTCATTATTTCGACATTTTGAAGTTAATAACGTGCTTATAATGACCAATTTCATTCTTTGATGATGTATACAAAAATCATTGAATAAAATATCAATAAAATGGCAGCCTACAGAGCATGTATTTCTGAAGATTAAAAAAAAAGTTCATCCAAGAATATTGACAAGGTTTCGAGTTATCGTGCCAAACGTGTAGCAAAACACAGTTTTGAGAAATATGTGGTTAAAGTTTTGAACGGAAAAGCGTATAATATTCGGGTATACTGTTTTTATTTCGATATAACTCAGAAGCTACCCAACGAATTTTTGTGGGACTTTCAACAAAAAATTATTTGTATTTTAAGGAAAATTCTAAAAACCAAATCACAATTTATAGATAGTTTTTTAGTTATAGCGTCGCAAAAAATCTTTTTTCGGTTACGCTTTAGAAGACTTCTTACTTCTTAGCATTACGGTCTAGCCATATGCATCATGATTAAGTAACAGCTGTACGTAATATGTTCAGAACGGCAATTTGCAATTTATAATGGCGTCATATTAAATCAGCGCTTGTTCTGATTTTAATCAACCTAAGAAGGGTGTTGTCCCACTTACATATTACTGACTCACCTGGCCTGAAGAATCGGGCGATAGTGTTGCTTTTTTATTTACAAAAATACCAGACATAGATAATTTTAATCTAAATTATAGCAGTTATTTTTACTTTTGTCGTGGTATGTTTATTTCTTATGTTCTAGGCAATTTTCTTGCTTCATGTATCATGCATATTGTAACTTTTTTCTAGTGCAGTTTATCTGTTAAAATCCAACGAATCGTCAACGTTGAAATGACAATTGTACATAAACAATATTATTGTACGAATCCATCGTCAAAGTAGCGAATGTGGAGCAACCATCTTTCTATATTGATGTAATCCCAATGAGACCCATGTGAGAATGTCAGCCGCCCTCATTGCCCATTAGCGAGATTGAACCCTCCTTCCACCCCGCAGTCGACCGGCGCGCCGCCTGGCGGACCCCCACGAAAGAAATTGTTTCCTGTAAGCTAGGAAATGAATTAATGTATTATGCGCATACATTATGGATCACCCACTAATGTTAATGTTCCTCTCGGTCTCTCTCGCCGAGAGACCGCTTTGTTCCCCGCGCACCCCCCCCCACGACCGTTCCTCCCGAGTTAAAAACCTTTCCGATGTCATAACGTAAATTAATTATTTAATTAAATTGCGTGTGTACGTACATCTCGTCCGAACGTTTGGCCGGCCGTTAATGATGATTATAACAATCATGGTAATTAAGGAGGGAGAGGACACCTCCAGAGCGACACGCGTCGACAATTTGCTCTCGACTAATTAAAAATAATCCATTATGTTATATTGAAAACGGCGTGGCACTTTGGTCCGAGAGAAAATTGCCTTTTTTTATATAATGCGCGCGGAAAATGTTAATATTATGTTGTGTCGAGTGGGAGGCTTTCATAATCAAGAAGAAAATTTTGGTAGTCACTCATGTTATGTAGAGATAATGGTGGAGTATAACACACTATATTTAAATTTTTTTTGTTCAGTCGTTGCCAGGGTTGTTATAAAAAACGTTTTTTTTTTTATTTTGAACAAAACAAACATTTTTTTTTTTATAAAATGATGTTTTTAAACACGCAACAATGTTTTTAAACACTTCATCGGCGTTTTTTCATACGTCAGTTCACAGTACAGTTAAATCTGTTGTTTGAATGACTTTTTGTTGTGACGCTAGAGGGCGCCAGTAATGCAATGTCGGCCAAAATCGATTTGGTTAGTGTTTATTTATTCATAGTTTATTCATAGACCAATTCATAGTCACCAAGTTAATACACAAAAAAGTTATGTTGGCGTTGCGTTCGTGATAAAAATTGACGATCGATATATTTTTGTGTTCAGAATGTCATCCTGATAGAATATATCACACAAAGAATATAGGGTGCCATTTAAAATTTCAAGGACGACGTCATTTCCGGAAAAAACGGAAGTCATATTAACCTCAAGAGTATCTCAAATAATGGAATTTTTTGTCTATTAACACTTTCCCAAAATTCATTCGTCCAGTTTTATAAACAAAAAAAAAGATAAACGGGAGTACCTATGGCGTGCGTCACCCGGTATGTTATTAAGTTATTCTAAAAGTTTTTGTTCATTGTAGTTACATGTTGTCACTGAATGTATTATTATATTTTATAAAGAACTTTTTTTATTAATTAATACAATATTTAAATATTTTTTTGATTTTTTAATTGATCCATGCATAAAAATCTTGAAGACCAGCATACTACTCTGATTAAATAATTAAATATGTTGTCCAAATTTCGGTAGTTTAAAACCCATATTTTAAACATTTAAGCAAACTGTTTTAAACAAGTTGAAAATAAAATACTGTAAAACAAAATCTTTTTTTTAAAACATGTTTAAAAAAATATGTTAAAACAAAGTATTTTAAACATTAGAACAAACTGTTTTAAACACATGTTTAAAACAAAATATTTGTTTTAAAACATGTTTAAAACAACGAAATAATGAAAAAGAGTGTTTTATACATTAAAAACAAACTGTTTTAAACATGTTTTAAAAAAAAATGATTTAAAACAAAATATTTGTTTTAAAACATGTTTAAAACAATGTTTTAAAACAAATGTTTTAAAACATAACAACCCTGGTCGTTGCAGAGTTACAATCCTCCAAACACAGGGCTCAATACTTTTGCAACCGACAGTAGAGGTCTTTTCGGTTGAACTAAACTCAATTCGATACTGTTGTTATCTTTTAACATTTCCAGTTCAAAGTTATGGGGTTGTACAATACGTCCGTACAACATATTCCACTAAAAAGAAACTAGAGATAGTTCGTCAGATTGCAATCAGTAAGGCAGGTAACGGATGCCGACATTGTACCCGACGATACCATTACTTCTTTTCAATGTTCAGACATAAGTTCAAAAACAAAAGCGAAAATAATAAAGGAAGTATTTAAAGCGTGGAATGAGGAATGAGTGACGTGCGTCCCTATTAGTGCCGAGCTCTCCTCGCAAAATACACTAAAAGTAGAGTGGGCGACAAGGACGGAACACACCAACGCCACAAGCCAAAGAGAGAGACGAGACTACTTCACTGTTAGATTATTATAGCATTCATTAGAGTTTGCTAATTACTCCTTGCTTTAATGAATAAGCTCTAATGAACCACTTTCTGTTAATTAAAGGGAGCGGGCGAGACACTGCCTCCTCTGGCCTCTCTCCCGCCTCCTCCCCAACCTCTCCATCCGCCCTCCATCCCAGGCCTCGTGACTGCTAGATGAAAGTTGGCAGAAAACTGCTGCCGCCACCGCCCGTAGTGCCACTCTCGATCTTCCGCGTGGAGATGGAGGAAAGGGTGAAAAACGTTGCGGTCCTTTAACGGTTTAGATGTTGTCTGTTGGGGGCGGCCGCGGGGGTGTCCCGCGCCGAGATCGTAAAGCTTTACGGCTTAAAAAGGGGTCGAGTTTTATCAAATTTTATCGGCGCCGTGCGGATTAAAATTTAATTATTTTGTAACGGATAGGAGGCCGCCAGGGGATGAGACGCGGTTTAAGATCTGTCACAATTGATTGTGTAGCGTGGCGTGTTTCACTTGGATTAAGATTGTTTCTGGTTATATTTGCAAGTATACTTGACTTGCAGGGTGAAAAGTAGTGCTACTATTGTTTTATTGTGAAAATAAAGTAATTTTGGCCAAAAGTGACCATTTAGGTCAACCATCAATCAGTTTGCCAAATTTGCCCAAAAGTTACTATTTTAGGGTCCGTTCTGAAAACATCGATACTCGCGATGTTCTTTTTTGCTGGGAGTGGTCAGCCTGTCCCCCACCAACGTCAATCCGTAGTCACCGTATGCGGTGTTTAAAGCTCACGTCTGCTGTCTACACCGGGCAGCAGTAATATGGGCAAATAAATACATGTCTGGCAATTACGCTTTATTATCGCAGTTATAATGCTTCGGTTAAAATTGTACTGAAATAAAAAGTCTATTTTTGTATCATGAGTTGGGCTAAATGTTTTATATTTCAAAAAAGCCAAAAATGTAAAAGTAAAATAAATTTTTATCTTTCCAAAAAATTATTTTTCATCCAGCCCAACTCGTTATTTATCTAAGAACTTACACTGAAAATTTGATAAATATTGAACAATAAATAACGTTTTTATTTGAAAACTCGTTTTAGGAGAGGTACAGCCGGGTCTTTAGTCAACAAACTGAAAAAACTGTGAAACTTGTCACAAGTGTCATCTTTGTATGCACTTTCGCAGTTTTCTGTTGTCATTTTTACAAATATTACATTTTGGTTGCTTTTCTACGTACTATAGTTGATTGTTATCAATGGATATAGTCAGCGATGGGTTAGTTGGGGCCATGACATCCAGAGGGCAGGGGGTTTGAGCAAGATTTATTGACAAATTATAGCGTTTTCGACTTATACTATGTAACTTGTGACTGTGACTTATACTATATAAGTCGAAAACGCTATATAACGTATGAAGAAGAAGCCATAGAGCTAGTCACTCCAAAGGAAGTTGCCAGAGAAATCAAGACAAACCTGAATCCAAAGCAGGCAGATGGATATGTTCTTATCACAGGAGAAATTCTTAATCAATTACTTAAGAAAGGGTTATGCTGACGGATCTAATAAATGCATCGTTCAGATAAAATACGTCCCCCATGTCTGGAAAATGGCAGAAGTTATCATGATACCAAAACTAGGCAAACCACCGAATGAGGTCAAATCATATCGCCCAATATCACTGTTACCGATTATGTCGAAGCTCTTTGAAAAGCTGCTTCTAAAGAGAATGAAACGTATCATTGAGATAAAGGAACTAATTCCTAATAAAAAAAAAAGCATTTCACTATAGGTCAAGTCCATAGACTAACAGATATCATACAGAAAGCATTAGAAGAAAGTCTTATTTGCTCAAGAATCTTTCTTGATGTGACACAAGCTTTCGATAAGGTTTGGCACGAAGGATTGAAACACAAACACAAGAGTATGCTAGCTTTACAATACGTCGAGCTGCTAACATCCTATACATCTAATAGACTATTCAGAATAAAACAGATCGATGAATACTCGGAACTAAAAGAAGTAAAAGCTGGGGTACCCCAGGGTAGTGTCTTGGGACCAATTCTCAAACTACTTTATACGAGTGACCTACCACAGCTGGAAAATGTAACAGTCGCCACATTCGCAGATGACACGGCTCTAATGGCAGTGGGATCAACTATTGGAGAATCTACTTGGAATCTTCAACAAGCTAGTAATAAAATATATAAATTGACCAAACAATGGAAGACCAAGCTCAACGAACATACCTTATGTCAAGATTAACGACGCTATAGTTCCATATGCGAACACTGGCAAGTATTTGGGTATGACTCTGGATACAAAACTAAGGTGGAAAGAACATGTTAAGAAGAAAAGAGAGAGAGTAAAGCTGGCCTCAAATATAGAGAACTGTACTGGATTTTGGGAAGATACTCTCAGTTGTCAGTACAGAAGAAACTACAAGTTTACACCCAAGTACTAAAACCAATTTGGTTATACGGCATCCAGCTTTGGGATTGCGCGAAAAACTCCAATATACAAGGAATCCAGAGTTTCCAAAATAAAGTACTAAGGAATATGGTTAACGCTCTTTGGTACATACGGAACAGTGAAGTGCACCGTGGTCTTGGTGTCCCACAAGTCATCCAAGAGATAAAAAGATTCGCCGCTAAGCATGAATCTCGCCTAAGCCATCACGTCAACGTAGAGGCCCTGCAGCTACTGGACAACCAGAATCTAGTGAGAAGACTAAAAAGAACTAAACCCTTCGAACTAGTGAACCAGTGAAATGTGTACAAAGCAGAGCACAGTGAGTGAAGTGTTAGTGCTTCTTGTTTAGGACAAAGCAAATATAGCACATCAGTGGATAGCCTATTAGAAACAAGTACCTAGTTTTAAGAATTCAGATTTAAATTGATGGTTAATCTTTTAGATTAGTTTCAATATGTTAATGCTTATTAAAAAAGTTTCTAAGCATCATATTGGACATTCAATATGACAACATGCGATATGAACATACCTCCTGCCATTTCTCTATCTAATCCCATCTCCATTTTTAAAATCCAATTCGTTTTTGATGAATGTAACCCGTAGGAAGCACCAAAAGGAGGACTACAGTGTCCTGGCTGGGCGGTGTCCCCTCGTCCATCTCCGATCATTATTTATTCAAGCAGTCCGTCAGTTTCGTGCATGTAAAGGACGAAATTGAGGACGTATATCGCCTCCCAATTACAGCATGGCATTTTTATTCCTTTCCGTTTCTCGTTCTCTCTTCTTTTTTTTTGACGAACGAACGGTCAGCAAGTAACCCCACATACTGAAACGACCAGGGTCCACTTCAATTAGTTATAATGTGATTTGGCCGAAGGATACGGGCTTCGTTATGTTTTGATGAGCCATGTCGTTGTTCCGTCTCGTCATCGTGGAATAAGTTACAGCCCTGTCTGATGTCTCCTACGTGACGTCGGCGTCGTCCCATGCATGAAACGCTCGTCCGTGCAAAAGGTCGACATATGGTATTGTTTATTTAAAAGTTTTACGTTTTATTTTTGCTATTTGTTGAATAAGTTTCTCGTTGAACCTATCGCATAAGCGACATGGTCCCATTTTTGTTTCCAATTGGGTGGAAATATCTGAAACAATAAACACAAGTTAGGTGGCTTCAGTAAAACAACTTAATGTAATTTAGGGTTCATTTAAAGTTTCTATGATGAAATAGTGGAGGAACATAAAGCTATGGTCAAGTTTGTGTTCTCTTTTATGAAGATTACACCAAACAACCATGTTAAAAAGATTTCTTTTGCTATGGAAGAAGTCGAGAAGATCTGAAAACCCATTTTCAGTTGCAGTACAAAAAAGTTCTGATACTAACTCTCACTTGACATATAGGTAGATAGCACATTGTTTTACAATTTATATTTTCCATAGCACCATGCGATTTTCAGAGATTCTAATAATTATAAGGTTTCAGTAAATTCAGCCATCTGATTTGCTTAAAATATGACTTGTGTATTGGGGACACACAAGCAAAGTTTGCAACAAAGGTATCTTTTGTTTCGAGCAAACTTATTGGCGAAAAACATTTTCATAATCTAATTGAAGTCATTAGGAATACAACTGTTTCCTCAAAAGAATTAACAAAGGCAACTTATAGCTTACTAGTTTAGTTTATATTTTAATATTGGCTCATATAACAATACAAACAACGTGTATAAAAATGGAAACATTTTTAAACTTGCATACAGCTCTCCAAAATTTAATGATGGAGACGAATATGGTACTCCTTTATTTATTAATTTTCTTTTTATTTGCACCACATTGGATTTTGATATGCTGGAATCTAGACATTCACTATTTTTCATTGTTTACAATGGGTGCTTTAGAACTGAGGTGATTGTTGTAAAGGATGTTTGTAGAGCTGGATCAAATTGTCCGAAGGGTCAAATTTTGGCATTTAGTAAAACCGCATTTTAAAATGTAGGAGATTGGAAATAATTTATATTTTGTCCAATATACACTATTTTTGGTTACCATAAGTGCCACATTTTTGGTTTTGTATAGAATTTCATGTTATAGAACAACAATTATTATGTTCCATATAATATACAGGGTGTTAGTAAATAAGTGCGCCAAAGATCTCTCCCTCGTCTGAGGGAGGTCATTTTCAATATTTTTTGTAGCTTTGCGGCTATTTAAAATTTTATTAGTGTTATTTTCTGTTATTGTTTTAGTTTAAAATTATTGTATAAATGGTTCTTTAAAAAAATTGAGATCATTAAGATGTTTGATTTTTTTTGCATAAAAACGGTGCCCCTACAAAAAAAGGCAGAGAGAGATTTTTTGTCACAAATTGAACAAGCAATTTCAAAATGATTTTTTTTAAAATATCCCAGTGGCGTGCCATTTTTATCTTTAAAAAATTGATATCATTACCCGTATGCGCGCCAATGATGAACATAAAATTCTTAATTGTATGTCAAAAAATGCGCAATAACTACCTCTTAAAACCCACTAAATTTCATTTGCATATCTCGACCGGTTTCAGAGAAATAAATAAATCGTCAGTTTTTAAGAAAAACTTTAACACCCCGTATCTCAGAAAACGAAGCATTTGCGGACATACGTTTATATAACAAACTGTCATTATTTCTTCATGCAGAATCACCCCCTGAGGTTTGTCGCACTTATTTACTAACACCCTGTATATTTTTCGTAAAATGTTTATAATAATGGTTGGGATACAAATATACAGGGTGAGTCACTAGAGTCGCGGTGGTAGATATAGCAATTATCTTTAGAGATGGAAAAAAATATTTAATACAAAAGTTGTTTGGCATATCATTTTCTACAACGTAAAATTATTTTCATTTATACTGGGTGTTGCATTTAGGCGTAGCAGAAAATAAATTAACTTTTTTAAATGGAATGCCCTGTATATTATAACATATTATGATTGCGAAGAAAATTGTCTTACTAATTGTATCAGGTGATATTGACGTAAAGCTAATAGTTTCTGCAATATGCAATTTTTTATTAAAAAAATGGCCGTTGCAGGCCTTTTCCGAAAACTACGTAATAGCGTCATTTTTGCAGATATTTTCTTACAACTTTGTCAGAAAATAACCAATACTAATAGGGAGGTGATAGTGCCCAAAGAAATTTGATGCGCTATACAGGGTGTTCCTAGCACCTAATCAATTTTGATATTTTTCAAATGGCTTTTTCTTGAGTTTTCTAAATGGAACGCCCTGTATATTATTTGCTGGTTGCATTTCCCATTAAGTTGCCTTTAATTTATATTAAGTGTGGCATATATATATTTGTACCCGTTTTCGTGATATTTGGAATTTAAAGAAAATGTGTAATAAAGTATACCAATACAGTGCTTTAATATTACACCCTGTATAATTGAGTTAGTCTTTTTCATGTATTTTGTTATAATATAAATAAATTATAAATGTTGGTAAAGTTAAAAATGCTATTTTTTATAAAGATACATTTAAATAGCAGAGTTGCGCTAATATTTTAAGTTAGCTTAGATTTACTTAACCTCGTTGTCATGGAAACAAAAACAAATAACAGACGTGTAGTTATTGCTGTCAACAGACTTAATATAGCTAACCAACATTTGTAATCTCTGTTAACGATGAATTTTAATTATACTAAAGAGGAACTGATAAATATTATTTACATCTATGGAGAAGCCGGCAAAAACGCTCGACTGGCCTCAAGAATTTACGCTCAGCGATATCCCGAAAGACGGCATCCCGATGCAAGAACAATTAATAGAGTTCGGGAACGTTTTGAATCAACAGGTACTATTACTTACAAAAAAAGAAATAGAACAAAAGCGGCGACACATGAAGAGAATGAATTTCTGGTAGTTGCTAGTGTGGTAGAAAATCCATACTCAAGCACTAGACAAATAAGAAATCAAGGAATAACCCAATCATCTGTGTCCAGAATAATACGGCGACACAAGTATCATCCATATCATGTGCAACATGTACAGGAATTGAGCGAAAACGATTTAGAAAAGAGATTAAATTTTTGTAATTGGGCAGCTGCTAAAATTCAACAACAAGCAAATTTTTTTGACTTTGTTCTTTTTACTGATGAAGCTACGTTTCATAAAAATGCGTATGTTAACCAACATAACTTCCATTTTTATGCAACAGAAAATCCTCGCGTTATCAGGCCTTTGGACCATCAACATAGATGGTCACTCAATGTATGGGGTGGAATAGTAGGTACCAATTTGCTAGGGCCTTACTTTTTTGAGGGTTCCGTAAATGGTCAAAGGTACTTACATTTTCTTAACAACCATCTACATGAATATTTAGATGATTTGCCGCTTAATATTCGCCAAAACTTAATTTTCCATCACGACGGAGCCCCACCCCACTTTAGTCTGAACGTAAGACAATTTTTTAACAACCAATACCTCAACAAATGGATTGGAAGAGGAGGCCCTACGTTATGGCCGCCAAGATCTCCTGATCTAAATAAGTTGGATTTTTTTTGTGGGGTCATGTTAAGGAATTAGTATACCAGACACCACCTACCACACAAGACGATATGAAGATTAGAATAAGAAATGTTTTTGCTGACATCAGAGAAAATAAGAGAGAGATGTTAAGAAATACTTCGAGATCTTTTACCCATCGGATTAATGCTTGTAGAAGACAAAATGGAGGGCATTTTGAACACCTACCAAATCAATAACTACTTGTTGTTTTATCTTTAATTGTTATAGTTTTTTAGTAGTTTTATGTTAATGCTTATCAAGTTTAAAAAATAGTTTAATAAATGTTATTAGTTGTGGTTTCTCTTAATTATTTGTTTTTATTTAATTTTTAGTTGTCTCAAATTATAATAATTTTTCATATTGAGTAACTAAATGGTAATTCCATGTACTTTTCAATTTATTTTGAGCAATTCTGTCAGCTGTTTAATTCAACAAAAGTATTTTTTTCTTTCTATGTTCTCTTTACAAAAAAAATCATTAAAAAAGAACCATGTTATGCAGGGTGTAATATTAAAGCATTGTATTGGTATACTCTATTACACATTTTCTTTAAATTCCAAATATCACGAAAACGGGTACAAATATGTATATGCCACGCTTAATATAAATTGAAGGCAACTTAATGGGAAATGCAACCAGCAAATAATATACAGGGCGTTCCATTTAAAAAACTCAAGAGAAAGCCATTTGAAAAATATCAAAATTGATTAGGTGCTAGGAACACCCTGTATAGCGCATCAAATTTCTTTGGGCACTATCACCTCCCTATTAGTATTGGTTATTTTCTGACAAAGTTGTAAGAAAATATCTGCAAAAATGACGGTATTACGTAGTTTTTGGAAAACGCCTGCAACGGCCATTTTTTTAATAAAAAATTGAATATTGCAGAAACTATTAGCTTTACGTCAATATCACCTGATACAATTAGTAAGACAATTTTCTTCGCAATCATAATATGTTATAATATACAGGGCATTCCATTTAAAAAAGTTAATTTATTTTCTGCTACGCCTAAATGCAACACCCAGTATAAATGAAAATAATTTTACGTTGTAAAAAATGATATGCCAAACAACTTTTGTATTAAATATTTTTTTCCATCTCTAAAGATAATTGCTATATCTACCACCGCGACTCTAGTGACTCACCCTGTATATGTAAAATCAAAAATTATAAATTTCAGGTTTGATATCCTTATAAGTAAGGATGATAGGCTTACCAACTGCGACGGAGTTAAAGATTATGATGAAATATTAAAAATATTGCACAATAAAACACGCCATAAAACAGCGCTTTCCTGAAAAAAAGAAAAAAATTTAAAATTGTTTGCAGCAATGAACCAGCGTTTTAGTTAAATAGTAACATAATAGGCTTGTTCGAGCAGCACCAAAACAACTGCAGAAAGCACTTATTCTTTCTCTTGCGCATGCGCAATGGCAATTATGCCTTTCGAAAACATCCATTGCGCCTGCGTAGAAGAATACCTAATTGTTTTGATTGTTACTCGAACAAGCCTAATAATACTGAACAGGCTGAAGATTATCAGTATAGTAATGAATGTACTATTAAAGTCAAATGTCCAGAAGTTTTAAAACGGTGGACAACATTTTTTAGAATCAAATCAAACCAGGATGTAGCAAGAACTTTTCATCAAGAAATTTGATGCTGTGCCAAGTGTTATATATAGGTGATACGTGGTATTGCAGCTAGGCAGTGGAATTATATTGTTAATATTGATAATAAGAATATTGCTTTTTATATTGTTATGTACCTAAGTATTGTAGTTTTATATAACATTTCGAATAAACAAAACTTTTAAAATGTAAAAATAATTTTTCATTTATATTTCATATTATCCAATAAATATAATCAGCATCATGTGGACTACTTTTAACATGAAAATGCATTTCCTTCGTTCAGTACTACAAAAAGCATTTAGCCATTGGATTGAAAATGTTTAAAATTAAGTAATAATTATTAATATATAATTTGAGAGTACCCAATTGTTGTAGACAGTATATTATATTTAACCGGAATATATGAATAATAGTATATTATTCTATGAGCAAGTAATGCAAGCAATTACTCACGAGAACGAAGTTTGCAGCACGAACCGTAGGCGAGTGCTGCAAAACGTTCGAGTGAGTAATTGCCATTACTTGCGAATGGAATACTATACTTTTTCTACGACTATACAATATTTTTTTTAAATTAATTTAGTCCGTATTGGGACGGCGCGGCGGTGGCGCGGTGGTACGTATAGGTATTCTGATGTATGACATTATGTAGGTATTACAGACTTTTTTTTTAAAGTGTCAAATATTGACAGCGAAGAAAAGATAACAAGGTATCCCACAGACTAGGTATCCTATGAAGGTATCTAACCTGCAAAATGACAGATAATTATTATCCCTTGTTGGTGCGTATTGATGTATTAAATAAGTCACATTAATACACTTTTTGGGCGGCAAGCTCACCAAAATAGGCTATCAAAACATTTTCGGAAAATGAGCTTACATTTTTTCTGATTCGCCAACCCATAGACGCTTTGTAGGATTTTTCGTATTTTGTCCTCGATTTTTCGTGCAATAAATTTAATGTGCGGATTTGCGCGGTTTGTATTACATCAAGTGGAGTACACATTCAGAATACATTTTTTTTATAATTATGATTAACGAATTACAGTAATTACTGTATACTGTACGTATGTGGTGTGGTATGTGGTGTATGTGGTAGTGTATTTCGTTAAAATATCTGACAGATTAAAATTGTTTGTAGCGCTCGTCGTTTAGCGACGTTGTCAACGTTGCTAAGCAGTCTCTCTAAACACGATGGAAATGAAAATCCGCGCTATGATTGGTTCTACAGCCGTGAGAAATGAAATATTGCCGTGAGAAATGAAATATTTCTCACGGCTCGCGGGGTATGAGGAACCAGGAATAAAATGTTTGTCATGTGTGTGGGGAATGGTTAGTATTACTTATCATAAATTGCCATGATAATGAATGCATTCATCAATAGGAGTAGAAAAAATATATATTTTATTAAATCTGCTATTACGAGTATTATCTAGTCTAGTTTATTGAACTCTCTGCAAGAATTAAGATTGATTAATTTCTTGCAATTTAATTGAAAAAGGATATTACAAATAAAAATGTTTAATTCAAAACTTATACGGCTGTAGTACCGTATGAGATGAGATTGAAAAAGTAGCAGGTATATTCACTATCATACTATACAGTAGTGTCAAACTGTCAAACATTGATGTTTTGATAATACTGTCAATAGTATCAAAACATCAGTCAAATCCTGGCTAACTAGTTTCAATGCAGTACGAGCGAGCTCGTTCTAAGTTTGGGATTTTCATTAAATTTCAGATACCACAAAAACTTAAAAATAAGTACCTAATAGTAGTAGGTAATAGCAAATATGGCATACCTAATATAAACTAAAGACACTGGGCATTATTAACAAATAATATACAATAGGAATATAATTTACAGGGTGTTCTATTTAAAAACTCAAGAGCAACCTTGTTTAAAAGGGTAAATGTTTGTCTTTTTTACGTGCTAGAATGTACTTTTCTCTATGGTATTGGTTACTATTTGACAAAGTCAGTATCTGTAAGCCAATATATACAACACGTAGTTTTACTTCATGTAATACAGACCTATCTATAGACTGCAAACTCATTGGGGTTTATTGGCATTCCAAGAAAATTAATTATTTCTCACAATAATACAACAGGTAACAATTAATACCTTACCAGTCACAACAACAGAGATTTGCAATATTCAATCATCATCAACAATAATAAATATCCGTATGTCGTACGTCACGGTAAAATGTACATATATACCGACTTCCTTGGCAGCGTTGAGATCAATTGAAATGAAAACAAGCAAAATATACTCGAATCGATAAAACAACTGTTACCATTAAAAGTAACTCCGCTTGGGGTGTTTCGCGACGCCATTTCACAATAATTACGATTTTAATTAATTCTCTAATGAGTTTTACACAATCGATTGGGCGTTTAGATTTGCTCCGTCGACGCGCCGTATCAATCGGCAAGCAATTAAAGATTTTAAATTAAAAATAAATCAAATAAATTAAAATCATTAAGCGCCCCATCGAACGGCGTACAACCGGCCCATGTCTTTACCACTCGCGTTCTCGCGATACGTATCGGCAAAAATATAAGTTAATTTAAGTACATACTTATCGATAATATGTGTGTATTAACTAAATGACTCCACAGATTATTATAAGCGAGAACGCTTAATGCGATACAATCTGTTGAAGTAATAAGAACCGATCATTTCAGTTCAATATATTACACCAAACAAGGACGGCTGCGATTGGTTTTCGGCTCTCTTTCTGTTGTTTCTGATGTGATTTGCTGATAGGTATCAAGAACAATGAGATTTATGACTTGACAAATTGTAAAAGACCAGTTATTGACAAAAGTATAAAAGTCTGAAAAAATGTTATAAGTTGTCTGCTATGCTAGCTATTTTGATTTTTTTTTTTTAAATTTAATTGAAAAAGATTATTTGGACATACCGTAATGACACTAATGACTAATTGAAATACAGGATGTTTCAGAAATAATAGCTAACCTTGTAGGAGCATATCCGCTAAAAACAAATAAGCAAAACGCAACTTAACGCTACAACTACGCGCCGTGGTTGATCAAAGTTATTTAGCATACAAGTCATTCGTCACATACAACTGTCCTCCGGCCGTCTGTGGTACTATACTGCCCTCCAAAGGTATACTTTCCCATATGAATTATAAGAAGGTACCAAAAGGGCCTTACATTTGATAAATTTTAAAACACGTTTTGCCGTATGTGCACTTTTTGTGATGTAATAATACTACGCTAAAACGCGGCAAGTGCAATATACTACGGGAAACCGCGGCATGTGCATGTACATACGGCGTTTTACCATTGTATTTGCACATGCCGCGTTTTAGCCTAGTAACATGGAATGAATTTTGTAGTTGCCGCGCCATCTTGTCATTTTTTGACAGTTCTCATTTTGTATTGTATATTCGTTATTATTCACTGAACAATCAGTGTCGCTCGGGTTAACATACGAATATGTTGTCTCAAAACACGGTAACCGCTAATTTACAAGAATATAGTAACTTAATACTTCCAGTGCTGTTAGAATTCCAAGGTAGGTCATATTTATTATTATTTTTAAATTTAATTTCGAATGTTGAGCAATTTAAATAAAGTTGGTAGTGATTCTAATTCTGTGTTAATGCCAGAAATTAAATGTATATTATATTTACTATAATATGGATAATATTCATGAAAATTTTAACTTTTTGTTACTTAAAAAATGCGTTAAAAATACAAGGTAGGTACCCAAAATATTTGAGTTTTGCTCATTAATCTAAAAAATACAAAATATACATCATTAGTTAACATTACTTAATACTTAAAATGTAAAAAGTGCATGATTTTTGAAACAGAAAACATGTGGTGCATTTTTCTATGTAGATACGGCGTTTTACCGTTGGATATTATGAATGTTTACATTGGTCTATACTAGGGAAGAACGCGGCATCTATATTTATTCGCTATAATTTTTTTATTTGTGTATAAAATCTATTAAAGTGTTGATAATTATAAGCAATTTACTTTAATCTACAATAATAACAAAGTATGTGTAAGTAATTAACGCATATTTGTTTGAAATTGATACTTAATAGAAAACTGCAAATATCTCGTAACTACCGTTGATGTACTATCGTGGCCATATATTATGTCGCTTCTTTTGATGTCGATTTTCTCGCCAATCTAGGGGCGAAAAAATTTGAAAAAATTCTGGTCCTGTCCTTGATTAATATACTACAACGCATAAAAGTTAGAAAGCTGTATATGTTGGCGTTTGCCCGATTTTTCCAAATTAAGAAGAATTGGCGCTGTTTTTGACCCATAAATTTCATTCGTTTAACTTTAGCAATTAATTACTCCGGAAATAATCGATAGATTTCAACGAACTAAAAAGTAAAATCACCTGCGGAATGGTAGCTTTCAATGTGCATTTTTGTAAAATGATCGGAGTAGTGGTTAACCCACAAAAGCTATATTATGCAATGCCAGCAATTTTGTTATTAGAAGAGGTAGAATGATGAAGTGTCGATCATAGGCTACATAATAAATCATATATTTACAGTTTATTACAGAATCATTGTCTATCTTGCATTTTCCCTACAAAAGATCGTGTTGAAGCATCTCATGATCGCCGCAATTGAAGCGGTGGTCTTCGGTCTTCGGGGTGATGCGGGGGAAGGGATCGACAGCGACGCTGCCGGTAGTGGGGGATCGCACGGGCTCAAAAGTTACTCCGAGAACAGTGTTTACGGACACAATATAACGACCTATCAGTTTTATACGCTCAGAGCTGCCATTTGTAATATATGTAATATAGCAAGAGTTGTATTTATGTTATATTGTTTTTGCCTCTATTTAAATATTACTAATAAATAAACACAAAAACGGACTCAAGCGGAGTCATGCGCAAAACTTTGTTCATGTTTATTTCGGTCTTAAAAATTAACAAATGGTCGGAATGCTGTTAAATTTAAGCGATATGTGACGCAGTAAATAAGGATTATATGCATGCTAACTGCGTTGTGCTACATTCCTTACTGATCTATCCACTTCCATCAAAATCTTGTTTACAACCTTATTGTATAAAAACTGAAGAAAACAAAAACGCCAATCGATAGAAGAGACTCTGAATGCAACCTGAACAAACATTGAAATTTTTGTGCTAAGCTGTTTTTTTCACTTCACTACATTTTTTCACTTCTCTCGTGCTCATGTTTACACCGAGAGGCAAAAAATTTTGAGGAGTATGACACACTTTATTTCAAGTTTTTCTGATCAGTCGTTTTAGAGTTATGAGACGTCAAACACAGGAGTCAATACTATCGAAACGACAGATGGCAGTTAGGGCATTTCTCTCGTAGCGGGGTCACATATTATAACCAAAATTCTGAATTTAATAATTAAGAATTTTATTCTATTAGTTAAAATTACTACCTTGACAAGTTATCGTTCTTTTTCTGTATTGGTAATCAGCTGTCCACCGTTCTCTCACTGTTGACAGTGCCGCTAACGACTCCCTTCCCCGCATCACACCATGACCGTAGAGCGTCGGAATTCACGCGGCGTTTCAGCACGATCTTTTGTACGGAAAATGCAAGATAAACAATGATTATGTAATAAACTTTAAACCTATGCATTATTGGGTAGCCTATAGTCTATATTTCATTATTCTAGCTCTTCTAATAACGGAATTGCTGGCATTGCATAATATAGCTTTTGGTGGGTCAACCACTCACCCAATCCTTTTACAAAAATGCATATTGAAAGCTAACATTCCGCGGGTGATTTTACTTTTTAATTCGTTGTAATCTAAGGATCATTTCCGGAGTAATTAATTTCTAAAGTTAAGCGAATGAAATTTACGGGCCAAAAACAGCGCCAATTCTTCTTAATTTGGAAAAATCGGGAATACGCCAACATATACAGCTTTCTAATTTTTATGAGTAGTAGAGTATTAATCAAGGAGAGCATCAGAATTTTTTAAAATGTTTTCGCCCCTAGGTTTGCGAGAGAATCGACGTCAAAAGAGGGGACATAATATATGGCCACGATAGTACATACGGCACTTTACCATTGGAGGGCAGTATACAAATCAATACATAAATCACTGTACAAACAAACCCACATGAAGATTCCACAATCCAAAAGATTCTTATTGTACATAAACCAACGAACAGCTGACTACGATAAGAGCAGCTTCATTCGAAAATATTTTGTTTCCTTAAAATTATTTCACCTCCACCATTTTTCTATCCGTCGTTTTTCTATCAATTTATCATCAATTTTCAAAATGGCCTGAATATTTATGTGTTTTGTTGAGTGGCGTGGTCACAGTCGGTTTCTGTAGAATTTATATATAGATTAACATCTAAATAAATCAACATCAACTTATCTGCATAAAAAAGTTCAGTCCATATTTAAAAATCGTTTGCAATAGATTAATTCTTATTTTATCTTAATAGTCATTCACTAAATTATAAAAGTATTTCTCTGGTCAGGGCTAAGCAGTTTCTTTAAAAAAATCGTTGTTATTTGTCCTCGCTATTTACCTGAACATGCTACCTATCATGATACAATGTATAGAAAATAAAATATGTGACCCCGTACGAGACGCCCTAACTGCCATCTCTCGTTTCGATAGTATCGACGTCTGTGTTTGAAGGCCCATAACTCTAAAACTACCGAACAGCATAAATTGAAATAAAGTATGCTGTACTCCTGAATCATTTCTACATAAGTTGTATGACTGTCAAAATTGTTTGCCTTTCGGTGTAAACATGAGCGCGAGAGAAGTGAAAAAAGTACCCGATTTTCCCAGTTTTAAATTAACACTCGCCTTTCCGATTTTTTTTCGCTTAAACCACTTACCCCAAAAATTTCATTTTTTGTTCAGGTTGCATCTGGAGTCTCTTCCATAGATTGGCCTTTTTGTTTTCTTCCGTTTTTATGTAATAAAGTTTGCGAACAAAATTTTGATGGAAGACGATATCTCAGTAACGAAAGTTAGCAGGACAACGCAGTTAGCATGCAAATAATCTTTATTTACTGGGATACACATCCTACTAATGCAAAAAATAAAGTCATAATGTTGACTAAATGTTAACAAAGTACCTAAAAGAAGTTATTTAAGAACTTTTGACATAGGTACTTTATTATTAATTTTTTTAGAATGATAAAGTTGACAACTGGTGACGTCACATGAGTCCCGAAGAAGGAAACTTCCTGTTCAAAAATTATTGTCTCCGCTTGCCATAGCAACAACTACTTGATCAGCATTTGTACTGGTTTATACAGTCAGTGCGGTAGATATCTTTGACAGACCCATGATATTGTCAGAAAAATTATTACCGGTGCTGCCAAAAGAGTTACACCGACCAACCAAAAAAACATATTAGTCGATATGTCGCAAAAGTTTCTAGTTGATTCATTCATATTACTTTATGTTGTTCTAAACACTTTTTGTTCCATTATTTCGTCCATTACTTCCAAACTCGAACCAAAAAGGAACAAACAGGCTATGGATAATTGTCAGATTGAAGTTTAGATCGTTTAGATTGAAGCTTTTTGGGGAAACAAATTTTATATGACCCAGCTTTTAAAACTAGACTAGTTTGATCTGGTGTATATCAATTATGAATGTCCCTATGTCAAAGCAACATGGTACGGAAACAGCGAAGAATATGAAACGAAAAAGGAGAGAAACACTCCAACGTGGTGACAATAACGCTTGGGAACTAACGGTAGGTAAACCCTGAGAATAATATTTGAGATTAGACTAATAATTGCCTATAAAAATATTCGGTACATTTTATATTTGCAGGTCGAAAATTTCGTGTACTCAGAGGACATATCCGAAACATTTTGGAAGTGTATGGTATTTGTTATGCTCTATCTAGTGATAATGGCATTGTGTGGCATTCCAGTGCTACGTTACCCAAAGTCACTTATTATGTTTCTAAATAAAGTCTACTTGAATTTTGTTCCTACCTAAATTGAAGACACAATCAATATTCTTCATGTAATTTTAACACCACTACTGATGTATTGCCTTCTTGACTGTCCCTATCAAAACTAAAGAGTTATTTGCTGAACAACTTTAGTCACAAAAAGATTCCATTTCAAATCACCATTGAATTAAAAACTTTATCGATTTTATAAATAATAGTATATTATTTGACGAGCACATAATTAAGGATATAAATTGCGAGCATGAAGTTTATACGCGAGCCATAGGCGAGCGTGTAAAAATGCGAGCGATTTACGTCCGTTGTGTGCGAGTCGACATCGACGTTTTATCTACGACTCATAATTTCCATTTTATATCAAATATTTTAAATGTACTTGTCAATGGTGGCGAGGCGAAATGTCAAATAGCTGTTATCCACCTAGGTTTTGATAGACTGACAGTACGTTCGTATAATGATGACAGTTCGTTCGAATAATGGAGTCATTATCAGACACCGTTTTTCGTGTAAGGTTTGTCACCTAAAGCCGGGGCTACATATTCGTATACTTGCCAAATATCACATATTTGCCACTTGTTAAATATTTGGCAAATATATTTGCCACGCAAGACGAATTTTCTTGTTATTTATTGGTCTAAACGATGCCATGAGTGATGTATTTTTCCTTTCAAGTTCGTTCACCGAATATTTTTCATCCATGCTCGACCACCGGCTGATTTTACATAAAACTCATAAAAATGTATGACATACCAACAAATTTGTACAATATTCGTTTGTGATTTCGGACCGTCACAGTTGCACTGCAACAGTAAATGCATCGGACATTGATGCATCGCCACATAACATTTTATACGTGAAAATCTTCTTTGAGGACTTGCTACATGTGCGTACCAAATGAGCACTAGCTATTTTTTTGATTAGTTCGCCTTATTTGCACATTAGCTTTTTCAAATCAAACTGATAATTTGATTAAGAACAAGTACAGAATTCACTGCGTACTAAATTATTATTTTAAAAGAGAAAAAATATATATATTTTATTTAAATTAGGAAAATATTGGCCATAAAAGAAATCTTAGATATGGTTTCTTCGTTATCTTTAAAGTTCTACTAAATCCAATTGTACTACTAGGTTCGTTGTGAAAATATGTCATAATATTGTCTGAAATACAGATCAATTAGCTTCTGAAACATAAATTTAAACAACTGAGCTTTCAAAATATACCATTTTTGTTGAATAAAAAAGCTACACAAAATTGTCTCTACTGTTATAAACTCTTTCGTTTCTCTACAAATAATAAACATCATAAATATCGACAAATATACAAATACCAGCAAATTAAGTATAATTTTCCAATTAAATTATTTTATAAACATACTGTCTATAACATTTTTATAATGTTTATTACTTGAAGAGAAAAGAAAACGATTAAAAAATTTTTAATAGTAGAGACAATATTTTTTGTTTGTGTAGCTTTTTTATTTAACAAAAAGGTTATATTTTGAAATCTCATAAATGAGTATCATCTGTATTGTTCATAGAAAACCATCAACTTAGGATACACTCTGTATATGGTGTACATTTTTCTTGGAAAGAAATAACATTGCTTTTATGTGGACGGTTTCACAAAATTACAATTTTATGCGGAAAATCAAAAATTTACTAATAATTACAAATCTATAGTCAATCTTCGTATACGATCTACTACACACAAAACGAAATAAAAAAATGGAAAAATTAAACAGCGTACTAAAATGTTCATCGAGTACAAACAAATGCACCAATATTTGTCGGCTTTGCATTTGCTATATCCACTTCAACTGAGTATTACAAATACCAAGTATATGGCCTAAAAAAAACTCGTCCGCACAGCCGAACGGCGAATATATAAATTTATTTTTTGAGGTGGAGTCGCTACGAATTGAATAGAGCAGGTTTTTTTCTTGACAAATATTCATATACTTGGCAAATATTTGATATTTGGCAAGTATACGAATGTGTAACCCCGGCTTTACACGAAAAATAGTGACTATTGATTATATTATTACAATTTCACGAGTAAATAATGGAAATCCAAGGTTTTATACTATCCGCAAGTTTGCCTGAAATTATCAGTAGATACCAGAAAAAAACCTTACACGAAAAACAGTGTCTATTGATTATATTATTAAAGAGAAGTCTTTATATTATTTTAAAAATACTTCTACCGTTCACTGCAAACCGTCAGAAACGCATTCAGTTACGAATCGTCTTACACACACACACAGAAAAGTGATTATTTGGAACGAGAAAACATAATTGCTTGAATTTATTTACTAGATTCAAATGCATATTTACTTGGATGTAGAAAGTTAGGTATATTACAAGAAATGCCACATACTCAATATAAGTAAAATAATTTCTCAGATAAATGCTGTCGACAAATAAATTCTTTCTTTATAAGAACCAATATTGTATTGAAAGAAGTAATTGAATTTTTCGTCCCAAAAATGTCAATTTCTCCAACGAAGTAATAGTAAATCCATCCAAGTGTGTAGTTACTTGATGCAAGAAAATATAAGACATTTAATATAAGTAAGTATTAGTTACTGAATAAAAACCCACCAACTATTTAACTGAAGTGATTCTGACTTCTTTCAAGTAATCCCTTTCTCTGGAATAAATATGCGAATCGTGATTTTGTCAAGCCTCGCGCGCCCGCGCGTAGGTCTGGCGCCGTAAAGGAGCGAAACCTAGAACGAAAACAAACAACGGAACACCCGTCGGGGATGTGCCTTGTGATTAGTGTACAATAAACGTTCAACACGGAATAATTTGATGTAAGGCACGCAACAGGTTAGAACGAGTAAGTAAATATAACATACCTATCTTGTTAATTAGCAATAGAAAAAGTATTTGAGCAAAATCTTTAAAATTCTTACATAAAGTAGCTAAAAATATTTATCAGGAATAAAAATATACACTTCATTGAAGACTGTTTAGTTCCTTCACCACAGTAACAAGCTTCTTAAATCTAGTAATTATTCCAAGAAATAAAATGACTTGGTTGAAGTCAATAATCTCTCGCGTATATACGAACCTACCAACTACTTCATCCAAGTAATTCTCTCTTCGTTCGAGAGATCACTTTTCTGTGTGCACAATCTAACATCCTCAATTGGTATTAACTAATATAAATTTTAAATTCGGTACACAGTCGTAACGCGGAGTAATCTCACCATAAAGAATTTGATGGCACTACAGCCAAAGTGGCAACTCGATATTGGGGCGAAATATACATATTGTTGCAGTATTAAAGGCATATACGACCACAGTAAAATACCAATATCCGCGGCAGTCTTTTAATATTGATCACATCCCAGTTTTGATGGTCCATCCGGGACCGATCCCTTGCCCAATTCCTGAAAGGGTTTTTAATTGCGCCGGACTTCAATAAAGACCGAAAGATACGGCCGTCCCGTTACCAGAGGCGCGCTCAAGCGACAGCAGTCCGTACTACTTTATACATGATGGGGACAATTTAGGATTCAAATCCCTTTTATTGTTTTTAATTTAACTTTGTCCGGAGACCCGGAACGATCTAGTCTCGGGGAGGACGGTTACGGCCATATTCGAAAGTTGGCCCGGGAGTGTTTCCTAAGCGGGCAGTACTGCCAATTACCGCTTAACAAAAATCCCTAAACACGACTACAGTGTAACTTCGTTGTGCTCCGAATTATTTCCAGTGGTAGTAAACTATATTGGAGGGGTGAGGAGGGATGAGCCGCAAATTGAATTTGTTTGAATTCTATTGTTCGGATTAGGGATATTATGAATAGGTTATTGTGATTACGTATTTTCTTACTAAAACTATATTGAAGAATATGTTAACAGGTTTTAGAAATGAATGGTTTTCGAGCAAATGTTAGCGATCAGTAGATAACAGTTGGTCGAACAAGGAATGTCTTATAGGAAAAAAGTTACAGTAGTTGAAAAGGGGAAGAATAAAGTTTTTTTTCTTTTTGGAATATCTCGGGAATTATCGGATTTGGAAAAATGGATACCATAACAATTATAGATAAAAAAAAGTCTATAGAAACGGTTGGAAATCTACAATAAATGCTATAAAGGGTTAGCCAAAACACCTAAATAATTCTCCACCCGAAAGATATTTCCAAAAATTGTTCAAACAAAAGTTTTTTGGCTTTAAACAAGCTATCTTTTCAATATATTTTCAATATACAGGGTGCTCATTCTATTATAGAATTTTCGGTAACATTTCCTTTTTTTAAATAGAACACCCTATATATTATAACATTTTTAAATTTAAACAGATTAATTCTAAGAATTTTTTATACGATTATTATTTTTATATAAAATGCATTCAAAATGATCGAAAAAATGTTCGAATTTTTTTTCCATTCCATTCTTTAATAGAATAGTATTTTTTTTTATTCTAAGATTAAATCTAAGAACATTTTATAGAACTAAGTTTTTTTGAAAATGCATTATTTTTGAGTTATGAGCAATTAAGCAAAAGTAGTGAACTTCAAATTAAGAATATTTTCCCACATACATACACATTTATTTTAGTGTGACAGTTTGAAAATTTAATTTTGTTGTTATTTTCCCTTGATTTTTTTTTATTTTTTACTCGTGTGGTTAAAGTAATAGATTGATTATAACTAAAAAATTAAAATTTTATAAAGGAATAATTCCAACATAACATTCTTAGAATTAATCTTAGCATTTAAAAATACGGTAAATATACAGGGTGTTCTGTTAGAAAAACGTTTACAAATTTCAATAATAAAATAAACACACTGTGTATTAAAAATATATTTGAACGAGAGGTTGTTTAAATCCAAAAAACTTTTTTGATTTTTTTACAGTTGGAGAAGTATTAAGGTGTTCCGGTAATTTTGACTATTTTTGGTTGATAGTATATAAATAAAAAACAATGCACTTTATAAAGATATGATCCTATACAAAATTCTTAGAATTAATCTTAGAATTAAAAAATGTAATCATATGGGTGTTCTATTTAAAAAAGGATTGGTTACCGAATTTCTATAATAAAATGAGCATTCTGTATATTGAAAATATATTTTTCTACTTTGCATTCACAATGCACACATTGTAACACTGTTTTCGATGTTACAATTAACACATTGTAATACATTGTAATGCCATATGTCAAATGTACAATACATAACCCAACATAACCACACACTGCATCTTCTTAATCGCTTGCAATCACATAAACTGCGAAATATCAATATTCTATACATATTTAAACATGGGGGTAGCCTGCTATAGTATGGCCAAAGGATTGGGGCTTTCTTAGTTTTGCTGTGTTAATCAAAATACGCCAGCATGACGTTTACGGTGATGTTTTACGACTCTAGTAAGTGATCGTTATCATTCTTTTCAACTAAACATCAAATCCCCTTTTCAGATATAATTCAAGGACCACATTTACTTTAATAAGGTATTATGCGAAGATCAAACCTACATCGTAGATACGAACGATTTTAATTACTGCTGCGAGATTGTATATGCGCAATAAATGGTGTATCAGCATACACGTATGAAGCTATAGTACATTTAAAGTGTAGAGGATTTCTTAGTTTATGTAACGTATAAGTTTTCGGTAATATTTTGACGCTTGGATGCTCGGTTCAATTCATATTCTTTTTTGTCCGTCGCTTTCGACTTCGTCTTAGTTCTGGTTGTGTGCAACGTATTTGTATTACCTCCAGCACATGTAATTTTACTAAGTATAATTTATTCTAATAAACTACTTTGCCGAAATTAGAATTGGGTTTCAATTATAAGTGCTTGTAAATATATAAGCCGCAACGGCTACGTAGCGGAATTAGGTAGACACCGCTATCAAACGTAAAGCGTTATAACAATTATTTAGTAAGTTCTTGTTCTTCGAAGTAACTAATCAGTCACCGCCAAACACTTCTATTCTGATTATTATACTTATGGCCCACTATTTTAAAGTTGTTTACTTTTTAGGTTAAGCTTCATGTATTTATCACAATAGAGTTAAAAGTGTTGCCCCAAGCTCCATTATGATCATCGTTGCGACCTCGCTGAATATTTATTCAAACTTGTAGGCTAAAGTAGAGTAAAATTATTCACAATTAGATTTTGTCATGATGTTATCTCATCGATCTCATCTTTAACGAAATTGACAGTTACTACAGTGCTGCCACGTGGTACCCGCAAAATACCATAGATTCTAATTTAGCGCGATATAGTAACCACAATTTCTAAATTTATATAAAATTAATGATGCAAAGTAGAAAAAATAGTATATTACACTCGTTTTATAAGACGTATTGGCGCACTCGTTCCATTTCCAAAACAACTCGTGCGCCAATTTGACGTCTTATAAAACTTGTATAATAATATACTATTAGGATATAGCATGTTTAAAACCGAAAAATATTTGTTGAACAATTTTTGGTATTTCTTACGATAGGAGAATTATTTAGGCGTTCCGGCAATTTTGGCTAAACCAGTATATTCACTTTTTTCGCACAATGAACCGTTCTAAAATCGGACGATCTCGGGAATTATCGGATTTGGAAAAATAGATTCTATAACAATTGTAGATAAAAAACTCTATCAAAAGATTTGGAAGTCTACAATAAATGAAAACCATCACCCTCATGTTAGAGTAGCACAGCACACATTGTATACAGAGTATCACCTTCCGAGTTCTGAAAATTTAAGGGGGGATGTAAAGAATCATCATATTTTATGATAAAAATCCAATAAACCTATAGTAAAAGGTTGTCCGATTTCGGTATATTGTTCATCAGAAGAAACATTTTTTTATATAAATACCTCCTCTGTTGGACGATGAAGGCAAAACTTAATTTTAATGGGCTATATATGACAATAATTTGTTGCTAACCATTTTCCCAAAATCTTATAGTTTCTTTGATTC